>JBBBDQ010001522.1:1785000-2242500 GCA_037127315.1 Ascarosepion bandense
ATTTCATGCTATTTTTAATATTTATTAACAAGTGAACAATTGTAAATGAAAATTGAATGATTCTTTTGTTAATACTGCACAATAATATTTGCATCAAATGAATTTATAAATATTTACTAATTACCTATATTGCAGTTTCATCAATGAAAAAATGAAGAACATTTAGGGTGATTCGGACGAGTTCCTCTTTGCTTCTTTGCTTTGAAAAATTTTGCAAAGTAATAATGACAAAAAAAACATTCTATTTTCATTTAGAATTATCCACTTGGCAATAAATACTAAAAATAGTACGAAATACATCATTTTTTTATAAAAACTGGGGTGACCTAATAATTATGGCCGGTAGTGTATATATTTAAAATATATATATATGTGTGTGTGTGTGTGTGTGTGTGTGTGTGTGTGTGTGTTTAAAAATACTAAAAATGTATCAGAAGCACACACACTTGAGTGTGTGTGTTCGCACGCAAATGTGTGTGTCCGTGTGCGTGAGTGTGTGCGTGAGTGTGTGCGTGAGTGTTTTCAGTACTTCAGTGAATAGGATTTGACCAAGAGCTTCGTAAATACTTTTATCTAATATATTTAGATGTTGATGTGAAGGTCTTGTTTTTACCTTCTCTCCTTCACTGTTATAAATGTTTAATGTGTTTTCGTCTGAAAGAGGAGGTCTTACTGGGACGGGTTTTGAAGTTAGCACTCAAACTGAAGATGGTGAGAATTTATGCCATTTCCTTTTAATCATATCTCCTCAAGCAAGGTAATAAAGCAACTAAGACGCAATAGAGTAAAGAAAACTGAGAAAACATTATCGAGTAGAAAAAACAACAAAACAAAATTCAGTGGGACAGATGACAATTTTTGGAAATTTTGGATGACAGGCAAACTGCGAAAGAAACCACAGTGGGTCCTCGGTTTACGTCGGGGTTTTGATTTAAGTCGGTTTTCGACGCAAGTCGGAATTCACATACTCCACATAAGTAACTATGCCACTTACCTAGGCTAACACACTATTTTATATTTTTCATCATTTCACCCCAAGCAATATCAGGTGAGGATGTCTATTGTTGTGTAATGGATATTGGCTCAGAAGGAAAACTCGAAATTTCAGTCGAATTTGTTTCATTCACTTACGCACAAATACTCTTCAGAAAGGTATTAATACATCTCTTCTCCCTCCAGCTATAGGTTGAGTAGTAGGACAGATTGGGTCCAATAGCCTTGGATGGCAACCAGTCTACTACAGAAAGTAATGGCAGCCTACAGAGGGGAAAAACTGTCTAGTCAGTCATGGATAAAAAGAGACATGATCACTCAAGCATGTATCACATACGGCAATGTTTTTAATCATTTCACTCCAAGCAAGGCGTTAACGACACTGATGTGCAGGGGGTTACATAAGAGAGTTGAAGTATTAGGCAGGAGGAGTGTGAAGACAAAGACGAACCAGCTACAGGGGGTAAAAGAGAAAGGGCAAGAAAAGTATGTGAACACAGGAGTGAAGAACAAGATACACGGGTTGATGTGGAAAGGGCTGGAGTTAAGTGGATAAGAGATGGGAATTGACTTTGCATTTAAAATCCTGGAGGTTATAGCCGTCAGGAAAGCAAGTATATGGAAGGGAGTTCCACAGACGGGAAGCGCGAGAAAGGAAGCTGATGGAATAGAATTGTCGCCTGCGTTTCTAAAATCATAATCTAGTATCATAAAAACACTGTAGAGTAAAAATAAAAAATAAATTTTAAAAAGGCTCAATGAAGAAATGACGGAACAAGATTGTATTAATATATTAAAGGGAGGTGCTGTCGTAACGATGAGAACGCCGTAAAACGGGAACTTACGGTATTTGAATTTGGTAATTCTATATTTTTTGTCTATATTTTTTAGATGAGGTATTATAATTATTTACACTATTTGCATTGTTCGAACTTCTTTCCTTATTTTTGTTGCCATATTCACGACGTTTCAGCAGTTGTACAATTCGGCCTTCTTCTGGTGACTGGAATTTCGAACTGAACCCTTGATTTCGTTCACTAGTGACTTGACCCAAAGAGTTGTGAGTTCAATAACTGGCTATAGCATAGGTGAACAAAACCTTCGAGAGTTGAATTAAAGGAATATTACTGATGCTGAAACATGCCAGGCAATGGTGAATTATGGGTAACAATGTCTATAACAGTTATTTTGTAGGCGATAATGGTCATGTTTTAAATAATTTATACGCTATTTTGTCGAAATAATTATGGATATTTTTTATAGATGTCACACCAAACTGCATTCACTTACGCGCAAATACCCTTTGAAAATGTATTAATTCCTCTCTTCCCCCAGTTATGGGTTAAATAACATGAGAGACTGAATTCTATAACCTTGTTTGGCAACCAGTCTACCGCAGAAAGTAATGGCAACCTACTGCGTGATAATCTTGTGCCCAGTCAGTCATGTCTCTTTCGAGATATGATCGCCCAAGCGTGTATCACGTATGACACTTAACTGATTGACTGTATGCCAAATATATGAAAACCGAAAAATAAACATTTGTTTATAGTTCTGAGTGTAGGTATTATAATAATTTACATTCTTCGGACTGTTGTCCTAATCGTTGTTGCCATATTCACGTAGTTTCGGCCGTTTTACGCTCTGGCTTTCTTCAGGTGGTTGGAATTTAAAATTGAACCCTTTATTTCATCCACCGGAGTAGATTGTTCCATTTCCACGTGCTATGCTACTTCCGGATGTCTCAGTGTCACTTGTTTCCCATTGACTGAACTTTCCAAGTTTTTGTTTACCTCTTCTGTAGCCAGGTATTGAACTCACAACACTTCGGGTGAAGTCACTGAATTCAACCAACGTTTTTATCTAATTGGTCATGTGTCAAACGAGAGTCGTTCTTCAGTGCCAAATAAAATTGGAAATAGAAATTTATTTTAGTTTGTCCAGCATGCAGCTCAGTAATTTAACACCTGTTGGCATGAATGGACTGAATTTGGTGACGCTGTCAACCAGAAGCGAGCCATACAAATAGATTTACATTTAATCAGTTTTGGGAGTTAGCGGTAGTAAAACGGGAAGCCGGCCGAACAGAAATGGACACAGTTTTTCATCAAAACTGAACTGAATATAACCTTGAACAGTCAGTCATTTAAGTGTCATACGTGATACACGCTTGGGCGATCATGTCGCCAAAGAGACATGACTGACTGGGTAGAAGATTATCGCGCAGTAGGTTGCCATTACTTTCTGCGGTAGACTTGTAGCCATCCAAGGCTATAGAACTCAATCTGTGCTATTATTTGACTCATAGCTAGAGAGTGAAAGCGATGTATTATATTAAGTAGTAATTAGTGGGGGATCACTTTATTACTTCATAGCAATAGAAACCCGATCTCGCATTTTATGCCCAGTAAAAGTTTTAATCATATTTTTAACTATTATATTCAGTCAGACATTTAAGGGCTATACGTGATACACGCTTTTAGCGATCATGTCTCGAAAGAAACATGACCGACTGGGCAGATTATTCCGCAGAAGGTTGCCATTACTTTCTGCGGTAGACTGGTTGCGAACCAAAGCTATAGAACCCAATCTGTTCTATTATTTAACCCATAACTGGAGGAAAGTGACGGATTAATATCTTTCCTAAGGCTATTTGGAATTCGAACTCAGCTCTCCGATTTCTCGTTCCTGGTAAATATCCACTGCACCACATAAGTGTTTGAAAATATAATTTCATAATATAATCGTTCGTTTTGTTTTTTAAAAAAAACTTTTATTATTATTTTTTTTTAATAAGGATAATTTAGTTACTATCCGAACATATTTTTGAAACTGTTTCCCAAAGTGTCCGAATAATCGATAAAGTGCTGTAACCACTACATGCTGGACAACCTAAAATAAGTTTCTATTTCCAATTTTATTTGGCACTGAAAAACGACTCTCGTTTGACACATGACCAATTAGATAAAAGCGTTGGTTGAATCCAATAACTTGACCCAAATGATTTATGAATATTAGTTTATATGAATGCGTTGCTAATAGTTTTACTATAAAAATGCATTTTTATATTTTCATATGTCTTTGTTTTGTTTTTGTTTGTGGGGTCAGTATTTGCCCATAGCTGGGTCCCTAAAAGTTACTACTACTCAGGTTTAGGGTTGATCTGGGAATAGCAGCAATTAAAATGTATTAATTAAGCTCCTCAAAACTGACAATCTTCCGATCAGAGGCATTGCTGCGGAATGTAGTTTATCGTCATACCCAGGACTAATACTTCTACGATCAAAGTAGTTTTTTTTGTATTCATTTGTAAGATAATACAGAGGTTTAACAGATCACACATTGCTGGCCCGCTTGGAAAAGATGAAAAAATTAAACTCGGTTAAAACAGAATTTCTTTTATATCTTTTGGATATTCTTCAAGTGATTAGAATTTCGAACTGGGCCTTTTATTTCATCCACCAGGGTAGATTGTTCTTGTTCCACGTGCCTTGCTACTTCCGGATGTCTCATTGTCAGTTATCTTTCTTTAACTGAACTTTCCAAATTATTATTCACCACTTTTGAACTCACAACTTTTTGGGTCAAGTCACTAGTGAACGAAATCAAGGGTTCAGTTCGAAATTTCAGTCACCGGAAGAAACCCGGAGTGTACAACTGCTTAAACGTCGTGAATATGGCAACAAAAATGAGCTACAAATGTTTCACCATCGGTAATCTTCCTTTAATTCAATTCACATTCTTTTGTTAACAATGTTTTGGGTCGTCGCGCTATAAAACGATGAATTAATGGAATTAAAGAATGTACTTCGTCAGAGCATTTATTTAATTATTTCACCCCAAGCAAGGCATTAATGCCACTTAGACAAAAGAGGATAATGATTGTAAAAGAATAGGCGAAAAAAAAAACTTTGATAAGGTGAGAGAACAATAATAAAAGAGAAATTTAAAAAACAAAAGCTATAATTTTTTGTAGCTCAAAATTCACCGGAAAGCAAAAAAAGCCAGAAATTCACCGGGAAGCAAAAAAGCCAGAAATTCATCGGAAAGCAAAAAAGCCAGAAATTCACCGGAAAGGCAAAAAAGCCAGACATTCACCGGAAAACAAAAAAGGCAGAAATTCACCGGAAAGCAAAAACGCCAGAAATTCATCAGAAAGCAAAAAAGCCAGAAATTCACCAGAAAGCAAAAAGCCAGAAATTCACCAGAAACAAAAAAAAGCCAGAAATTCACCGGAAAGCAAAAACGCCAGAAATTCACCAGAAAGCCAAAAGGCTACAAATTCACCGGAAAGCAAAAAAAACAGAAATTCACCGAAGTGCAAAAAAGCCAGAAATTCACCAGAAAGCAAAAAAAGCCAGAAATTCACCAGAAAGCAAAAAAAGCCAGAAATTCACCGGAAAGTAAAAAATCCAGAAATTCAACGGAAAGCCAAAAAGCCAGACATTCACCAGAAAACAAAAAAGCCAGAAATTCACCAGATAGCGAAAAAAGCCAGAAATTCACCGGAAAGCAAAAAAAGCCAGACATTCACCGGAAAGCAAAACAGCCAGAAATTCACTGGAAAGCAAAAATAAGCCAGAAATTCACCAGAAAGCAAAAAAGCCAGAAATTCACCAGAAAGCCAAAAAGATACAAATTCACCGGAAAGCAAAAAAACCAGAAATTCACCGAAGTACAAAAAAGCCAGAAATTCACCAGAAAGCAAAAAAAGCCAGAAATTCACTGGAAAGCAAAAACGCCAGAAATTCAAGGGAAAGCAAAAAAAGCCAGAAATTCACCAGAAAGTAAAAAAGCCAGAAATTCACCAGAAAGCAAAAAAAGCCAGAAATTCACCAGAAAGCAAAAAAAGCCAGAAATTCACCAGAAAGCCAAAAAGCCAGACATTCACCAGAAAACAAAAAAGGCAGAAACTCACCAGATAGCGAAAAAAGCCAGAAATTCACCGGAAAGCAAAAATGCCAGAAATTCACCGGAAAGCAAAAAAAGCCAGGAATTCACCAGAAAACAAAAAAGCCAGAAATTCACCGGAAAGCAAAAAAGCCAGAAATTCACCGGAAAGCAAAAAAGCCAGAAATTCACCGGAAACAAAAAAGCCAGAAATTCATCGGAAAGCAAAAAAGCCAGAAATTCACCGGAAACAAAAAAGCCAGAAATTCAACAGAAAGCCAAATAGCTACAAATTCACCGGAAAGCAAAAAAGCCAGAAATTTACCGGAAAGCAAAAAAGCCAGAAGTTCACCGGAAAGCAAAAAAGCCAGAAATTCACCAGAAAGCAAAAAAACCCAGAAGAGAGCTCCACAAGCGAAAAATGGATATCGATTATCTAGAACATAACGACTTATAGCGTAGTTATCTCTTTCCTTGGATCTCAACTCAGAGTCATTCCTTCCAGCTTTGATTTACTTCGTCTTTTCATTCCTAATAAAGATACACATCAAACTGACAATTATGTTTAAATGCTGGCACCAGAATTACTTTACTTCCATTCACGACCTCGCCCCAAAATTTTAGTTACTTATGAAAAGTCCTTCACGATAAACACTGACATCTTGTCATCAGAGTTTGAATCACTAAGGAGACTGATGTATATGCCAGTGTATTTAACGCTGAAACCAAAGTGGCACGTTAGTGACATTAAACTTAACCCAAAGTAGCACAATATTCCAAGTCTTAATTGGTTCTCCATTGTTACAATGTGACAATGACAAATTCCGAATGAAGCAGCTCCTGTTTGGCTGGAAGCCTATTTTCCGGTGATCTTATAGGTGTCTTGTTTAATTTAACTGTTAGCAAGAGTTGGCAATAACACCCGACACGTCACTTGTATGATAAAATGTACATTATCCCATCGATTGTACGGTCAGTGAGTTAAGTGCCATACGTGATACACGCTTGGGCGATCATGTCTCGAAAGAGACATGACTGACTGGGCAGAAGATTATCCCGCAGTAGGTTGCCATTGCTTTCTGCAGTAGACTGGTTGCCAACCAAGGCTACAGAACCCAATCTGTCCTGTTATTTAACCCATAACTGGAAGGAAGAGACGGATTAATACCTTTCCCAAGGGTATTTACGCGTAAGTGAAGGCAATGAATTCAGCTGGAATTCGAACTCGGCTCCCCGATTTCTCGTTCCGAGCCGATATCCACTGCACCACAACTGAACCAACTAAATAACGAAAACCTTTTATTTTTCATGTCTTTAATTAAAATTTTTTTAATTGATAATTGATTTAAGATTAAATATCTTTATTTTTCTTTATTTTTCGAACTTGATTATTTCTTCTCAGTTACTTGCTTCCCATTATATATATATATATACTGGATAAAATCAAACAATCGTTCAGAAGTATCATAGACCTAAAGCTTGCACAGAAAGCGAGCATACCAAACCCTATCAAACACTTTCGAGACATAAAGAGCAACACTAAGAATGAACGAGTGATTGCTAAAGTCGTATTGATGAGGTTAGCATCAATCAGTTAAAAGACAAATTATATATTTGTATTAATTTTATATATATATATATATATATATATATATATATATATATATATTCTAAACATATGCTGTTAAATATAACAGAGAATGAATGTCTATAATGGTTAACCTTGGGCCGTTCTAAACAGCGTATTTTGGCTTTAATTTCAGGTGAAAATAAAGACAACATTTAGATAATTTTTTTATTATGCTGGTTCTAAACTTTCGGCTCACATAAACCATTTTCAGAAACGGTACAGGGACATTAACATTAAGACATCCACCATCAAAAGTGATTTTATATTGTGTTGGCATAAAACATTGCTAGACAACGATAACAGTCACCGAATAGCAGACGCAGGTCGTAATTTGTAATGTGGTTCTATGACGTCACAACACGTAAGAGAACGAAATGTTAACAGAACCATATGTCTAAATGCAATGTAATGTGTTGTGATCAGATTGAAATGTGATTTTATTAAGTGTGGGTTGTTTTGATTTTATTAAATGTGGGTTGTTTTTAGGCCTCCAATATCTGAAGGCTCTTTTTACTGTGTGTATAAGTGAGTATTATTGTGTTATCTACTAAAATCTGTCTAATATTACCTACATGGCTATGTTTTTCTAAAAAATGTTGTTTAATTGAACTCTGATCAGACAGATAAGTCTACGGGAAAGCGTGGTTGTAGTAAAACCAATATATATAGTGGGTTTATTATTAGTACGAAAGATACAATCTCTAAACAGGCAAGTAAGCTGATACACTACATTGGTTTTCTGTAAATTAATTAGTTGTGTGGTTGTAGAATTATTAGAGACTATGAGGTCTATTGTTTTCAATTTTTATAATATATATATATATATATATATATATATATATATATATAAACATAAAAATAAGGAGGACATCAAATGAGATTAATTAAGTGGGGTTGGGACGTTAAAAAAGGTATGTGTACAACTCATAGGCAATAGTGTTTCAAAATTTTGACACTGAAAGCCAGACAAGCCAAAAATTTAAAACCGGGAAAGATAAAAGATAAAGGAGAAAAAGAAAAAGGAACAAAGAAAAAGGAAAAGGAAAAAGACAAACGAGAAGAGAAAGAAAAAGGAGAAAAAATTAAACGAAACAAAGAAAAAAAGAAGGGAGAAGTGACAAAAGAGAAGAGAAAGAAACAGGAGAATAAATGAAAATAAACAAAAAAGAGAGAAAAGACAAAAAAGAAAGAGAAAAAGAAAAAATGAAAGAAAAAAGAAAGAAAGACAAAGAGAAAAAGAAAAATTAAAGAAAACGAAAGAAAGGAGACAGAGAAAGAAAGGAGAAAGAAAGAAAAAGAAAGAGAGAGCGACAAGAAAGAAAAAGGAGAAAAAGAAAAAACAAGAAAGAAAGAAAGAAAGAAAGAAAGAAAGGAAAAAGGAGAAAGAAAGCAAGAAAAAGAGAGAGAAGGAAGACAAATAGAAGTGAAAAAAGGAAAGATAGAAAGAAAGAAAGAAAGAATGAAAGAAAGAAAGCAAGAAAAAAAAAAGAAAGAGAGAAAGAAAGAAAGAATGAAAGAAAAAGGAGAAAGAAATAAAGGAACAAAAGAAAGAAAGAAAGAAAAAAAGGAGAGAAAAAATAAAGGGACAGAAGATAGATAAAGAAAGAAAGAAATCGAGAAAAAATGAAAGAAACAAAAGATAGAAAAAGAAAGAGAGAAGGAAAGGAAAGAAAAAAACAAGAAAAAGAAAGAAAGAAATGACAAAAGAGAGAGAACAAGGAGAAAGAAAAAGAAACAAAAGAAAAAGAAAAACAAGGAAAGAAAGAAAAAATAAAAATAAAAAAAGAAAAAAAGAAAGAAAGAAAAAGAAAAGAAAACAAAAGAAAAAGAAAAAGACAAAAGAAAGAAAGAAAAAGGACAAAAAATGAAATGAAACAAAAAAAGAAAGAGAGAAGGAAGACAAGAAAGAAAAAAGAAAAAATAAAAAGAAACAAAAGATAAGAGAAAGAAAAAGCGGAAAAAGGAAAAATTAAAAAGGAACAAAAAAGAAATAGAAGAGACAAAAAAGAAAGAGAAAAAGGGAAAAATGGAAAAATGAAAACAAAAAAAGAATAAGTGAAAAAGAGACAAAAAGAGAAAAAGAAAGAAAAAAGAGAAAAATGAAAACAAAAGAAGGAAAGAGACAAAAAAGAAAGAGAAAGAAAAAGGAGAAAAATGAAAAGAAACAAAAAAAGAAGAAAGAAAGAGACAAAAGAAAAGAAAGAGAAAAAATGAGAAAAAAATAAAAAGGAAACAAAGAAAAAAGACAAAAGAAGAAGAAAGAAAAAGGAAAAAAGGAAAAAGAAAACAAAAAGAAACAAAAAAGAGAAGAAAGAGAAAAAGAAACAAAATAAAAGAAAAGATAAAGGAGAAAAAATAAAAAGAAACCAAGAAAAAAGAAGACAGAAAAGACGAAAAAGAAGATAAAAAATGAAAAGAAACAAAAAAGGAGAAAAGAGAAGAGACAAAAGAGAAGAGAAAGAAAAAAGGAGAAAAAATGAAAAGAAATAAAAAAGAAGAAAAGTTAAGAGAAAGAAAACGGAGCAATAATGAAAATAAACAAAAAAGAAACAAAAATAAAAATAAACAAAAAATAAGAAAACAAAAGGGACAAAAGAGAAGAGAAAGTAGGAGAAAACTGAAAAAAAACAAGAAAACAAGAAGAGAGAAAAGACAAAAGATAAGAGAAAAAAAGGAGAAAAAATGAAAAGAAACAAAAAGAAGAAGAGGGAAGATACAAAAGAGAAGATAAAAAGGATAAAAAAAGGAAAAAAAAGAGACCAAAGAGAAGAAAAAAAGGAAAAATGGAAAGGAACAAAGAAAAAAGAAGAAAAGAGACAAAAGAGAAGATAATGATGGGAAAAAATGAAAAGAAACAAAAAAGGAGTGAGAAGAAACAAAAAGAGAAGATGAAGAAAAAGGAGAAAAATAAAAAGGAACAAAGAAAAAAGAAGAAGAGAGAAGAGACAAAAGAGAAGAGAAAAAAAGAATAAAAAAGAATAAAGAATAAAAGAAAAAAGAGACCAAAGCGAAGAGAAAAAAAGGAACAAAAAAAAGAAGAAAAGAGAAGAGAAAGAAGGGAAAAAATGAAAAAGAAGAAATAAGAAACAAAAAAAGAAAAAAGAAGAGACAAAAGAGAAGAGAAAAAACGAGAAAATATAAAAAGGAACAAAGGGAAAAGAAGAAGAAGAGAGAAGAGACAAAAGAGAAGAGAAAATATGGATAAAAAATAAAAAGGAAAAAATAGAAAAAACGAAAAAAGAGACCAAAGAAAAGAGAAAAAAAGGAAAAAGGAAAATGAACAGAGAAAAAAGAAGAAAAGAGAAGAGAAAGAAGGGAAAAAATGAAAAGAAACAAAACAAGAAGAAAGAGAGAAGAGACAAAAAGAGAAGAGAAAGCAAAAGGAGAAGAAATAAAAATGAACAGAAAAAGAAGTGACAAAAGAGTAGAGAAAAAAAGGAGAAAAAATAAAAAGGAACAAAGGAAAAAGAAGAGAAAAGAGACAAAAGAGAAGAGAAAAAAGGAAAAAATGAATGAAACAAAAAAAGAAGAGAGAAAAGACAAAAGAGAAGAGAAAGAAAAAGGAGAATGAATAAAGAGGAACAAAGAAAAAAGAAGAGAGAAGAGACGTAAGAGAAGAAAAAGAAAAAGGAGAACAAATGAAAAGGAACAAAGAAAAAAGAAGAGAGAAAAGAGAAAAGAGAAGAGAAAAAAGGAGAAAAATAAAAAAGAACAAATAAAGAAGAAAAAAGAAGGGACAAAATAGAAAAGAAAATAGGGAAAATGAAAAGGAACAAAGAAAAAAGAACAAAAATGAAAGAAAAAATAGAAGAGAGAAGAAACAAAATAAAAGAGAAAGAAAAAGGAGAAAAAATCGAAAGACTCAAAGAAAAAAGAAGAGAGAATATACAAAAGAAAGAGAAAGAAAAAGGAAAAAAATAAACAAAGAAAAAAGAAGAAGCGAGAAGAGACAAAAGAGAAGAGAAAAAGGAGAAAAATGAAAAGAAACAAAAAAAGAAAAGAGAAGAAAAAAGAGAAAAGATAAAAGTTGAAAAAATAAGAAGAAACAAAGAAAAAAGAAGATGAAAGATGAGACAAAAGAGAAGAGAAAGAAAAAGGAGAAAAAATAAAAAGGAACAAAGAAAAAAGATGAAAGCAGAGACAAAAGAGAAGAGAAAGAAAAAAGAGAAAAACGAAAAGGAACAAAGAAAAAAGAAGAGACAAGAGACAAAAGAGAAGAGAAAGAAAAGGAAAGACTAGCAAAGAAAAATTGAAACGTTGGAAGACATAAAATAATCTAAAATAAAGTAAATATAATCAATAAAATGAAGGACAAAATAAAAAATAAGAACAATGTAAGAAAAATTAAAATTAAAATATGAATAAATATAAATTTTTAAAGTAATTTTTCATACAGACAAATAAAAGAATAATAGTAATTTTAAAAAATTGCCATTTCAATAAACTAATTTTTTAAGTTATAAAAAGAGTAAATAGTGAAAATACTGAGATAAAATTGAGACAATATCAGATATATTTTATTCTATGAAACATTTTATGGTGGCAAAAATTAGTGATTTCATTGCGTTGGTTCAATAAGTCAGTTTTGGGGAATTTTGGATTTTTCTTGTAAGCAAAGGAAACATTTCATGTAATGATCTACTTGTTCCAGCTTTAATTAATATTTTCTATTTAATTATAGGAGTTTTATTTGCATTTTTCAGTTGCTAGTCGTGTTTAGAAAGAGAAATAGAATTACTATATATTTTATTATTGAAGGATAAGTTATGCTGGTAAAATTGAGACTTAAAATTATTCTTAGTACATCCGATAAGATGTTTGATATGATAAAGTTTTTAAGCAATTGATATATTACGTTGGTATTTACTGGAATCTATAAGACATTTATTTTGCTGAGAACGTATATTAGGGTTATGACAATTGCAGGAACTTGTGTTTACATTATTAATGTAAGTTAGTTATAATTAATATCATTAGATTGTTTTATGATTTTATTTTTGGTCTTCTTTATATTATCATATCAAGATTATCAGTGCTGCTATAACTAAGTTTCAGTATATTTTTATTAAAAATTTTGTTGAGAGGATTATTAGTTGGAGAGTATTTTTGAACTAATATATAAATTTACTCGAGCGACAAGATTAGCAACTAGGTCCAACCCTTTTACTGTAAAATCAATAAATTGTAAACGCAAAATCTACTCCATCAGCTTCTTTTCTCACACTTCCCGCCTGTGGAATTCCCTTCTATTTACTTGCTTTCCCGACAGCTATAATCTCCAAGAATTTAAATGTAAAGTCAATAGTCATCTCTTATCTCACTAACCTGCAACCTCTCTCTCATGCTTCTTTCTCCGTCCACTCTACTCTCATCAGTATTCTTATCTTTCTCTTACCCACTTCCTGACACCCCCTATAACCTGTCACTCTTTCTCATAACTTTCCTCCTATGTAACCACTTGCACACCAGTGGGAGTAAAATGCATTGCTTGGTGCTATTTGATTATAAGAAAAAAATATTTCTATACTATTATAATGTGGATATAAAGTGGGGGATCAATTCTACATTTGTATGTAGAAGGAAAATTAAAAACTCATGGTTGAATCCATTTTTTATCAAAGTTCAAAATTACCCTATGCAAAAGTATTGGATATATGATACTTTTTCAAATTTCCAATGAAAACTTTGTATTTTAAAAGACTTTAAATATTCAAATTTTTGATAGTATTGGAATGTTATCTCTGACCAATCAGAGAAGCACACAATTGCTTACAAGATAGTGCTACTAATCATCTGACTTTTTTTATGTGCATTCTGCATTTCAAAGATTAAAATGGCAAAAACTAAAAAATTATCCAGAGATATGCGAGAAAGAATCATTGAATGTCACAAAGGAGAACATGGTTACTGAAATATTAGCAAAGAAATTAATCTAGCACTAAGTACAGTAGGAAATATCATCAGAAAGTATAAGAAATATGGCGACGGTACAGCAAACCTTCCAAGAAATGGAAGACCGAGAAATGGAAGACCGAGAAATGGAAGACCGAGAAAAATGAATGAGAGGACTTCAAGGTGGATCAGCAGAAATGTGCAAAAAAACCACTTCATTACTCGCTCTGAAATTAAAACCGATCTTGAGGGTGCTGGAATTAATGTAAGGAAACCATTAGCGGAGCTCTATATCGTACAGGCTTTCATTCAAGGTCACCAAGAAAAGTGCCTTTGCTGAAAACCAAACATGTCAATGACCAATTAAAGTTTGTCGAAACTTATGAAAAGAAAGGTATGCTGTTTAGGGAAAATATATATATATATATTTCATTTTTAAACGAGTTATTTCGCTACTCAGGTTTCTACCATGATTCGTCTCTTCAGGCGATTTTTAATAATTTTATTAAAAATCGCCTGAAGACACCACTCATGGTAGAAATGATCAAAAACTAAGTATTAAACAATCAATCAATCAATCAATCAATCAATCAATCAATCAATATATATATATATATATATATATATATATATATATAAACAGAGACTTGTAACCACAGAAATAGCAAATAGACTTAAAGTTGACGTCATAATGTAAGACCTTAGGATCCTTTCAGCCAACACATTATCAAAGGGGCTCTTTGGCGTTATTATTAATGATATGACACGAAAATTATTTACAGAATGAAAAGTTGGAATTCGTTTAAAAACATAATTTTAATCAATATATAACTAAAATGCAAGGGGGCGTAAACACACAGTTCCACAAGAGCAATAAAATGAAAAAAAAAACTCACAATCCCTCGAACAATCGTAAGGAGCGAATGAAATGCTCTTTCTGTCTGCACAGGCTAGGTTGATTGATTTTCAAATAACCTCCAAAACACGTCAATGATGGCCCGAGAAGGCACTGTGCAAGACAGAAAACCATGTGTTCTCATATATAGATGCAAAAATTAAAAAAACAAAAAGTAAGCTTCTATTTGTATTTGAAGTCCTTAAACCGAAAAATTCTTCTTATTTATTGAATGACCCTCGTATAAATACTCGATCCAAAACACAACGCACATAGCCTAACAATTGCGTTGAAAGCACAGAACAGACTTCTGTCGCTGGATGTTGACTGTGTGTGTGTGTGTGTGTGTGTGTGTGTGTGTGTGTGTGTGTGTGTGTGTGTGTATGTGTATACATTAACCTTTTCTATATAGAAGCTGTCGACAAAGGTTGGACGGTTACTAGATATATGATAGTTGAGGTTTCTTGTATTTTTCCTGAAAGTGGTCGAATTTCATGTAATGACAATAATTACAATTAACAAAGTCTAGAGATATTTCAGGGGACACACTTTTCTGACGTAGAGATTTATCTTTTTCCGTAGGAGACTGAAAAAGGCTGGAGTGGCAGATGAAGGGTTTAGATTGGTGATTTCCAACGTGAGGCCTACGCCCCACAGGAGGGGGGGGGGCAATTTGATTTTTTAGGGGGAAATTCGATTGTTAGGTGTTTTGCTAATAAAAGTCTTTGTTCTTGTGATCTATTAGCCCTAACATTACAATAAATAAAAATTTAGCAATGTTACATAAATTTCATTCATCATTTGTCTTGGATTTTGAAAGTACCATCGATTACACTGCCACCTGGTGAATAACTTCCATTTTAAAATAATTTTAGAACTTCATTTTGCAAAGTTTCCAAATCCTTCGTATATTCTGTGTGCATGGCATTAAAAAATACTTTTCTGAAATAAAAGTATAATTATTACTTTAATTAAAAGTATTTTTCTATATTCTAGATTTCCAAATGTCTGTATTATAATATACCGACTTAGCTGACCGCCTGCAGTCACTCTCTCACCGGCGTGACGTGGTTTCCCTGTGCCTCTTCTATAAATACTTTCATGGCTTCTGCTCTGATGAACTTAAATCACTGGTGCCCCCTAGGTGTGAGTTCGCACGAGATACTAGATTGGCAACTAGGTCCCACCATTTTACAGTGAAACCAATGAAATGTAACCGCAATTTTTACTCCAACAGCTTCTTTTCTCGCACTTTCCTCCTGTGGAATTCCCTTCCGCATGCTTGCTTCCCCGACGGCTATAACCTCCAGGAGTTTAATGTAAGGTCAATAGACACCTCCTAACACACTAACCCTCCCATTCTCTCCAACTCTACCCCTATGTACATCCTAACTCGTCTATCGCCCTGTGTAACCCCCTGCGCTATAGTGGCAGTGGAATGCCGTGCTTGGGGTGACATGATTAAAAAACAAAACTATAGCCAATTTTTGCTTATAATATTCTTAGTTGCCATAATTCTTCCATCATCTTTCTTTATGTGTCAAGTTTATTTCAAATTTTATTGTGTTAACATTTTATGCCACCTTTAAAATAAAAGCTTAAATCAAAGTATTGGTGTTTTAAGCATCACCTAAAACGGAGTTCACTTTTTACATAAGAATTATATATTAACATATGGGAGCGGGGACATCAGGATTCTTGGGGTGATTAGGTGGGGCATGGCCAAAAAAAACGTTGGGAAGCACTGGTCTAGATGCAATCCTCACTTCCTATATGCTGGACAATAATAGGTTCACACGTACGCACACTTTAATACAGCAAATCCACCCAGGCTCTTCAATTATTACATCGACCGGCAAAAACGTGCCTGTTTCCCAGTCCGGTACCGGCGAGCATGACATAACTTTTAATGTTTCTTCCTGTTTTCTCTGTTGGCGGTAAAATCTTTTGCACTTACCGCAGGCCACCTGACCTCATATGATCACTGACTCGATTAGGAAGATCAATCATTCGTGCCACCTCCTCCATTATCCGTGTCCGATAGCATCCAGCCCTTAAGCAAACGAACCCTCAGCCCTTATTTTGGAAATTACTTTGCCTTATGTGACATCAGTTAAAGTGGTTGTAACGCACTGACCTCACAAATGTTGCAGATTAAAAATGCTCTAGCGTCAGAAATTGCTTTAATTTTAAATAACGTCAGTTAAGTACCATACGTGATACACGTTGTGGGCGATCATGTCTCGAAAGAGACATGACTGATTGGGCAGAAGGTTATCCCCGCATTAGGTTGCCATTATTTCTGCGGTAGACTGGTTGCCATCCAAGGCTATAGAACTCAATCTGTCCTATTATTTGATTATAGCTAGAGACGAAGAGATGTGTTATATTTTTAAGTAGTAATTAGTGGTGGGTCAGTTTATTACTTCATAAAAATATAAAAGTGATCCCCCACTTTACGCCTAGTAGAAAACTTAATCATGTTTTAAACTATTATATTCAGTTAGTCAGTAAAATGCTATACGTGATATACGCTTAGGCGATCATGTCTCGAAAGAGAAATGACTGACTGAACAGAAAATTACCCCGCAGTAGATTGTCATTACTTTCTGCGGTAGATTGGTTGCGATCCAAGGCTAGAGAACCCACTCTGTCCTATTATTTAACCCATAATTGGAGGGAAGAGACGGGTTAATCTTTTTCCCAGGGGTATTTGCGCGTAAGTAAATGGAAGGAATTCAACTGGAATTCGAACTCGGCTCCCCGATTTGTCGTTCCGAGTCGATATCCACGGCACTACAACGCACATCCCCATATAAAATAACGTACCTTACTTATATTGTAAATAAGTATGCAGGAACCCATTACTGTACATATAAAACAAAATATATTTTCAGATTGTTCTAGACAAGCAGCTTAGATAATCTCAGTTTCCATATACATCACTTTTATTATTATACTAGCAGTATAGCCCGGCGTTGCTCGGGTGTAATGATAGCTTTAAAACTAATCCATGGTCCTGGAGCTCAGACTCTTTGGACGTTGCCACGAAAGACTAAAAAGCAATAATTGTTTCCAGTTAAAGCGAAACCGTAGACTGAAAGAAAAATGAATGGATGTAAGTGAAATTTTGATTTCCTGGTATCGATATCAAATAAGTTTTTTCAACGTAAACTTAATTTTGAAGGCTAAATAAGTCCTCTGAGTAGATGGTATCATGGCTGGGACTAAGAACTACAATTATGCCTACTTAAAGCCAAACCCGAAGCAAAAACTAAAATAAAAGGGCTGAACAAAATACAGACATACAGGCAGATAAACACACACACACACACACACACACACACACACATGAACATCTTGCCTTTTATATATATATATACACATATTATCGATTTTCTGCACTATTGTAAGAACTGCAAACTTGAAACTTCTGAATATCGTTTCTTATGTCTTTGTCTATGAGTTTATGAAATTTGATTAAAATCGAACCACTCCTTCTATAACCCGATTTTTTCGATTATCGATTTTCGATATTTATCGGGGGTACCTCGACACAAAACCTAGCTAAGAACACTCGCAAACGCTTATAGTACGTAGTTATACTATAAGCGTCTGTGAGTGTTTTTTATCCCTTTGCCTGTTCTATAAATACTTTCATGGCTTCTGCTCCAAGGAACTTAAGTCACTGGTGCCTCTGCAACAGGTGTTTACTCGTGCAACCAAACTGGCTACTGGGTCTCACCCACTCACAGTTAGATCAACCAAATGCAGACGACAATTCTACTCCTACAGCTTCTTTTCTCGCACTTCCCGCCTGTTGAACTCGCTTCCTTATTCTTGCTTTTCTGACGGCTACAACTTCCAGGAATTTAAATGCAACGTCAATACTTATCTCTTAACCACTTGACTCTAGTTCTTTCTACACCGCCCTGTATCTCCTTTCCTTTCCCTCCACCTTTACAACTCTCATCACACCTGTATTCCCATCCTTCTCTTGCCCCTTTCTAACTGGTTCGTCTTTCTCTTCACTCGCTTCTACCTAATCCTTTTACACTTATGTAGCCCCCTGCACATCAGTGGCGTTACAGCCTTGTTCGGAGTGATACGATAAAAAATGTTTTTTTCTTAAATGTAAACAAGACATTTGGACATACCGCCAAAAACTGGCAAAAACTTTCCAAATATATGGCACCTCTTATCATACAAAAACAAACCTTAACAACATCCGTTGTGACCACGAACACAATATAATAGCCATATTCGGAAATTGAGAATAGGTCTACATTTCAGCAATATATATATATATATATATATATATATATATATATATATACAACAGATCAACGAAATTCTTGTAATGGTCAATATAGTCGCTGTCTCAGCGGCGTGATGTGGTATCCCTTTGCCTCTTCTATAAATACTTTCACGGCTTCTGCTCTGATGAACTTAGCTCACTGGTGGCCCCTTATGTATGAATTTACACGAGCTACTAGATTAGCAACTAGGTCCCATCCTTTTACAGTGAAACCGATAAAATATAACTGCAATTTCAACTCTAAAAGCTTCTTTTTACACACTTCCCACATATGGAATTCTCTTCTATATACTTGCTTCCCCGAGAGCTACAATCTCCAGGAATTTAAATGTAAGGTCAATAGACATCTCCTATCTCACTAACTCGCATACATTCTCTCAAGCTCTTTTTTTTTCATCGACTCCACCCCCATCATCGGTATCCTCATCCGTCTATTACACTCCTTCTGACATTTCCTATAACTCACCCCTCTTTCTCGTCACTTTCTTCTATGTGCCCCTAGGTATGAATTTACACGAGCTACTAGATTAGCAACTAGGTCTCACTTTTTTACAATGAAACCGATAAAACGTAACCGCAATTTCTATTCTAACAGCTTCTTTTCACGCACTTCCCGTCCGAGGAATTCCCTTCGATATACTTCTTTCCCGACAGCCACAATCTCCAGGAATTTAAATATAAAATCAATAGACATCTACTATCACACTAACTGGCATCCATTCTCCCAAACTCTTTTTTCATTTTCACCACCCCCATCCTCTGTATTCTCATCCGTCTATTACCCTCCTCCTGACATTTCCTATAACTAACCCCTCTTTCTCATCAATTTCCCTTATGTAACCCCTTGCGCAACAGGGGCAATACAATGCCTTAGTTGGGGTGAGATGATTAAAAAAAATATTAAACGAAAGTGAACAATCATTTTGAATATATATATATATATATATATATATATATATATATCAGGGTTACTGAAAATTTCTCGCCTTAACTCATTTCCAAATTTTTTACTTTCTTCTAAGATCGACAAGATATCTACACTTTTTCGTAATTATATGTGTGTGTGTGTGTGTGTGTGTGCTTGTGTGTGTGTGTGTGGTGTGTGTGTGTGTGCATGCGTGTGTGTGTGTGTGTGTGTGTGTGTGTGTGTGTGTGCGTGCGCGCGTGTGAACAGAGAGAGAGAAAGTGAAAACAAAAATAAAAAATATCAAAGTAGCAGATAAAAATATATTGTGACAAAAGTTAAAAAGTAAAGAAGAAAAAAAAGAAAGAATCCTATCCAAACAAATTTAGATGAAAATGCTAAAACATCAGCGTCTATTCGAAGAGGTACATCCCGCCTGACCATTGACTTCCTTTTCTGTCTTGAAAGCGAAACGTCCGAACCGACACTTTCGGATTTTTCTAATGTTTTTCCACACCAGACGCCATTTTGTTTTTCTCTTTTTTGATTTGTTTTGTTTTTTTTTCCACACCCTCAAAATGGCGACGCACTAAAAGCTTTCTTGGCTAACTTGTTGGCAGCAGTCATACAACACTGAATTTGAGGCAGGCTTCCGAGATAAGATAGTGTCTTCTTTCTTTCAGAAAGTGGATCTTCCAGCGTCCTTTTAGTCAAATTGACTTCCCGTCCTTTATTTTAAGTGATTCGATTCTTCCTGGCGAGTTTCTTCATTGCTTTCTTTTATTTTCTACAAGTTAATTTTTGCTTCTTTATTGATTTATCTGCTTACGGTCTTTGTGGTTTCCTTTCGTACATTTTAACGTTCCTTTCCAGAAAAGCAAGCAAACAAAAACAAAAACAAATAATTGCCCAATTCTCTGATGGGTTCTGGAGTTCCCAACAAAAATAAAAATAAAAACATAAATAAATAAATAAATAAATACGGAAAAGTTATACAACCAGTAGATATATGGAAATGTACTAGATAGATAGATAGATAGATAGATAGATAGATAGATAGATAGACTGAGATGAATAAATGCGGAACGGTTATACAACCAGTAGATAGATAGATAGATAGATAGATAGATAAGAATTAACTGACTAAGGTAGGAATATACATTCGTACATTCTTTCATATGTACTTAGGGACAGACTGGGCAAAAACGTTAGATAGAATGTCAAGCCTAAAATATTTAAAGGGTAGAAACACCCGACGTAATGGAGAGATGAAAATAATTGTTTAGAAAATCTAATGAGCAATAACAACAAAAAACAGAAACAACTGCTTTTCGTTTCTTCTTTCTTTCTAATCATCCTAATCGCCAAGCCAGCACTGTTCCCGAAAAAGGTTAGTATTTCAAATGGCCTTTACACTTTAACCGACACCTGTCAACTTCTTTGGCGTTAGCATTTTAAGCCACTTATCATTTCAGAATGTGCTTCTCCTCGCCGCAGTTGCCAGAGAAACCGACTGGGACTGGCCGTGAAAGAAACTGGAGAAAATATTGTCTAATATTTACACATTTTCGTGCCTATTAAGTTTCTTTTGTTCGGTCAAACACTCTCGATTGTAAATACATAGTGGGACTTGTGGGACTTTTTTTGAGGACATCGACCATTTTCATAGTAGCTATTGTGCTAACCCAGCGTTCGGCAACCTCCGGCAACCCCCGGCCCGCGGGCCACATTCGGCCCACAAGTGAATCTTATCCAACCCACTACCTTACTCTGGGCACGATATAAATATAGGTTAATCAAACCAAAGTGACAGTTGATAGCCTGAATATACTGCGTCAAATTTTTTGAAAAATATTTCATTTTACCTGGAAAATGTGTTTTACTTTTTTTATTATTTGTAGGGTTCCCCAAAATTAGTGTACAGCATCACTTTCACTTTTTCTGTGAAAATGCTTTCGTGAGCGGGCAATTTTAAATGAATATTAAATAGTGTTTTCAACCGATTTTAATATAATTTTTTTAATACTGAGTTATGAAACGTTTATTTTTAAGATGTAATATATTTTTAAACAAAACTCCCGTAAGATATTAAATTATAGTGAATCCTTACTTTCTTCAAACACATAGAAAATTTATTCACATATTTAATAATATGGTTTTCCTCCATGACACTGGAGCCATAACTGTTTGGCCCTCCACCATGACTCTACATAGCTTTTTGGCCCTCACTCTCCAAATGATTGCCGACTCCTGTGCTAACCTAACAAAATGACGTTTTCTCAAAACATGTTTGCAGGTGGTGCAATGTGTAAGGAAATCGAACGAGAACTTGGTGAGCAGAGTTCAAATACCTCTCACACTCGTTGCATTCACTCTCGCTCAAATACATTTGGGAAAGGTGTAGATCCATCCCTTCCAAGTTATGGGAAGACTGGTCCTTATAGATTTGTTTGTTTATCTGTCTAAGAACAGCTCTGAATTCAAAAAATGAGGAGAGCAATTTGGAGATTTCATAGCACACGGTATTCAGTTTCTCCGAAACTCCCACCAGCTATGGGTTAAATAGAAGGCATGACAAAACTACGATGACAACTCTAAATTAGAAACTGGTCAGGCATTTGGCTAGCAATATATGCCGTAAAAACATACATTGCTGCAGAAACAACAACAGTGTATTGTGGCTGTAGCCCCAAATTCCACGTCCTCATATTCCACAGCCTCATATTCAACGGCCCCATATTCAACGGCACCATATTACACGGCCCCATATTACACAAATTCATATTCCACGTCCTCATATGCCACAACCTAATATTCCACGGCACCATATTCAACAGCTACATATTCCACGGCCTCATATTACACGGACCCATATTCCACGGCCCCATATTCCACAGCCTCATATTCCACGGCCTCATATTCCCCGGCCTCATATTCCCCGGCCTCATATTCCACAGTCTCATATTCCACGGTACAATATTC
Organism: Ascarosepion bandense; assembly: GCA_037127315.1. Lineage (NCBI taxonomy): Eukaryota > Metazoa > Mollusca > Cephalopoda > Sepiida > Sepiidae > Ascarosepion > Ascarosepion bandense. The sequence continues at coordinate 1,807,505 of JBBBDQ010001522.1, forward strand.
CACTGCCTCATATTCTACGGAACTATATTCCATGGCCCCATATTACACGGCCTCATATTACACGGCCTCATATTACACGGCCCCATGTTCCACGGCTACATATTACACGGCCCCATATTCTACAACCTCATATTCCACGGCCTCATATTCCACAGCCCTATATGCCACGGCCTCATATTCCATGGCCTTATATTCCAAAGCCCTATATATCACGGCCCCATATTTCACGGCCCATATTCCACAGCCTCATATTCCATGGCCTCATATTCCACAGCCACATATTCCCCGGCCCTATATTCCATCGCCCTATATTCCACGGCCCCATATTCCAAGGAACTATATTTCACGGCCCCATGTTTCACGGTCCCATATTCCACGGCCTCATCTTGCACTGCCTCATATTCTACGGCCCATCTTCCAAAGTCCCATCTTACATGGCCCCATATTCCTCAACTTCATATTCCTCGGCCTTATATTAAACGGCCTCATATTCCACGGCCTCATATTCCACGGCCCTATATTTCACAACCTCATATTCCACATCCCTATATTTCACGGTTCCATATTCCACGGCCTCATATTCCACGGCCCCATATTTCACGGCCCCAAATAACACGGCCCCATATTCCACTGCCTCATATTCTACGGAACTATATTCCATGGCCCCTATACCACGGCCTCATATTCCACAGCCTCATATTCCACGGCCCTATATTCCATCGCCCTATATTCCACGGCCCTATATTCCACGGTCCCATATTCCACGGCCCCATATTCCACGGCCTCATCTTACACTGCCTCATATTCTACGGCCCATCTTCCACAGACCCATATTACATGGCCTCATATTCCTCACCTTCATATTCCTCGGCCTCATATTTCACGGCCTCATATTCCACATCCCTATATTTCACGGTTCCATATTCCACGGCCTCATATTCCACGGCCACATATTTCACGGCCCCATATTCCACGGCCTCATATTCCACAGCTTCATGTTCCATGGACTCATATCCCACAGCAACATATTCCACGGCCCAATATTCCACGGCCCCATATTCCACGGCCTCATATTCCACGGCTTCATATTCTACGGCCCCATATTACACGGCCCCGTATTCCACAACTTTATATTCCACAGCCTCATATTCCACGGCCCCATATTGCACAGTCTCATATTCCATGGCCTCATATTCTACGGCCCCATATTCCACGGCCCCGTATTACACGGCCCCGTATTACACGGCCCTATATTCCACGGCCTCATATTCCAAGGCTTCATATTGCACAGCCTCATATTACACGGCCCCATATTCCACGGTTTCATATTCCACGGCTTCATATTCAACAGCCCATATTCTACAACGTCATATTCCACGGCCTCATATTACACATAGTCATATTCCATGGTTCCATATTAGACGGCCTCATATTCCACAGCCTCATATTCTACAACCCCATATTACACGGTCCCATATTACACGGCCTCATATTTCATGGCCCCATATTCCACAGCCCCATGTTACACGGCCCCATATTTCACGGCCTTATATTGCACCGCCCCATATTCCATGGCTCCATATTCCACAGCCTCATATTCCACAGCCCCATATTCCACCGCCCTATATTACACGGCCCCATATTCTACAACCTCATATTCCACGGCCTCATATTCTACAGCCTCATATTCCATCGCCTCATATTACACGGCCCCATATTCTACAACCTCATATTCCACGGCCTCATATTCTACAGCCTCATATTCCATCGCCTCATATTACACGGCCCCATATTACACGGTCCCATATTCCACGGCTTCATATTGCACGGCGTGGTTGTGTACAGGACTTCACTTCGTGAAAGTGAGTTTAGAAATACAGTTGTAGTTGTATATTCTTTACCCGTGCTTTGATATAAGTGATCGAACCCAGTTTTAAAATTTGGATTCGTAAATTCTCAAACCAAGATTCAGACGTAGGCTTAGGTAAGTTTCGAAATCTTTTAGCTTTCATCAAACAAGCCAATTTGCTTGTGTAAGGAGTTTAAGCCTCCATATTGTGGACTTCTGTTAGGTTAAGTAAACACTGCAGTCAATAACGTTCTCCGTGGTTATTCCCATCCTATAAAACGATGTTCTTATATATCCACACGGCTATAAAAAAAAATAGAATTTGAAGAGAAAATTTTTAATTCATACCTATAAAAGACAATCAGTAATAACAACAACATTAATTCACTTTGGTGCTACCTGTCAAACATTTATTATGTCACTTAGTGTCCTCCATAGTTTTCTTTCCCTTCCCTTAGCGTCGAGAGATTTTCAAATCTGAATGCCTGTTATTTTTCTCAATGTAATTTTTTATGTATGTATAAATACAAGTTTCTGAATGAAACTTCTACATTTGAAAAGTTCATCCAGCGACGAAACACACTGACATGAAAGATTTACCTTTTGTCATTTCTTTAATATATATATATATATATATATGTTGTTTCATAGATATAGTATTTCATTGATATATATATATATATTATTTTCATATATATATTTCAATTTCATATATATATATATATATATATATATATATTATTTTCATATATACAGTACTGTGCAAAAGTATTAGGACAAGAACTATTTTATCTTTTATGTGGTATATTGACAGAAAATTCAAAAAATTAATGAAACTAATTTTATTTGATTTACTCAACAAATGCTTTACCAAAAATAATACTGTTACAAAATAAACTTAATATTTAACATAATAGCCTTTTGCTTTGATCACAGCCATCATTCTGTCAGACATTAACATCACAAGTTTCTTCAATGTATCTAATGGTATCTCCTGCCAAGCAGCTTGTATTTGTTCCCAAAGTGTGTCTTGCGAAGTAACATTAGATTTATTTTTTTTAATCCAAAATATCCCATAGATGTTCGATAGGATTGAGATCAGGACATTGTGTGGGGGGGGGGGGCAATTGCAATTCCGAAGACGTCCTTCCCTTTCTTTTTTAGTTGAATAATTCTTACAAAGGTTTGGCTTTTCACGTTGTATTTGAATTTCAGTGAGGTTTTTAGAAAAAATCACCCCTGTCCTAATGTTATTCTAGAAAATTAAAAAGATGTTATTGTTCTTCTAGTTTTATCAAATTCTATATTTCGTAGATTGATTTGTTTTGTTTATATTGTAATAAAGCATCTTACACCCACTTTTCCCTATGTGGACTTACTAATACAGAGAACTATATATTGTGAACACCGCATTTACCGGTGTCTTACTTACAGAGATTAGCTGGAATAGTATTTTATTACGAAATAAATTTGAGTAGGTTTGTTTCTACGTTTAATTTTGTTTCTGAGCTTGTTTTTGTGGGCTTGTGGTGTAGGGAGCTGGTTAATATTTCTTTTGTTTGGCCTTGTATCGGACTTAACTGAACTCCCTAGAGCTTACAGGATTTATGTTGAGTTGATATTCATCAGAATTATTATCAGAAGGTTTTCATCAGAAGGTTGGTCGTCGGCAGTTGGAATGTATGGATTAGTGTAGAAGAGTGGAATAATACATTTTGTATTTAAAATAGAAATTTATTAAATGGCTGAATAACAATTTGTAAGAGTTAATGTACAATTAGAAACATTACGAAGTTAAAGATAGAGTTCGTATTCAATGATGTGGCTGAAGAAATAAGAGTTCATACAAAATGTTCGTAGCAGTAATTGTTGAGATAAAGAAGGAGAAAGAGAGAGAAGACAATGTCCAGGTTTCTTTAAGTTGAGAGTTACAACTTTGATGTGTGTCAGCAACCCACCTCCTCTGAAATGACCGCTGTGACCGGTTAGAGACCATCCTTAAATATTCAATTCAGTCACGTTGTGTGGCTATATTGTTTATATGTAAGAAATGTATATTTAAGATATTTGTACGTTTGAACATAAAGAGATTTTCTCATTGGCTTTTTGTCGGTTCTCTGTGAATATGTAGTACTTTGGTATATGTAGAATTGAATGGCGATTGATGAGTTCTTGTGGTGAATAAGAAGATTCACAGGCTTGAGCGGGTGGATCGCAGAGCGTCGTTTGGGTGGGGTAACAGGAGAAAGTTTGCTAAGAGCCACCAGGGTTAGGGAGATGTGGAGGGACATGACTGCCTACGTTCTGAAGTAGTACTTTGGTATATGTAGAATTGAATGGCGATTGATGAGTTCTTGTGGTGAATAAGAAGATTGTAACGAATGAATTGGTCGTGAACTTAATTCCATTCGGCCTTGTGCCGTAACTGTAAAAATGGCAACAATAAATCTACAATCTGCCAATTTGAAATTAACATTAGCAAATATCTAAGGAATAGTAATCTACAAGAATCATTTCCCCCAAAAAATCTTTTCCCTGTTTTTTTTTTTGAACGGACGTGTTGACTTAAGTAGTGACAATATTTAAGTAGGCAAAATGAATATATCAACAATAAAAATAATGTAATAATAATAATATTGTTATAGACTGTCAATAGATCAGAAAAGAAAAATAATACAGAGACTTCTCCATCGCTTATGATCTACTGAGATCATTAAAGAAACCAAACGCATCCCGGATGCGACGGGACAGAAGGCAAAACTCCTCGACTTTCCTAATATCCCGCCCTGAAAAAAGTACAGCAAAAGCTTTGCCCCCTATTAACACGTCTGATCATTTCCTAATCAGTGTCCAGAGCGACTTCAAACCAATGATATCCACTGGTGTATCCTTCCATAGAACGGTTTTTGCTATGACTATTACAGGATGTGCGTTGTGGTGCATTGGATATCGGCTCGGAACGAGAAAGCGGTGAGCCGAGTTCGAATTCCAGCCAGATTCATTGCATTCACTTGCGCGCAAACACCATTGGGAAAGGTATTACTCCGTCTATTTTTTCCAGTTATGGGTTAAATAACAGGACAGATTGGGTTCTATCGCCTCGGTCGGCAACCAATCTACCGCAGAAAGCAATGGCAACCTACTGCGGGATAATCTTCTGCCCAGTCAGTCATGTCTCTTTCGAGACATGATCGCCCAAGCGTGTATCACGTATGGCACTTCACTGACTGACTGAGTACAGCTTTTGGTCTTATATGACGGAAGGTCCTCTTCCAACTTACTTTAATCATGTTGTCTCTAAAACTCCTGCCCTAATCTCAAAATAGATTCTTTCTGTAATGAATTGTTGGTGGACCTGAAGCAGACTACCACCACGTTTAATTTCGTTGTTTTTCATTTGTTTTCGTTTTTTTTTTTTTTTTTTTTTTTCAGCGCTGTCCTATCGATTACCCCCTTAGCTTTACGATTGACAAAAAAAATTTGAAAAAATTCAATATTGAAACGTTTTCTGGGGAAGAACATTTTCTCATACAACGTTATAGTAAATCAAACCTCCGTTTTGAAACGAGTCGCCGGTACGACATTACCGCCACCTGTAAATTTGTTCATTATCAAATTTTTGGGCCTTTTTTTTTTATTTTTTTACACCTTGAACTTTACGAGTGGCAAAAAAATTTGCAAAAATTCAATATTTAAACAATTTTAGTGGGGGGGGGGGACCAGTTTCTCATACAACCTTATAGTGGATTGAAAATGGAGGATTGATTTACTTTAACGTTGTATAAGAAACTGACCTCTCACAAATTTGTTTAAATATTGTAATTTTTCAATTTTCTTTTTTTAATCGGAAAGTTTAAGTAACAATCGATAGAATTGCGCTGAAAAAAGTTAAACAAAATGAAAAACAACGAAATTAAACGTGGTGGTAGTCTGCTTCAGGTCCGCTGGATTGTTTTATACCCGCACCAAAAAAATGATTAATCAAAACCCAAAAAGTCAGCCCTGGTTCCACCCCCTTGAATGCACTGCAGCCATATCTCATCAAAACCATTACATCAAAATCTTTCGCAAGAAACGCTGTAGTCTGACCGAAACATCTTCAATCAACTATAAAAGAGTTCTAGAAAACGCAAAGTACAGCTAAAAACGAGCTGTCTAAGTCAAGTTTAAAAAGAATCAAATTAGATCCCGCAAATTCTGAATTATGGAGGATGTGCGTTTTGTTGCAGTGGATATCGGCTCGGAACGAGAACTCGGGGAGCCAAGTTCGAATTCCAGCTGAAATCAATGCATTCATTTACGCGCAAATACCCTTTGGGAAAGGTATTAATCCGTCTCTTCCCTCCAGTTAGGGATTAAATAACAGAACAGATTGGTTTCTATAGCCTTGGCTGGCAACGTGTCTACCGCAGAAAGTAATTGCAACCTACTGTGGGATAATCTTTTGCCCAGTCAATCATGGCTCTTTCGAGACATGATCGCCCAAGCATGTATCACATATGGCACTTAACTGACTGACTGAATTCTGAAAGATAACCAACCAAATTATGAACAGAGAGAAAGCACCTGTGACTCCTATTAAAAATTGCCCAGGGGTCATATCATTCTCGACAGACAAGTCAAAGCCCTTCGCCTCGATATTTGCCTCAAACTCAATATTAAATAACAAAGGCCATCCCATCCCCAACTTTTCACGTCTCACTGAGCACAATCTCAGTAATATATTCATTTCAGTAAAAGAATCTCTAGACATCAAAAACCCCGACCCGAATAAAATTCCAGTGAACATCCTTAAGAATATCAATCGAAAATTTTCCCTGATTCTAACAAAATTATTTAACCGCTGTAAATATATTGAAGGTGGCAAGCGTATGTCCGGGCTACAAGAACGCGAATAATCGATCCCTTTCTCCCAATGCAGAACCATTAATCTCCCCAGTATCCTCAGTAGACTTTTGAGGCCGTTATCAACAAGGAGGTTGTCAAGAACTTGGATAGGAACAACCTCTTGTGCGACGAGCATTACGGATTCCGATCACCCCGATCTACTGCTGATGTCCTAACATTAAATTCAGAATTAGGCTCTTGACGACACACATAACACAGCGACTATAGCATTAGATATCTCGAAGATCAACGACAAGGTGTGGCACAAAGGTTTAATACTTAAGCTCTTTGGAAGAGTTTTTTTTTTTTCTATTATAAAATCCTTCGTAACAGGTATATTGTCATGGCGGCACCACCCATAAAGGAATGAACTCTTCTAACCATTATATATACCTCACCTCACAAGAGGTGAGAGTAGATAGCGTAGATAACCAGGTAAATAGCCTCAGTGGGTAGCCTGAGTAAGTAGCCTGAGGAGAACGCCTTGAACATAGCCGAAGAGTCGTCTACGAACACTGCTACCGTAACGACTATTACGAGTTCGAGGGTCGAACTATAGTATTACAAACTAATCTGTATTATCGTTCTATTAACAAATTTCCAAGTTGTATTTTGCCGTGTTTAATATATATTCGTTATTTCCTATTTTGATTGTTTTGTGTTATTCTTGCAGGACCTTTAACCGGGTCCACGACATATTATGAACGGCCAAACCTTCGAGGCCCCGGCAGACTGTAGAACCACATTTCAACTGCTTCAAGTTTTTCCTTCATCTTCGAAGATATTGTCCAACATTCATTGCCATATTGAAGAACCGACATCACATAGCAATCCAGTAATCTCCTCTTTGTTTCTAGCGAAATTGTCCTGTTTCTAAATACTTTACTCAAATTTGTAAAAAAAAAAATTGGTAAAGGCATTTATGGAAATAATTTTAATAGATTATTTTTTATTATTAGAGTTTTAATAGATTAGATTTGTCAGAATCGAAAAATATTTTTAATCATTTTAGAAGGTGGGAGATTTATAATACCTATACAGTGTAAAATCGTAACAAATGTATATATGGAGACTAGTTATAACTTCATAGAAAAATTGCAATATTATAGTATTGGGATCCAAGCCGCATGTACCCTGGTCGGGGTTGAGCCGGCTTTCTCCCCGATGGAGAAAGTTTCATTGGGATTTATTTAAGGGCAGGATCCCAAGTCCTGTTCTGTTATTTAAACCATAACTGGAGGGAAGAATTAATAAATTTCCCAAGGGTACCAGTGCGTTAGCGAATGCAGAGTGTTTGACTGGAATTCGAACTCGGCTCAACGATTTCTTCTTCCGAGCCGATATCCACTGCACCACAACGCACATCCATCAATAACGCTTACAGCACGTGGTATTCCCAAGCGGTCATCCATCTAAGTACTGACCAGGGTCAACGTTGCTTAACTTCGGTGATCGAGCGAGAACCTGTGTATTCAACGTAATATGACCGTAAGCAATAGGATTAAGGTGAGAAGGGTAAGAAAGTTTTGGTGCCAATCAGATTATCGAATGAATGGGTCAGTGATTGTGACTAGCTAAGTGAAACAATAGGATATTAAATGAACTCTCTCCTGTCCTAACTATTAACATTGTACCACATTTTATGCATTTTCCGAAATAAATATTCTTGGAAATATGACAACTGATGATATGGGCGATAAAAGCTGAATACAGATCAAATGTTGTCAACAATATACAAGTATTGCCACTGAAATATCAATGACTACAATTTTCCGATATAGCATTTGGCAACTTGTAAGTCCTTCTTTAGTTCCAGTAACTTAGACACTGCAGTACGATAGATTATTTTGACCTTCTTCCAGGTAAAAAATAACAAATCGACATACACAACATGCAACGTCGTTTATACGCGCTTATTCAGATATATCAGTTAAGTGCCATACGTGATACACGCTTTGGCGATCATGTCTCGCAAGAGACGTGACTGACTAGGCAGCAGATTATCCCGCAGTAGGTTGCTATTGCTTTCTGCGGTAGAATGGTTGCCAGCCAAGGCTATAGAACCCAATCTGTTCTATTATTTGACTCATAGCTAGAGGGGAAGAGACGTATTATATTATTAAGTAGTAATAAGTGGGGGATCAGTTTATTACTTAATAACAATATAAAAATGATCCCTTACTTTATGCCCAGTAGAAGCCTTAATCATGTTTTCAACTATTATATTCAGTTAGTCAGTTAAGTGTCATACGTGATACACGCTTTTGCCATTGCTTTTTGCGGTAGACTGGTTGCCAGCAAAGGCTATAGAACCTAATCTGTCCTATTATTTGACTCATAGCTAGAGGGGGAAGAAATGTATTATATTATTAAGTAGTAATAAGTGGGGGATCCGTTTCTTCATGACATAATAAAAAAGATCTCCCACTTTATGATCAGTAGAATCTCTGATAGTATTGACAAGGCCATTTCTTCTCACCCATCTGCCCATATTTTCGTGTTTAGTGACTTTAACGCCCACCACACTAAGTGGCTCGAAAACTCTGTAACCGACACCAGCAGTGTCGGTTACAGAGTTTTATATTAAAAAATATATATTTTTAAAATATATATTAAAGTTTCATACCTTTAATTTTTCAATCTCCCAATCCCTTACGCAAGTCGTGGACTTCCCCACGCGTTTCTCCACTAGCCCTAACGGAAGGGACTCGCTACTAGACCTCTGCTTCACTTCCACCCCGAATTCTTGCACCACCAGACAGCTCTGCCTCTCGGGAATTCTGACCATGCCGTAGTTTCTGTCAACATCTCGTTTCACTCCACCCCTACCCAAGAAACCCAGACCAGCAGAATATCCTACTGCTATCAAAGAGCAGACTGGGATTCGTTCCGTGACTTCCTCTACGACGTCCCTTGGAACAATGTTTTTAGTCTTCCCGTCGAAGACTGTGCATCAGAGGTCTCCACCTGGGTTAAGGCTGGCATCGATGCTTTCATCCCTGCCAGGAAATTTCAGCTTAAATCCCATTCGTCTCCCTGGTTCTCGCCCGCTTGCTCGGCCGCCATTGCCCACCGGAATCACTTCTGGCTTTATCGTAGCCACGCGTCGGACCAAAACAGGCGCCTTTTCACCTCAGCTCGTAATAAGTGTAAAAAGATACTTAACGAAGCTAAGATGCTGTTTGCTGCCAGAATGAAGCAGCGCATAGCATCCTCTGAGTTCGGAGCCAAAGACTACTTGCGCCTCTGTAAAAACGTGCTCAACAATAAGTCCTCAATACCCCCACTAATCAACAAGTTTGAGGTCCTCACCTCCTCAGCGGACAAGGCTGAATGCTTTGCCCGTAGATTCTCGACCAATTCGTGTCTGGATTCGTCTGGAGTCCAGACACCCGATTTCCCATCTAGAACCGAGGCCCAATTGAATGACGTCCACAGCACGCCCTCGCTGATTTCTAGCATAATATCAAAACTTGACCCTCACAAAGCGAGTGGTGGGGACTGAATCCCAATCATAGTCTTGAAGAAATGTGCCCCTGAACTCTCTCCTGTCCTTTCTAAGCTCTACAACCTCTGCCTATCTTCCTCTTGCTTTCCTGCCTGTTGGAAGTCTTCTTCTGTGGTTCCAATATTCAAGAACACTGGGGAACCCTCGGACCCCGCAAATTACCGTCCTATCAGCCTTCTTCCGATCTTCGGCAAAGTGTTCGAAGCCATTATCAATGGCGAGGTCGTTCAGCATCTCACGGCCCACGGGCTCCTATCGGACAAACAGTATGGCTTCCGCTTCACTAGGTCTACTGCTGATATGCTAACGACCATCACCGAGTATATATACCAGGCTCTCGACAAGAATGGTGAAGCCCGAACTGTCGCCCTGGATATCTCTAAAGCATTCGACAGAGTATGGCATGACGGCCTTCTACGGAAACTGCGAAGCTACGGCATTACTGGACTTTTGTTGGACTTAATCCAGTCATTCCTCTCCAACCGCACACTGAAGATGGTTTTAAACGGACATGCCTCCCAGAACTACCCTACAAACGCGGGTGTCCCCCAAGGCTCTATCCTAGGTCCTACGCTCTTTCTAATCTACATCAATGATCTCCCCGATGCCATAAGATCACAAGTAGGCATGTACGCCGACGATACCACAGTATACGCTCGCCTCGATCAAAAATCTGATGTTGATGATAAGGCGAACCTCGCGGCTGAGCTTGAAAAGGACCTCCATCCGTGGTGGATTGGGGTAGGAAATAGCTCGTAAAATTCAATTCTTCCAAAACGAAGCTGCTGTCAATTAACCACCACAGACGACCGCACCTCCCTAGCATTAGCATGGAACAGGCATGCCTCCCAGAGAGTAAAACACTACGCCTGCTTGGCCTGACACTCTCAGCGGACCTCAAGTGGAATGAAAGTTGGCTCTCTGTGCAGGTCCCGGAAATTCTTTCCGCCTGAAACTATCCTGCAGTTATACAAATCTACCATCCGCCCGTGTTTTGAATACTGTTGCCACATCTGGTCGGGTGCCCCTGCTATTCTCGTCGGGATTCTTGACAAAATACAGCGAAGAATCTGTAATATGATTGATACCGACTTATCTGACCGCCTGCAGTCATTCTCTCACCGGCGTGACATGGCTTCCCTGTGCCTCTTCTATAAATACTTTCATGGCTTCTGCTCTGATGAACTTAAATCACTGGTGCCCCCTAGGTGTGAGTTCGCACAAGATACTAGATTGGCAACTAGGTCCCACCCTTTTACAGTGTAACCGATGAAATGTAACCGCAATTTCTACTCCAACAGCTTCTTTTCTCGCACTTCCCGCCTGTAGAATTCCCTTCCGCATGCTTGCTTACCCGACGGCTATAACCTCCAGGAGTTTAAATGTAAGGTCACTAGACACCTCCTAACACACTAACCCTCCCATTCTCTCCAACTCTCCCCCTATGTACAACCTAACTCGTCTATCGCCCTGTGTAACCCCCTGCGCTATAGTGGCAGTGGAATGCCTTGCTTGGGGTGACATGATTAAAAAAAAGCCTAATCATGTTTTCAAATATTATATACAGTCTGTCAGTTAAGTGCAATGCGTGATACACGATTTGGCGATCATGTCTCGCAAGAGACATGACTGACTAGGAAGAATATTATCACGCAGTAGGTTGCCATTAATTTCTGCAGTAGACTGGTTGCCAGCCAAGTCTTTAGAACCCCATCTGTCCTGTTATTTAACCCATAACTGGAGGGAAGAGACGGATTAATACTTTTCCCAACAGGATTTGCGGGTAAATGAATGCAATGAATTCAACTGGAATTCGAACTCGGCTCCCCGATTTCTCGTTCTGAGCCGATATTCACTGCAGGAGAACGCACATCATTCAGATATATAGTTGTTACAAATTAGTAAGAAAGACACTATTTTTAGCATTTTAGTTGAAAGAACTTTTAAAAAAACAGAAAAATATCTTAACGATATTTCCTTTTTAAGTTCGTGTTTATTTTTATTTTGTTATTTTGTTTTGATTTGTTTGTTTTTTATTTGAAAACATTCAGCGACAAAACTACTTGCGCCTTATATGGTCTTTAAGGAGATCGATTTGTTTTTGTGACTTTTTTTGTTTTGTTTTTGCTGTTTCGTTTTCTTGCAAAAATAATTCAGATTGAAATTTTAAAATTGTAATAAGCAATCCTGTCAAATTGTGTTTGAAAAAAATGAATCCTTGCACCAAAATCACATAGATATTTTGTAAACAAAGAGATAGATGGATATAGACAGAATTAGACAGAAGGCATAGATAGGTGGATTTTAAGCGCCGCTTCGATGTGGCACATAGCCGAAAATAGAGGGTACCCAGTGAGGATCGAACTAACTTGTAACAGGACATGCTTGCTAACCACTACACCACCACGAGGAGCCCAGATAGATAGATAGATAGATAGATAGATAGATAGATAGATAACAAAATTAAATAGATATATTAAAAGAAACAGATAGATAGATAGATAGATAGATAATGACGAAATTAGATAGATATATATAAGAAGATATGAAAAGAACCAGATAGATAGATAGATAGATAGATAGATAGATAATAACAAAATTACATAGATATATAGGTAGATATAAAAGGACCAGATAGATAGATAGATAATGGCAAAATTACATAGATATATAAATAGATATGAAAAGAACTAGATAGATAGATAGATAGATAGATAGATAGATAGATAGATAGATAGATAGATAGATAATGACAAAATTAGATACATACATAGGTAGATATGAAAATAGATAGATAGATAGATAGATAGATAGATAATGACAAAATTAGATACATACATAGGTAGATATGAAAATAGATAGATAGATAGATAGATAGATAGATAGATAGATAGATAGATAGATAGATAGATAGATAGATGACAAAATTAGATAGATATATAGGTAGATATGAAAATAACCAGATAGATAGATAGATATTAGGACAAACGTTATTTTTTAGTTGATTATCTTTATTTTCAACAATATTTATTGCCTCTACGGATCTGCCCACTAAATTTGGCCTTTAATAATTTTAAGCATCAGCTTCAATCGCCGGCTTCTACCTTCATGAACCCTGTTCCTTTTTGTTTTTTTCGTCATTTCCCCTGACTAAATTCTTCTCGTTCTCTTTCAGTCCAAGGAATTTCCTCTACATTCTAGTGATATTATCGCCTTACTTGGAGTGAAATGAGTTTTAAAAAACTTTTAAAAATACGGACTTCTATCTACCTGACTCGTATAGAACCCGATCTTATGAAGGCACTTAAAGATATAGCTCAATCGTCTAACCAACACGACGTTTCGTCTAATGTTGGGTGCCATGGCAATGAGGAAGCAAACTAAAACAAATCTCATTAAGTTATTGCTCTTCACGTCTTCTAAACACCGTGAAGCTTCATCAGATAATTTCAAGCCTATAAAACATCAGGCTTCATCTCCTACGTGACCCTACAAGGATAACAGTAAGAAAGAACTTTTTCAATTTAAGTTTTATTGCACTCTTGGTTTTCATTATTTACAAGACAACTACTTCTTTATATTCGCGCAGCGTCTTTAATCTTCTTCTATGTGCCCTGTCCCTTCAGGACGTAGGCGATCATGGCTTCCCACGTCTCCCTATCCCTGGTGGTGCTTAGTACCCCTCACAACCCCCGTTCCGTCATCCACCTGATCAGGCTCTTCAAATATGTCTCTTCTTCCTTCTGTCTGGCTTGTCAGTACCAGATTCTCCAAGTCTTCCTTCCTCATTGCATTTTTTTTATCATTTCACCTCAAGCAAGCAATTCCACTGCCACTATTGCACATGGGGTTACATAGGGGAAGGTAAAGAGAAAGAGTGGTTAGATATAGGAAATGTCAGAAGGAGGGTGATAGACGGGTAAGGACACCGAGGCTGATTGTTGGGCGGATGGGAAGAGTGTTTGAAAGAATGGATGCGAGTTAGTGTGTTAGGAGGTGTCTATTGACCTTACCTTTAAACTCCTGGAGATTGTTGCTGTCGAGGCAGCAATCATGTCCCAGGAACTTCAGTTGTCTCTTCCTGATGCTCAATATTAATTTCCTTTCCGTTGCCATTCTTTCCATACCTGGCTACAGCAGAGGTGACCAAAAACTTAGAGGTTTGATTTAAAAGGGAGATAACTGATACAGAGACATCCGGAAGAGGTTTGACTCGTAGAACTAGAACAATCTACCACGGTGAACGAATAATGTTCATTCAACATTTTTGAATATTGAAAATTTATTTTATTTTATATTAGCTCTGTAATTTTAATTACATTGAGCTCTCCTCCTGTATCATTTTTTAATATTAAAATTTTTAATATTAATTAGGATCTGGTTCACCTTCCTACCTTTCCGTTTTGGATTTAAGTATTTTAATAAAAAAAAAAATATATATATATATATATATATATATATATATATATATATATATAGCTCAGAGGTAGAATCGCCGACTGACGCGAGTTCGGTCGGGTTTCAATCCTGGGTAAAAAGCACTCGGATGTCTAATCGTACTAATGAGCTCTGATACAGCGAAACAGATCTGTCTGCGGATGACTATTTACGCTCTCACACCCTGATTGTGCACTCTGGAAGAATGGTAAATTTTGAAAAACAGTAGCTACTCTAGCATATACGCATCGTTCATTCAGCAATGAATTAGAACACTCTCAGCTATTGGGCATGTATAATGATAATATACGCGCTAAAAAGTATGCCTCCTTCTACCGAGCGCTCATAGCTCAGAGGTAGAATCGCCGAGTGACGCCAGTTCGGTCGGGTTTCAATCCTGGGTAAAAAGCAATCGGATGTCTAACCGTACTGATCAGCTGTGATACAGCGAAACAGATCTGTTTGCGGATGACTATATATATATATATATATATATCATTACCAATGGATTTGTAAAAATATTTAACTTTTGTTTCCTGAGCATAATAAATTTAGCAATAAATTTTAACATTGAGTTATATATATATATATATATATATATATATACTATAGAATCCTTGAAATTTGGTACAGTAAATTCCAATAGAAACAGACTCCAAAGACAGCTCAATGTTATTATACTCAGGAAACAAAAGTTAGATATTTTCACAAATCCATTGGTAATAATATATTTCGCGGCTCAAGTCGCTCTTCAGACCAAATTCATGCAACAATGAATGGTTCAAATTTATCCAAACGAAGTCCAGTGAAATAAAAAAGGAAAACATAATAAATAATAAAATAGTAATATTAAAAAGGAGAGAAAAGTGAAAGAAGAGAAAAAAAAGAATAAGGGGAAGGGGGTTTAACTTAACGAATTAGATTTTAGCTTCGCGCAGCGTCTTTGATCTTTTTCTTCTATGTGCCATGTCCCTTCAGGACGTAGGCGATCATGGCTTTCCACGTTTCCCTAGCCCTGGTGGCTCTTAGCACACCTTCTCCTTTTACACCATGCGAACATCGTTCCGTCATCCACCTGATGAGGCTCTTCAAATATGTTATCCGTTGCTTTCCCCTGTCTCTTTTTCCCTCTATCTGGCCTGTTAGCATCAGGTTCTCCAAGCCCTCTTTCCTCATTGCATGTCCCAGGAACTTCAGCTGTCTCTTTCCTTTTTGTTTCCATCATTTCTAGGATCTCATCATGATATTCGCAGCATCCTTCTGTAGAACCACATTTCAGTTGCTTCAAGTTTTTCCTTCATCTTTGCTGGAATTGTCCAGCATTCACTGCCATATTGAAGAACCAACAACACATAGCAATCCAGTACTCTCTTCCTAGTTTCTAGCGAAATTGTCCTGTTTCTTAATACTTTACTCAACTTTGGAATGCTTCCTTCGCCATGCCAATTCGCCTTCCGATCTCTGTGTTGCATTTTCCGTCTTCTGTTATAACACTTCCCAGGTATTTAAATTTTTATACCTGCTTGATTCTAGTATCCCCGATTTGTATTTGACATATTGGGCTACTGATGACTATGCATTCGGTTTTCTTGCAGTTTATTTGTAGTTCTTTCTTGTCACTCTCTTCAGCTACCTTCTGTAGGAGGTCTTGTAATTTCCTTTCTGCGTCTGCTATCAGCACTGTATCATTAGCGTACCTTCGGTTTTTTAAATTGTGGCCTCCGATGACAAATCCAAGCATAACTTCTAGGGTCCTCAAAATATTCTCGCTGTACAAGTTGAACAGATCCGGTGAAAAGACACATCTTTATCTTACGCTTCTTTCTATCTTTGTATATCTGCTGAATTCATTACCTGTCCATACACAAGCGGTTTGCAGCCAGTAAAGATTCTTGATTACTCTTAAGTCTTTCCCAAATATGTCAAGGCTGCCGAGCATCTCCATCTATTCTTTGTGGCGTAATTTGTCAAACGCCTTCGCATAATCAATAAAGCACATGTATAAGTCCTTCTTCATTTGTATTGCCCTTTCAGAGATCATAAATATGACATTCCTTGTTCCAGTGTCTTTGACAAAACCGAACTTTTCTTGTCCTCTATCTGGCCTGATTCTACTTCTCGCTCTCATCATCAAGATTCGGACGATCAATTTTGTTATTTGGCTCATTAAACTGATTGTTCTGTGGAGTTCGCACTCGTTTGCTCCTGGCTTCTTAGGTAATTATATGAAGACCGACTTGCTGGGGTCATCTGGTATTACACCACTATTATAAATTTCATTTATTATTTCTGTAATTCTTTCTATACCAAATTGTTCCATGGTTATCAGCAGCTCTATGACTATGCTGTCTGGTCCAGCTGCTTTGTTTCTATTCAGTTTGGCTACTACAGATTCCACTTCACACTTTAATATTTCCGGTCCATCCTCATCTTTGCGTATTATTGGTTGCTCTCTCTTGTTGTGGAAAAGATCTTTTATTTATTCTTTCCATCGTTGGAGTACATCATCTTTCTCCAAAATGATTGTTCCATCCTTGGATTTTATACATCCTGTTGAAGAGAAGGTTTTTTGTCCTCTCAATTCTTTTATTTCTTTATGCATATCCGCTTTATTATTCTTGTTCAATCTCTCTACTTCACATTTGTCATTGAGCCATTCCTTTTTAGCCTGTCTGCATTTTCTTCTTGTTCCCTGTACTACATTCCATGTCTTGATATCATGTTCTGCCTCCTTTGCATCATGTCCAGAATCTCTTCAGTCATTCACTCGTCATTTTTTTTGTTTTTGTTTTTGTTTGTTTTTTTTTTTGTTTTTTCTGCGCCTAATTTCCTTTGGGGAAATGTTGTTTGCTGATGTCACTATTGCTTCCTTTAGCGAGTCCCATTTCGAGTGTCCTTTTCCAATTTGTTCTTCGTATTTGATTTTCACGCTGTTAGTGTATATTTCTGTAGGTTGAGGTCATTCATGAGTGTGTTGTATTTCAGTTTTGGTGCTGCACTAGGCTTGTTCAATCTCCGGAGTTTCACCTTTAGTTTAGATTGGGACGTAGTCGCTTCCACAATCAGCACCTGGATAGGCTTTGCTTTGAATCAATGCATTTCTGAATCTGCTGTTTATGCTTATGTAGTCTGTCTGGTTTTTGTGTCACCTCCTGGGCTTCTCCATGTCCATAGAGGTCGTGGGTGTTCTTGAAACCAGGTGTTAGTTATTACCTGGCCATTTGTTATGCACCATTGGACCCATTTTTCTCCTCATTCGTTGCGGATTCTTAAACCAAATTTGCTATGTGTCATACCTTCCATTTCCTTGCCTACTTAGGCATTCAAATCTCCCATGATGATCCTGATTTCTTGGCTTTTACATTGAGCCTTGGCATTGTCTAGAGTGGAGTAAAAAGATTCTATTTCTTCCTCGGTGCTTTGTGTTGTTGGTGCATAAATGACTACAATTGCTATGTTGAACGGTCTCCCTTTCAGTTTGACCAGGAAAACTCTTTCGGAGAGCTGGCAGTATTCCAAAACAAATTTCTTCATTTCTTTGTCTAGTATTAAGCCGACTCCTTTTTTATTACTTTTGCCTCCTACGTATATTATCCTATGGTTGTCGCTGCTGAAGTCTCCATTATTTGGCCATCTGGTTTCGCATTTTTCCAGAATATTGATTTTCAGTCTGTTCATTTCCTGCTTGACATTCTTTAGTTGTCCGCAGTTGTTTAACGTCCTGACGTTCCATGTCCCCAAGGTAATCCTTTATTTGTTGCGCGCAATCACAGGGTAACAGTCCAGAGACACCTGTTGCTCATGTCGTCCATTCCCGGGCAAGGGACAGATTTTGGGAAAAACTGACCCCTTTACGCCGTTGTTGCTAACAGTCACCGCATGACGGTCAGGTGACACCTGTTGCTCATATCGGTCTTTAGCGGGCGAGGAATTGCTCTCTTTGTAAGCAACTCCCTTCACGCCGTTAGGTTTAATATATTTTCGTTGTATAACCATTGTACGCAGGATCTAGATTCACAAAAAAAAATTAATTTTCATTTTTTCATTTTTAATTTGAGTTTTTAAATTTTTTAAATTTATAATTTTTTAAATTTTTAAATTTTTCAAATTTTTAAATTTTTCAAATTTTTAAATTTTTCAAATTTTTAATTTTTTAAAATTTTTAAATTCTTAATTTTTAATTCTTATTAATTTTAAGTTTCTAGATTTTAATTTCTTTATTACCACGTTATTATTTCTATAAATAGAATAATATAATACTACTATTATTATTACGATTAAAATTAAATAGAAAAACTAACAATTATTTTTGGAGCGTAAATTTATCTGCTAATTTTTAAATTTTAAATTTCAATGTCATACATCTAAAACAGACAACTGGTAGCTCGGAGCAAAATTTATTTCTTTCATCAACGAACTTTTTTTTTGTTTTTTTTTTTTGTAAATATAGGTCAAAGACGCTGCTATGTCCGGGTCATGCGTGAAGTTTCTTTCGTTACATTTTAGTTGTTTCGTCTCACTGCTCCCATCTGACTGACTGACTCTAACTCAAGCCATTTATATAGTTCTTTAGAATTTAACACTGGATCGCGAAGTCTTCTGGGTCTTGCAAACCGCTTCCATTGGTCAGAATATCAATTTAACGTCTACGTGCAAAATCCGGTTTCTACTTTTTCTTTAAGCACATGCTCAATCCTATTTTGGAAAAACAAGATTTCACACGTCATTGTGAATTTTTGTAAAAGTGAAGAGTAAGGTTGATTTTAATTCTTAGTTTCCTATCTACTACAAAGCGTTATTAATAAAAATAAATAAATAAATAAAGCCTACACTGAATAATATGAAATAAGAACACACGAAAAACGTGCTTAGGGTGTTCGGAGCATAAAACATGTACATTACTCTACAAACATACATACGAGGTGGTGTAATGGCTAACAAGCTTGTCTCACTAGGATTATTATAATTGAGTAAGGAGATCAATCCTCACTGGTTGCCCCATACTTTCAGCCTTGTGCCACATCTAAGATGCGATGAGAAAATTACCATACATAACACGACATACAATCTATTACACATAAAATAACTTCCATTCTCAAATTTGGCTAAAAGTATAGCCGAAAGCGGTCGGATAAACAAAACTTTCGGACGATTTTTATAGAATTTATGTCCTCAAAAGAAAAACATCATAAAATCACATAAAAGAATTACATTAAAAAAACTTACCATAATACCTTGTTTGTCACTTTTAATGAAACATGAATATATATATATATATATATATATATATATATATATATATATATATATATATAATGTATCGAGGCAGCAAATCATTTTCTAAACATATACTGTTAAATATAAGGGACAATGAATGTCTATTATGTTTAATCATGAGGCGTTCTAAACATCGTATTTTGGCTTTTAGGTGAAAATAAAGACAAAAATTCTTCAACATTTGAATAAGCCTTCAGAGAGGTAACAGGGACGTTAACATAAAAACATCCAACATCAAAAATGATTATAAAACCAACATAATAAAAAAATATCCAAATTTTGGAAAATTTTTGTCTTTATTTTCACCTGAAATTAAGGACAAAATACGATGTTTAGAACGGCTCATGATTAAATATAATAGACATTCACTGTCTCTTTTATATATATATATATATATATATATATATATATATATATATATATATATATCATTTGGCACTTTCGTCCATGTGGAATTATTAAAGGTGAGAATAGATTTTCTAGCCGCTAAGGTAATCTTACAATCCCTATCCGAAATTTCATTTAAAAATTACGTTGAAAATTATCTTAGCGGCTCTATATATATATATATATATATATATATATATATATATATATATATATACTTTTACGCGTTTATATCAAATACATTGATCCCGGAATAACTAATCCCGAATCTGATTATTCTACAAAGATTTTTTATTTTATTTTGAAAATGAAAAAGCATATATATATATGTATATGTGTGTGTGTGTGTGTGTGTGTGTGTGTGTGTGTGTGTGTGTGTGTGTGTGTGTGTGTGTAATTACAAATATATTATATATATTAAAGCATATATATATATGCTATTTCATTTTCAAAATAAAATAAAAAATCATTCTAAAATAATCAGATTCGAGATTAGTTATTCCGGGGTCAAAGTATCTGATAAAAACGCGTAAAAGATGCTTTGTATTTTGTTCATATTAAAAACTATTTGTAATTGGATTTTTCATCTATTTGTAACTCTTAGCTAATCGTTCGATGCCCACAATAGCAGAAAATAACTGATATGCAAACGCTGAAATCCTTTAAAGTATATTTCGCTATATTATATTTTTTAATCACCTTCCACAGAAATCCGATATTACCGTATTTTTTTTTTCTTCTTTATTTTTCACATTTCATTCGTCTATTTTTAGTGATATATTTTCATTGGCAGGTTGTCATCTGTCAGAAAAGGGCGATAGCATGAATAAGATCAGAGAAAAACCGGAAGTGAAAAGTTGGTTAGGGAGGGTTTGCTCAGGTAAATTCCGTTATTTTGACAGTGAAAATTCTAATCTTATCGGAGGCTGTGAATCATCTGATCTTTCAAAATGTCCTCCTTTTATTTCCGCTACTTGTTATTATTTTTTTTTTTTTTTAGTTAGGCGGCCATCAGTCGAGAATTGCGTTGAAAGAAAAAACGTCACATCAGATTGAATCAAATTTTATGCTGTTCTTTCATCGTCGATTTAAATATATATGGATGAAGCTAAAAAATAATCGATCTCAGCTGAAGTTATAAGGTTAGCCATTGATAAGAGAAGCAGAATGCAGAGAGTGACAGAGAGAGAGGGGGAGGGGGTGATTCTAAACATAATGAGAGAAGAACAAGATAAAACTAAAGAAAGAAAATAAAGAGCAAACAAAATAAGAATGAGCAATTAAATATCTAAAGAAAGAATGGTATAGATTTTGAATAAACTGAGAAAGAAAGAAAGAAAGAAAGAATGGTATATATATTTAAAGGATGAGAAAAAAGAAAGAAAGAATGGTATAGATATTGAATAAACTGAGAAAGAAAGAAGAAAAGTAAGAAAGAAAGAAAGAATTATATAGATATAAAGTAGAATAAGAAAGAAAGAAAGAAAGAAAGAAAGGTATATATATTAAATCGAATGAAAAAAAGGAAAGAATGGTACAGATATTGAGTAGACTGAGAAAGAAAGAAAGAAAGAAAGGTATATATATTAAATCGAATGAAAAAAAGGAAAGAATGGTACAGATATTGAGTAGACTGAGAAAGAAAGAAGAAAAGTAAGAAAGAAAGAAAGAATTATATAGATATAAAGTAGAATGAAAAAGAAAGAAAGAAAGAAAGAAAGAATGGTCTAGATATTGAATAGAATGTGAAAGAAAGTAGAAAAAAAAGAAAGAATGAATAGTATAGATATTAAATAAAATGAGAAAGAAAGAAAGAAAGAAAGACAGAAAGAAAGAATGGTATATATATTTAAAGGATGAGAAAAAAAGAAAGAAAGAATGGTATAGATATTGAATAAACTGAGAAAGAAAGAAGAAAAGAAAGAAAGAAAGAAAGAAAGAATTATATAGATATAAAGTAGAATGAGAAAGAAAGAAAGAAAGAAAGAAAGGTATATATATTAAATCGAATGAAAAAAAAGAAAGAATGGTACAGATATTGAATAGACTGAGAAAGAAAGAAGAAAAGTAAGAAAGAAAGAAAGAATTATATAGATATAAAGTAGAATGAAAAAGAAAGAAAGAAAGAAAGAAAGAAAGAAAGGTATATATATATATATATTAAATAGAATGAGAAAAAAGAAAGAAAGAATCGTATAGATATTGAATAGAATGAGAAAGAAAAGAAAAAATAAGAAAAAAATGGTATAGATATTAAATAGAATGAGAAAGAAAGAATGAAAGAAAGAAGGAAAGAAAGAATGAAAGAATGGTATAAATATTAAATAGAATGAGAAAGAAAGAAAGAAAGAAAGAAAGGTATAGATATTGAATAGAATAAGAAAGAAAGAAGGAAAGAAAGAAAGAAAGAAAGAAAGAAAATGAATGGTATAGATATTAAATAGATTGAGAAAGAAAGAAAGAAAGAAAGAAAGAATAGTATAGATATTGAATAGAATAAGAAAGAAAGAAAGAAAGAAAGAAAGAAAGAAATAGATATTGAATCGAATGAAAAAGAAAGAAAGAAAGAAAGAAAGAAAGAAAGAAAGAGAAGTTATAAAGAAGAACGGTATAGATAATAAATAGGCTAAGAAAGTAAAAGAAAAAAAGAAAGGAAAAGAAAAGTTTATGAATATTGTGGTCGCCAATAATGAATTCTAGTCGGACCTCTAATCCAATAGTTTTGTCTAATCTTAGTAAAATTTACGAACAGATAAGACGGAATTGGAGGAGATACATAGAGAAAAACCTATATACATTGATAAAATTTTATAATAAACATTAATATTTTGAATTATGAAAGAAAGAAATGTAAATTTCCTCTCAAATAATTACCCGTCCCTTTCATTGACAGCCAAGTTTCCATTCAAGCTTAGACTGTGTACATTTTTTTCAGAGGGCTTTACAGAAATATTGAGGTTTGAGATTTTCTAATCGGCACATAGCCCAGAATATGGGGTACACAGTGAGGATCGAACTCACTACACAGACAAGATAAGCTTGTTAACCATTACACCACATCGAGGTGCTCTTCAGGTTTGAGATAGGTGCTTATTCCATATCGGTGCTTTTCCGTCAGAACTTTGATCGTCAGTAACTTTTCAACAGAATTTCTTTTCTCAGAATTTTAGTTCATTCTCAGTAAAGAGAACATAAGTAGAAACAAAAGCTAAGCACATGGAAGTTGCCTGCTTTCTGTTGTGGAAACCACACAAAATAATAAACAACAAAAACAGATACGGAGATGGAAAATGTAAGTTATATTGAACAAGAAATACAAACTGGAACACGGGTTAGTCAATTCAGGAATACTATTAGTAGAAATCAATATATACAGTCTTACAGTGAAATAGTATGTCCTGGTAATGAGTCTATATCCAAACAACTCCAACTTACTCTGCACCAACTTACTGACCAACTAAGAAACTGCTTACAAATACTCTCTTATCTCTTATTTACCCACTTTCCCACGCAAGGCTAAATGTGACACAAGGTCTTTTTAATGTGGGTCTTCCCTACCATATAGCCAGGCCAAAAATATCTATCTTTCCCCAGTCGTGATTCTACCCTTCGGCGGAACCACGACTGGGTTAGTGCTCTCTGCTCGAAAGCAGAGAGCGCTCTCCACCCGAAGGCAGAAAGTTGACAGTGTAAATAGTAGAGTACAACTACTCTCTGCCGTTCTCTGTATAGGCAGGATTATATGTACATATCAGGCGAGTCCAATTGTGTATATAAAAAGGCGTGATCTCCAACACTTTCTCCTTGAGAAACCAAATTATCAATCCCAGGGGTGCTTTTCATTGAGCTAAAGGAATCAATGATTCACAGAAGAACAAAACTAACCATTTAAACTTAATTTTCTTCTTCTTCCCAGATCGTTCGCCGTTATATGTGCTTCTTTTTTTTACCTACTCTATTTTCTAAGTCGCGCCACTGATTTCCTAAACAAATTGAAAAGCATATCCATTTTGATAGGAGCTACTATTTTCTTAGTAGCAGTAATATCATAAACATGACCGTTCATTGTTTTGTTAAATAAAACAAAGAGACAAATCATTTGATTTTTTTTTTTTTTTTTTTTTTTTAGAAAATGCAGGACCTCCTACAGAAAGTAACAAAAGAAAATAATAAGAAAGGACTGAGCATAAAATTCAAGACCATTGAATGTATGGCCATCAGCAAAAAGAAGCCAACTACAGGACGGGGAAATTAAAATAAAACAAGTCTTTACTTTAATTTAAATACCTGGGACACTGAGATCCGAAGACACATTGGCATGGCTAAGGACGCATTTCAAAAGCTAACCAGAATACTGAGAGACAGGAAAATCTCATTGGAAACAAAGAAGAGAGTGCTGGACTGATATCTGTCCTTTTGTATGTCAGCGAATCTGGACCGGTTTCTTCAAAGATGAAGAGGAAGATCGAGGCAGCAGAAATGTGGTTCTACAGAAGGATGCTGAGGATACCATGGACAAAGCACGCGAGCAACGACAAGGTATTGGAGAGGATGCAAACCAGAAGAAAACTTATACTTAATGTCAGAAGGAGACTGATGAGGTTCCCATGAGGATACATAATGAGGAAGGAGTGTTTTGATAAACTGATACATGACGGACAGAGGGAAAGAGAGGCAGGGGAAAGCAACGCATGGTATACTTGATCAGCTTGGGCAAATGTGTAGCAGAACCGGATTTTAGAGAGAACAAAAGAAAGGGTGTTAATAGCTACAAAGATTGAGGCATGGAGAAGTCCATGATCGCCAACGTCCTGAAAGGACACAGCACATGAAGAAGAGGAATGTTATTGTTTCTAGCAAAACTCGAGTTTTCCTTGCTAATATTTAAATCAGAAAAAAATTACTAGTTTGAGTGACAGAATACTTTCTATCCACTGAAGAAAAATGGAAATAAATGGAAGAAGCGAAGAAAAGACTAACTCTCAATTATAGGAAGATAGAAGATTGACTAACAGCTCTAATTTTTGCTAGCAAGAGGGAGTGTTCAATCTTAGAATTGGTGCGTCGGAATCAAGCAAGTAAATAAATTTAACTGTCTGAGTATTAACAGGCGAGAGAGAAAATGTGACGTTGAAACTGGAAGGTGTATTCTAAAGTCTAAGCAAAATATTAAAAGACAGGAAAGTTTTGTTAGAAACAAAGTAAAGAGAGATAAATATTCTTATATCCTATTGTGCCTGCCTTGAGACGTAGCACAATAAGATATACGATCTTATAGAGACAAAACAGAGATTTACTCGATGTGCGTTAATTTCAAATACAGCAGACGTTAACGGCTTCTGTATGAAAAAAAAACTTTCTCTCCAGAGCAATTGATAGGGATGTGTATAGTCACAGTATTTACATTATTTGGACTACTGTCCTCAACTTTGCTGCCATATGTACGACGTTTAATAATAGATCATTCTATTTGTCTATACTATATTCTGAGATGAGATAAGATTTACAGTATTTACAGTACTCAGATTAATGTCCTCATCTTTATTGCCATTTGTACGATGTTTAATAATAGATCATTCTATTTGTCTATATTTCTGAGATTAGGTAGTATTTGCAGTATATACATTATTCGGACTAGTTTCCTCATCTTTGTTGCCATTTGTACGACGTTAAATAATAGATCATTTTATTTGTCTATATTTCTGAGATGAGGTAGTATTTACAGTATTTACATTATTCGGACTATTGTCCTCATCTTTGTTGCCATTTGTATGACGTTAAATAATAGATCATTTTATTTGTCTATATTTCTGAGATGAGGTAGTATTTACAGTATTCGGACTATTGTCCTCATCTTTGTTGCCATTTGTATGACGTTAAATAATAGATCATTTTATTTGTCTATATTTCTGAGATGAGGTAGTATTTACAGTATTCGGACTATTGTCCTCATCTTTGTTGCCATTTGTACGACGTTTAATAATAGATCATTCAATTTGCCTGTATTTCTGAGATGAGGTAGTATTTACAGGATTTACATTATTCGGACTATTGTCCTCATCTTTGTTGCCATTTGTACGACGTTAAATAATAGATCATTTTATTTGTCTATGTTTCTGAGATGAGGTAGTATTTACAGTATTTACATTATTCGGACTATTGTCCTCATCTTTGTTGCCATTTGTATGACGTTAAATAATAGATCATTTTATTTGTCTATATTTCTAAGATGAGGTAGTATTTACAGTATTCGGACTATTGTCCTCATTTTTGTTGCCATTTGTACGACGTTAAATAATAGATCATTCAATTTGCCTGTATTTCTGAGATGAGGTAGTATTTACAGGATTTACATTATTCGGACTATTGTCCTCATCTTTGTTGCCATTTGTACGACGTTAAATAATAGATCATTTTATTTGTCTATATTTCTGAGATGAGGTAGTATTTACAGTATTTACATTATTCGGACTATTGTCCTCATCTTTGTTGCCATTTGTATGACGTTAAATAATAGATCATTTTATTTGTCTATATTTCTGAGATGAGGTAGTATTTACATTATTCGGATTATTGTCCTCATCTTTGTTGCCATTTGTATGACGTTAAATAATAGATCATTTTATTTGTCTATATTTCTGAGATGAGGTAGTATTTACATTATTCGGACTATTGTCCTCATCTTTGTTGCCATTTGTACGACGTTAAATAATAGATCATTTCATTTGTCTATATTTCTCAGATGAGGTAGTATTTACAGTATTTACATTATTCGGACTATTGTCCTCATCTTTGTTGCCATTTGTATGACGTTAAATAATAGATCATTTTATTTGTCTATATTTCTGAGATGAGGTAGTATTTACAGTATTCGGACTATTGTCCTCATCTTTGTTGCCATTTGTACGACGTTTAATAATAGATCATTCAATTTGCCTGTATTTCTGAGATGAGGTAGTATTTACAGTATTTACATTATTCGGACTATTGTCCTCATCTTTGTTGCCATTTGTATGACGTTAAATAATAGATCATTTTATTTGTCTATATTTCTGAGATGAGGTAGTATTTACAGTATTTACATTATTCGGACTATTGTCCTCATCTTTGTTGCCATTTGTACGACGTTTAATAATAGATCATTCAATTTGCTTGTATTTCTGAGATGAGGTAGTATTTACAGTATTTACATTATTCGGACTATTGTCCTCATCTTTGTTGCCATTTGTACGACGTTAAATAATAGATCATTTTATTTGTCTATATTTCTGAGATGAGGTAGTATTTACAGTATTTACATTATTCGGACTATTGTCCTCATCTTTGTTGCCATTTGTATGACGTTAAATAATAGATCATTTTATTTGTCTATATTTCTGAGATGAGGTAGTATTTACAGTATTCGGACTATTGTCCTCATCTTTGTTGCCATTTGTACGACGTTTAATAATAGATCATTCAATTTGCCTGTATTTCTGAGATGAGGTAGTATTTACAGGATTTACATTATTCGGACTATTGTCCTCATCTTTGTTGCCATTTGTACGACGTTAAATAATAGATCATTTTATTTGTCTATATTTCTGAGATGAGGTAGTATTTACAGTATTTACATTATTCGGACTATTGTCCTCATCTTTGTTGCCATTTGTATGACGTTAAATAATAGATCATTTTATTTGTCTATATTTCTGAGATGAGGTAGTATTTACAGTATTCGGACTATTGTCCTCATCTTTGTTGCCATTTGTATGACGTTAAATAATAGATCATTTTATTTGTTTATATTTCTGAGATGAGGTAGTATTTACAGTATTTACATTATTCGGACTATTGTCCTCATCTTTGTTGCCATTTGTATGACGTTAAATAATAGATCATTTTATTTGTCTATATTTCTGAGATGAGGTAGTATTTATAATATTCGGACTATTGTCCTCATCTTTGTTGCCATTTGTACGTCGTTTAATAATAGATCATTCAATTTGCCTGTATTTCTGAGATGAGGTAGTATTTACAGGATTTACATTATTCGGACTATTGTCCTCATCTTTGTTGCCATTTGTACGACGTTAAATGATAGATTATTTTATTTGTCTATGTTTCTGAGATGAGGTAGTATTTACAGTATTTACATTATTCGGACTATTGTCCTCATCTTTGTTGCCATTTGTATGACGTTAAATAATAGATCATTTTATTTGTCTATATTTCTGAGATGAGGTAGTATTTACAGTATTCGGACTATTGTCCTCATCTTTGTTGCCATTTGTACGACGTTAAATAATAGATCATTTTATTTGTCTATATTTCTGAGATGAGGTAGTATTTACAGTATTTACATTATTCGGACTATTGTCCTCATCTTTGTTGCCATTTGTATGACGTTAAATAATAGATCATTTTATTTGTCTATATTTCTGAGATGAGGTAGTATTTACAATATTCGGACTATTGTCCTCATCTTTGTTGCCATTTGTACGTCGTTTAATAATAGATCATTCAATTTGCCTGTATTTCTGAGATGAGGTAGTATTTACAGGATTTACATTATTCGGACTATTGTCCTCATCTTTGTTGCCATTTGTACGACGTTAAATAATAGATCATTTTATTTGTCTATATTTCTGAGATGAGGTAGTATTTACAGTATTTACATTATTCGGACTATTGTCCTCATCTTTGTTGCCATTTGTATGACGTTAAATAATAGATCATTTTATTTGTCTATATTTCTGAGATGAGGTAGTATTTACAGTATTCGGATTATTGTCCTCATCTTTGTTGCCATTTGTACGACGTTAAATAATAGATCATTTTATTTGTCTATATTTCTGAGATGAGGTAGTATTTACAGTATTTACATTATTCGGACTATTGTCCTCATCTTTGTTGCCATTTGTATGACGTTAAATAATAGATCATTTTATTTGTCTATATTTCTGAGATGAGGTAGTATTTACAGTATTCGGACTATTGTCCTCATCTTTGTTGCCATTTGTACGAGGTTTTGGCTCTTGTACGCTCCGGCATTCTTCAGGTGCTAGGTATTTCGAAACGAAACATTTATTACAAACACTGGCGTATATGAACTCCATTCCTTGCGTAAAGCCTCGATTAGAAGTCATGGGTTATCTCCCTCTAACACTGCAAGTTACCTGTTCACTGTAGCCTGGTATCTAACTCGCAACTCTAAGAGTCAAGTTAGGAACTAACCAATATATATCCACTTGGCCATGTGTCCTTAAGGACAAGAACAACTGAATTTTGGGAACTTATAAACCTAATGTCCAGTAACTCTTTTTTTACCAGAGTTCATATTGCAATTTTTTGATGTTAATGGTTTTCTCTAGTATTTTTTACCGGAGCTAATATTGCAATTTTTAACCCTAATGATTTTCTCTAGCACTCTGTATTATTGGTTCCCATGTTGTATTCATCTCTATGCTTGGAACGGATTAGGAGATTATCGTGGTCTAGCATATGTGCTGATTCCTTAAGTTTACGTAGTTTCCAGTGGCATTCTCTATCTATTATTTCAACTTCATCCCATAGGGGGCGGTGATCACCTTTCTCTCTCCATATTGTGATAAAGGGTTCGGTTCGAAATTCCTAGCACCTGAAGAAGGCCAGAGCGTACAACGGCCGAAACGTCGTACAAATGACAACAAAGATGAGGACAATTGTCCGAATAATGTAAATACTGTAAATACTACATCATCTCAAAAATATAGACAAATATTAAATGTGTATAATCACTTTATCAAATTCCAACGCACTTTCCTTAAACAAGGTTTTGTCTCTTATTCCAGCCTGAAGATGTCTCTACTATGTAAATGCGAAACGTCTGGTATTGTTCTATTTTGTCTCATTGTCTTCAGTTTGGTTTGGATATTACTCTACATCCAACTAACACCCGTAGATAGATAAATCCTTTGCACCAATATCACATAGATAGATAGATAGATAGATAGATAGATAGATAGATAGATAGATAGATAGATAGATTAAGCTATGTCTTATACAATTATATCTTTGGTAAAAATATGTGTCAAAATCGATTTTTTTTAAGCAACGAAACGATGTCTAAAATTGTCGAGCGTGGCATTTTCATCAACTGGAGTCTTTGTCAATTATTTAAATCTAATTGTCTTCAGCAAAAATGTAATCTAACATTTTCGGAGTTTCTCTAAGTAGAAAAGTAAAATGAAAGGCAAAATCTAACTTCGTTTCGGAAGAAAAAAGAGGAAAATGCGTTTCGTTTCGGAAGCAAAAAAGAGAAAAAATTGAAGCACATTTTATGGTAAGAAGATTTTTTTTTTTAATTTTTCGGACGGAATCACAGAAATGGACATTTTTCTTCGCGCATGCGCACCTATTATAACAAAGGCTTTCCAAGTATTTCAATTAATGAAATAATTTAATATTTTGGAATTAATACATGTAATATTTATAGTATCCAATATATGTGGGATCTTGAATAAAAAAAAAGTGTGTACATCTTGTAAGTATCAGTAACGTTAAAAGACAATATAGACAGACAATGTAGACGAATATACACACTCTCACACATACACACACACATACACACATACTCTCTCTCTCTCTCTCTCTCTCTCTCTCTCTCTCTCTCTCTCTCTCTCACACTAGTTGCTACCCAAAAGTTCACAGGACTTACATGCATATGATCAAAATTAATGATTAAATACTTTCCATCATTTGCGAAACACAGTCTTTGTTATATATATATATATATATATATATATATATATATATATATCAGGTCGGTGCAAAGATTTTTGCCGATTGAAAATTTCATCTGGAAAATGAAAAACTTTGTTTTGAAAATCTCTATTCATAACAATAATGACCTTTGCTCTCTATAAATTGATCTCATCTGCTCAACATGATCTTTTTGGGATGGAGTCCTGCTCTCGGTTACTGAATTTGTTTTTCTCCTCGATTTATCCACGATCGCCGACGTTTAACGTTATGGTAGGGAATCGACTTCTCGGCACCTGTGACAAGCCTACCCAAAAATGGTATCTGAGGGTGTCGTGATAGCAAAGATTTGCAACAAGAAACACGTTGCATTTGCATTAGAAACTCTGTGAAACTCATAGAGTAGAGCATGCCTTATGTGTTCTTTAGATGGAAAGAACATGGATGAGAATATTGGAGAAAAATATGAATGATGCTTTAATAATCTGAAAGAAAAAGTTATAAATTAATCATGGTGATGTGTTTAAGTAATAACAATATGCATAAAATAAATTACAATGATTTAAAATGCCTCTTTTACAAACTGGCAAACATTTTTGCACCGATTTGTTTTAAAGCTTGTCGGACTGAAAATAAAATTTATTAACTATTTAGAAATTACACAGACACACATATGTGTGTGCGTGTGTGTATGCTAGTGTGTGTGTGTGTGTCGAGATAGATAGATAGATAGATAGATAGATAGATAGATAGATAGATAGATAGATAGAGTTAAATAGAAATAAAGGAAGTGATATGCGATATGTTAAGAATTATAATATATGCATATATATATATATTGATTGATTGATTGATTGATTGATTGATTGATTCTTAGTTTTTGGGCCATAATAGGGTTAAACCAGTACACGTTTGTGTTTTATATATTATAAGGAAGTGAGGAGACATGTAGATTAAAACCCACTGTTCAATGATTTACTTTTATAAAGAGTGCTCGATACAAAGTAGAGTTTAATACTGGAATTTTGTTATTACAATGGTTTATAAAAGCATTATATCATTACACAGGATGTGCGTTGTGGCGCAGTGGATATCGGCTCGGAACGAGAAATCGGGGAACCGAGTTCGAATTCCAGTTGAATTCATTGCATTCACTTACGCGCAAATACACTTGGGAAAGGTATTAATCCGTCTCTTCCCTCCAGTTATGGGTTAAATAATAGGACAGATTGCGTTCTATAGCCTTGGTTGGCAACCAGTCTACCGCAGAAAGCAATGGCAACCTACTGCGGGATAATCTTCTGCCCCGTCAGTCATGTCATGATCGCCCAAAGCGTGTATCGCGCATGGCACTTAACTGACTGACTGATCATTACACAAAAATTTCATGTTTCAGAACAATACTGTTCTTCTTCAGGTGATATATTAAAATAAATGGTGAAAATGATTTATTTAGAAAATGTAAGATGGATTCATGGTTATCTAGAAAACTAGCAGCATAGCCGGCGTTGCTCGGGTGTAATGAAAGCTTTAAAACTAATCCATGGTCCTGGAGCTCCGACTCTTTGGACATTGCCACGAAAGACTAAAAAGCAATAGTTGTTTCCAGTTAAAGCGAAACCTTAGACTGAAAGAAAAATGAATGGATGTAAGTCAAATTTTGATTTCCTGGTATCGATATCAAATAAGTTTTTTTCGTCGTAAACTGAATTTTGAAGGTTAAATAAGTCCACTGAGTAAATGGTATAATGGCTGAGACTAACAACTACAATTATACCTACTTAGAGCCAAACCCGAAGCAAAAACTAAAATAAAAGTGCTGAAAAAAAATACAGACATACAAGCAGATAAACAGACACGCACACAAACATCTTGCCTTATATATATATATATATATATATATATATATATTATCGATTTTCTGCACTATTTGTAAGAACTGCAACCTTGAAACTTCTGAATATCGTTTCTTGTGTCTTTGTCTATGAGTGTATCAAATTAGATTAAAATCAGATCACTCCTTCTATAACCCGATTTTTTCGATTATCGATTTTCAATATTTATCGGGGTTACCTCGACACAAGACCTAGCTAAGAACACTCGCAGACGCTTATAGTACAACTGTGTAAATTTTCAAAAAATCGATTCAGCTGTTTCGGAGTCTATAGGTAACAGACACACACACACAGACAAGATGAAGAGGTAGTAATTGAAGACTATGCTAATAGGTGTGTCAATATTGTTTAATCAAAAATGAGAATTAAGTAACAAAGGACATAGAATGGCCTGTTGTCAAGGCATGAGACATTTGAATTTTGTCTGGGTAAGATACATTTTTTTTAATCATGTCACCCCGAGCAAGGCGGTAACGCCACTGATGTGCAGGGGGCTACATAAGAGTAAAGGAACTAGACAGAAGAGAGTGAAGAGAAGGACAAACCATTTAGAAAGGAGCAAGAGAAAGGGGGGGAACACAGGTGTGATGACAGTTGCAGAGGCGGAGAGAAAAGAAAGGATATACAGGGTGGTGAGGAAAGAACTAGGGTCAAGTGGTTAAGAAATGAGTATTGACCTTGCATTTGAATTCCTGGAGGTTGTAACCGTCAGGAAAACAATAATAAGGAAGCGAGTTCCACAGGCGATAAGTGCGAGGAAAGAAGCTGCAGGAGTAGAATTGTCGTCTACATTTGGTTGATCTCACTGTGAATGGGTGAGACCCAGTTGCCAGTCTAGTTGCACGAGTAAATACCTGTTGCAGAGGCTGTGTTTGCTGTGTAAACTCTGGGCGGAAGAGAGATAAAAATTGATCCGTGTTATCATCTAACATTATATCTTGTGGGTATAATCTTAGCGTTTGCTTTGCCTAGTGCGCGAGAAGAGACAAGAGTTGTGGTAGAACAAATCGGAACTTCTTCAGCAGGATAATACACCTGCTCACAATTGCCTGGGCATCCTCATTTCCTGGCCGAGAAGAACATCGCTGTACAGGAACAACCTTCCGAACCACCTGATCTTGCTTCGTGTGAGTTTTGTACCCCAAGATCAAAGAGGCATATCTTGATGACTTGGAGGTTATAAACATGGCCGTAAGGACGGAGCTGGGGACACCCATGAAGAATAATACCAGCAGTTCATTGTAGCTTGACTGAGAAAGCCTGGGTGTGTATTAGATTTGACGGCGGGATTACTTTGAAAGGGAAACCATGTAGTTTATTGTTGGGAATTGAAATAAATTGTTTATGATATCAGCCCCGTTACTTTCGTGTATATATATATTGTCATGTAGAAAGTACAGTTGACACTGACACATGTGGTTGAACGCTGATTGCATGAAACAAATAAAACCATAAAAATAAATTATTCTACTGGGGACAACGTGACCACGATAATCACCTATATCTAGCACCAGACAGAAGTCTGAATACAACAACCGAATTACGAGTAGCAGTAGGTGCAGCCAAATTCAATGGCAACAGTGTGATACTATTATTCAGGCCTTGAGTAGATTACTCACGAGGACTCCCAAGAGAGGATACTAAGTATTGTCAGGTGGAATCTCTTGATACAGTAATATTCGAATAACTATCTTGCTATTGCAAGATACCGGAATATCATCTTCTTCTATGTGCCCTGTCCTTTCAGGACACAGGTGATCATGGCTTTCCATGTCTCTTTATCCCTGGTGGCTCTTAGCACGCTTTCTCCTGTTAGACCATGCAACCCTCGTTCCATCATCCACCTGATTAGGTCCTTCAAATATGTTATCCGCTGCTTTCCCCTGTCTCTATTTCCCTCTACTTGGACTGCCAGTATCAGGTTCTCCAAGCCCTCTTTTCATCATTACATGTCCCAGGAACTTCAGCTGTCTCATCCTGATGCTCAGTATTCGTTTCAATCATTTCCAAAACCTCCTCATTGCTCACATGATTGATCCATGATATTCGCAGCATCGTTCTGTAGAACCACATTTCAGTTGCTTCAAGTTTTTCCTTAACTTTCGATGATATTGTCCAGCATTCACTGTCAGATTGAAGAACTGACATCACATCGCAATCCAGTACCCTCTTCTTTGTTTCTAAATTTTCCTGTTTCTTAATACTCTACTCAGCTTCTGGAATGCGTCTTTTGCCATGCCAATTCACCTTCAGATCTCTGTGTTGCACTTTCCGTCTTTTGTTATAACACTTCCCATATATTTAAATTTTTGTAGCTGCTTGATTTTAGTCTCCCCGATTTGTATTTGACATATTGGGCTGCTCTTATCACCTCATAGTAATAACTATTATTACAAATCAACGAGTAATTGAAGTAATATTTTAAGACCCAAGACAAAACAAACGTGTGGTACCACTACACATCAATTTCCTTTTAGATCACAACAATAACCAACGTGGTTACAATATTGACCAAAGTCGTTATCTACAATTGAGGAAATAAAAAATATTATAATACAAATGCTGGAATTACAGAAACAATAACTGCAATTAAAACTTTAGAACAACAGAAAAAATAACAAAATTTTGCAATAGTAAAAGAATCAGCAACAACAACTTTCAGTTGAAACAACAAGAAATGTTTACAATATTTACATCATTCGGACTATTGTCCTCATCTTTGTTGCCATTTATACGACGTTTCGGCCGTTGTACGCCTCGGCCTTCTTCAAGCGATAGAAATTTCGAGCTGAACCCTTTATTATAATTACTGAGGTATATCATTCCTTGAGTAGTAATGCCTTGATTGAAAGTCATGAGATATCTTACGCTAATTGCAAGTTACTCGGTCGCTACTGATGTAGCCTGGTATTGAACTCACTTTTTGGGTCAAGTCACTCGAACTAACCTACGTCTATATCCACTAGGTCATGTGTCCCCGAATAATGTAAATACTGTAAATATTACCTCATCTCAGAAATATAGACAAATAGAATGATCAATTATTAAACGTCGTACAAATGGCAACAAAGATGAGAACAAAAGTCCAAATAATGTAAATACTGTAAATACTACGTCATCTCAGAAATATAGACAAATAGAATAATCTATTATTAAACGTCGTACAAATGCCAACAAAGATGAGGACAATAGTCCGAATAATGTGAATACTGTAAATACTACGTCATCTCAGAAATATAGACAAATAGAATGATTTATTATTAAACGTCGTACAAATGGCAACAAAGATGAGGACGATAGTCCGAATAATGTAAATACTGTAAATACTACCTCATCTCAGAAATATAGACAAATAGAATAATCTATTATTAAACGTCGTACAAATGCCAACAAAGATGAGGACAATAGTCCGAATAATGTGAATACTGTAAATACTACGTCATCTCAGAAATATAGACAAATAGAATGATCTATTATTAAACGTCGTACAAATGGCAACAAAGATGAGGACAATAGTCCGAATAATGTAAATACTGTAAATACTACCTCATCTCAGAAATATAGACAAATAGAATAATCTATTATTAAACGTCGTACAAATGCCAACAAAGATGAGGACAATAGTCCGAATAATGTGAATACTGTAAATACTACGTCATCTCAGAAATATAGACAAATATAATGATCTATTATTAAACGGCGTACAAATGGCAACAAAGATGAGGACAATAGTCCGAATAATGTAAATACTGTAAATACTACCTCATCTCAGAAATATAGACAAATAGAATAATCTATTATTAAACGTCGTACAAATGCCAACAAAGATGAGGACAATAGTCCGAATAATGTAAATACTGTAAATACTACCTCATCTCAGAAATATAGACAAATAGAATGATCTATTATTAAACGTCGTACAAATGGCAACAAAGATGAGGACAATAGTCCGAATAATGTAAATACTGTAAATACTACCTCATCTCAGAAATATCGGCAAATACAACAAATGTTCTTTGATTTTTGAAAAATACCGCTGACAGAAATACGACAACTTCGTTTACTCTAGATGCTATCGCAAACTTAAATAAATCCAACTACAAACCAAAGAATGGTATAACCTTCAAATCATACTATAGAAGATGCGAAGGGATTTTTGAGAAGGATTGTGCTCTCTGGATAGGTAAAACAAAACCGTCTACTATTAAAGAAGTCGGCCCCAGGTGAACACGAAAAGTATTTTAATTACATTCTTCCCTTAGAGACTGAATAAATACGCTTTAAAGAAACTATTAACATATTCTCGAATACTTTTGGTAAACGAACATCATTATTCAATGAGGAGTTGCCAAAATTTAGTAAAAAAATGAGGATGAGGATTTTTATCACATACGCAGGAATCGTAAAGAACGTGAAAAATTCATGCTTAATGAATTGACTCCAGACTCTTCAGTGCTTAATATTCGTCCGAGGATTAACGTTAAGTGCGGGCACAGACTTAAAATCAAGTAACCTAACCGAACTTGAAAGGTACTCTAAAATATATCTACAAAATTTTGCTGAATAGTGTCAGAGCATTGTAAATTTCAAGCTGGACATTGAAAGAAAATAAATATAAAATGCACGACATCTGACAATCCAATGGAAAATATAGGCGTTTTGAAACTCCTTTCAGAGAAGTGAGAAAATACGTAAAACCTCAATATCAGATCTACACTTATTTATAAATGGAACTTTTCTCTGTGTGTGTGTGTGTGTGTGTGTGTGTGTGTGTGTGTGTGTGTGTGTGTGTGTGTGTGTACGTTACCTATAGACTCCGAAACGGCTAAACCGATTTTCTTGAAAAATTACACAGTTGTACTATAAGCGTCTGCGAGTGTTCGTAGATAGGTTTTGTGTCGAGGTACCCCCGATAAATATCGAATATCGATAATCGAAAAAATCGGG
This sequence comes from Ascarosepion bandense, assembly GCA_037127315.1. Classification (NCBI taxonomy): domain Eukaryota; kingdom Metazoa; phylum Mollusca; class Cephalopoda; order Sepiida; family Sepiidae; genus Ascarosepion; species Ascarosepion bandense. The sequence goes on from JBBBDQ010001522.1 coordinate 1,845,414, forward strand.
TTATAGAAGGAGTGGTCCGATTTTAATCAAATTTGATACACTCATAGACAAAGACATAAGAAACGATATTCAGAAGTTTCAAGGTTGCAGTTCTTACAATAGTGTAGAAAATCGATAATATATATATATAAAAGGCAAGATGTTTGTGTGCTTATCTGTTTGTATGTCCTTTATACAAATCCACAATTTTTATCCGATTCTCACCAAACTTCACACAAATATTCTTTAAGCTGAGTCTGAGCTCCAGGACCATGGATTAGTTTTAAAGCATTCATTACACCCGAGCAACGCCGAGCTATCCTGCTAGTAGGCCATAAAAGTAGCTGCTGTTAATCCGAAAACTAGAGCAGAAAAATTAAGTTCATTAATAAAGTAAATGCATTAAATAAAGTCGGCAAAGAAAAAGATTACTAACCGAGAAATCTACGAATAAAAAAACTTATTTTCGTTACAATTAACACGAACATTAAACTACAACTGGACACTCGGTCCGATATCGCAATCATCAACGACAAAACTTAGAGGAAATTAGATAAACCTAGACTATTAACTCCAACAAAAAATTCTTGTGGTATTTCAAGAGAAAAGTTAAAATTTCTAGGCGAATTCACTGGTAACATATTTTATGGGTCAAACTAATTACGTGTTAAAAACACTATGAATTTGTTTGGAACTGATGGCATCACCCTATTCAATCTGTGGGACCTGCGGATTAATTTATTCTGTAATAAAATTAATATCGAAACGACAACAGATTCAAATTGAAATTGAAAAGAAAATTCCCGGAAGTTTTTATTTTTTGCTGAAGGCCTTGGCTGATGAGCAAAAGAAAAATCTATATCTATAAAAGTGACGAGGGTGGACGTTGTGTAAGTATATGTTTGATAGATTTGACTCAGCGTCTGCATTTTGCGGTCTAGCTCGACGGGAGTTGCACTCATATGTAGATCAAAATTTTAACGCTAACGAGACCTTGAAATTTTTCAGGAAGCCAAAATTAGGGGTAGAAAAGTATATATTATCACCCCACAATGTCAGGGATCACTTTATGTATTGAATATAATATAGAATTGATCACCCCACTTTATATTATCTATATCTATATATGTTGCCCCTCCCCTTTCCATCCTAATCCAATAGAGACATTCTGCATTGTTATCTATATCTATAAAAGTGATGGGGGTGGACGTTGTGTAAGTATTTGCTATGTAAATTCATCATATGCTTTTTATTCTTATTCCTTAAACTAACCGTGTGAAACCGGGCTAAACTGCTAGCTTAAAATAAAACAGAATTCAATGCAAGTGTTTAGACCAAAAAGAAATGTATCCTTTGCTTCATTAGACCAAATCAACGACAGATTTGGAAGATTGGAGAAATTAGAGGTTATATCTAAATTAGAATATTCGGAATAGACATCATGCACTGTATCAGTCAGTTAAGTGCCACACGTGAAACACGCTTTGGTGTCTCGAAAGAGACGTGACTGACTGGGCAGAAGATTATCCCGCAGTAGGTTGCCATTGCTTTCTGTGGTAGATTCGTTGCCGACCAAGGCTACAGAACCCAATCTGTCCTGTTATTTGACTCATAGCTAGAGGGGGAAGAGATGTATTATATTATTAAGTAGTAATTAGTGGGGGATCAGTTTATTATTTCATAACAATATAAAACTGATCCCCCATTTTATGCCCAGTAGAAGCTTTAATCGTGTTTTCAACTATTACATTGTCAGTCAGTTAAATGCCATACGTGATACACGCCTGATGTCGAAAATGAGAGGAGGTACTTAGTAAATAGGATTACACCAAACCGTAATACTGAATCTGGGATGTTGGACACGGAGCTGATGTTTGCGGAAAAGATAAAATCAGTATTTAATAAAATATTACACGAACGAAGGCCAAAATCAAGAATTATTGGGGAGATTAAATACTTTCACTTTGGCGAAAAAATGCATTTCAGAATGTATCAAAGTTTAAGAAGTTCTAGGAAGATGGCGTAATTAAGAAGAGGATCGAACAAATGGCGTACATAATACAAGGACCCACATGGGAATATTAAGCGTCACCTAAATCAATACAGATGCAGATATATTGAACTGTAAAATACTAGACACGGTCACGATGGAAGTGATTTATGATACGCTTAATATACCTACGCCACCACTAATAGTTGAACCGCGGCGATGTAGAAAAAAAGGAACAATATGGAGTTCCTAAGTGTGGAACTCATACTTAAAAACTATAATCTACAAAAGAATCACTCCATAAGTAGTCAACTCAAAAGGGAGGTGTCGACACCGACACAGGTAGTTAAAACGCTGATCGCCAGATAACAAAAAAAAACTATTGGAATGGATTATTTTACTGGGGATCACGTGACGACAGTAATAATATATATAAAGCACCAGAAAGAAGACTAAGTGAATCGTCCAACTTGTTCGTGTATTCAATTTGTCGGATTCCGCCTTCGGGCAGAGAGGATCCCAGTCGAGGCACAGGCGAAGGGCAGAGGCTCGTCTGAGAAAAAGCAGACAAGAATTTTTGCCCAAGCTTAAGGGATGGATATATCCACAAATATTGGCCTTATGTACGTCTGAGAAAAATTAGACAAGGATTCTTGCCCAATCTTGCAGACTCGGTTTTCCCACTAATTGTCCTAGTGCCTAATTTGCTTTAGGCATCTGCCCATGTGGGAAGATGGCCAATACTTCGACCGAGTCAGTCGGTTGTTCTGGCTTTGTAAGACTTTCTGCCTTCAGACGAGGCCCAGCCAAAAGGTACAGTTACTCCTGGGGAAAAGATAAGAATTTTTGTCAGCGCTTGCAATGTCGGTTTTCCCACTAATTGGTCTTGTACTGCATCTATTTCTCGCATCTGTTCATGTGGGGAGATGGTCAATACCTCAACCTATTAGCTCGGTTTTTTTTCACTTTGTTAGACTTGCTCCCTTTGGGCGAAGGGGAACGCAGACGAAGCTCTGCCGAAGTGTTGAGTCCCGTCTGGAGAAAAGCAAACAAGAATTTTTGTCCGATCTTGCGGGCTCGGTTTTCCTAATAACTGGCCTTGTGTCGCATCTGCCTTGGTCATCTTCCCCTGTTGGAAGGTGGTCAGTACCCCAACCGATTCGCTCAAGTGTTTCACTTTGTCAGACTCTCTGACTTCGAGCGGATATAAACCCAGACGATTCTCCACCGAAGGGTAGAGTCTCGTCTGAGGAAAACTAGACAAAATTTTTTACCCGAGCTTAAAAGCTCGGTTTACTCACTAATTGGTCTTGTGTCGCAATAGTCTTGGGTATCCTCCCATGTGGTGAGGTGATAGATATGTCAACTGAGTAAATTAAGTGAGTGAATTAACCGGACTAATATTCACAACATGATATTACTATTTAGTCTTTGAGTAAAAAACTCAGGAGTACTCCCAAGAGTGGATACCACGTATTATCAGAAGGAACCTCTTAATACAGTACTATTCAGAAAATACGCAAATAACTATCTTGCAAATAGCAAAATACCGTATTATCACCTTTTAGTATTAACTATTACTACAAATCTATGATTAACTGTAGTAATATACCAAAAACCAGGGCAATGCAACCGCGTGATGCCACAACACATCGGTAACCTTTTGAGTCGTAACAATAACCAAACGAGCTTACAACATCTACATACAATGAACGGTGTGAGATTTACAGTATATTTTACTGTTCATAACTTCTGTTTCTCTGAAGCAAATAGTTATGTAAAATTAATTCATGCTAAAATGTTAATGTAGGATTTATTCGAACCATCGAAACAATTATGAAATATTCATAATAAAATGGGCACATTTTAAATTTGGTAGAAAATGTAGTAAAACGAATTTTTGGCAGCGAGCAAGAAAACAACACTTTCATAACTCGGTAGTGTGCACAGATACTACAATGATCATAAGCAGAGAGATGCAGATCAAAACTATCATCCTATTAAGTAACTACATTGATCATAGACAGAAGTGCCGTACCATACGAAAATAATCATTTCGTTTATACGATTACTGTGCTTGTATGCTGTTTTCTTTCATGCGTCGACTGGAGAAAATGGTTCTCCACAGGCTTCTTTCGTTTTTACAACTTTTATTTTTGCAGATCTTAGCAAAGAACTTTTAATTTTAGCTGTTTCTTTACTGTCACTCCCACTCCTTGTTCTTGCGTCCATTTACACAAGAACATTCGGTCGGCTACACGCAGTTTCCATATGCCCCTCTTGAAAATGTCCTTGTGAGTGTCAAGCTCTACTAGCCGTCTTTCCTAGTTATGTGTACAAGAAACTTCTGCTGTTTCTTTCTGATTCCAAAATGACCTTCCACCATCGCCGATCAGCCCAGAACTTTTACCAATCGCGATGAGGTGGAGGTGTCCCCTCAGGGAGACCCCATTTCTTTGAGCACTTGAATTCAACTTAGACCTCAATGCATACGATCCATCGCTAAAAGTGCTGGGAAAATGGTCGGTTTTCCTGTACTGCTTCAGCAAGTAACTCACTCCCTGCTATCCTCTATCTTTACATGGTCCTGGGCATGACGGTAAACTGCATCGGGCAGCAAGGCCTCTGATTGGAAGGTTGTGAGGCGCATAGAACCACCTCTTAATTGCTGTTGTTCCCAGGTCCATCCTGACCCGGAGTGGTAGCACCTGTTAGGGTTCCAGCTATGGGCAAATAGTTAACCCCCAAACCGGGGTCAAAACATTATGAAAGTATAAAAATACACTTTTATATAAATATATACATAAAAATAGATCGTGGACCGAGCATGTGAGCAATGACGAGGTGTTGGAAAGAATGGAAACGAAAAGACTTTTATTTACAGCTAGCATCATAACCCAGCGTTGCCCGTGCAACTCAGAACATCTTAGTAGTAGGACTTGGTTATATAAAAAAAAAATAATTATATAAAAAATTGCTGTTTAAAAATTGTTCAAAAATCCCATTAAAAACATTTTCTTTTGTTTTGCGTAAACGTGATTTGATGTTTTTTGTCTGACATTGTAAACAACATTGCGTTTGTTTTTGTTTCAAAATTACGGGGGGAAAATATCTACATTTTTTGTTGACTAAATGAATTTAACATAAAAATAGAAATTATTTATTTTGTTTTACTGAAATTAGAAATATAAAAACTATTACGCTCTCAGTTCAGAAATTTTCGAAGAATATTTAAAAATGTAGAAATATAAAACTATTACGCTCTCAGTTCAGAATTTTTTTCAAAAAATATTTCTTTTCTTTCAAAATTAGGGGGGAAATATACACATTTTTTGTTGACCAAATGAATTTTTAAAACGTCGGAATAAAAATTAAATATAAAGGCCCATTTTTGTTTTTTTGTTGTTTTTTTTTGGTCGCGTTTGACACGTGTGATTTATTTCTGTGACGTAATCTAGCAACGATCTTAGATCTTAGATCTTAGATGTTTTACGGAGCAAATGTAAACAATCTGCACCATTGGCCAAAAAGTGCGAAAGGGAAAATTGACGAACTTAAACTCAAAAAGTATGTGTCGACCTGGCTTTCCTGTAGATATGTGTCCCTAGAAAGGCTGAATGGCGTAGCTTAAAAAATGTAGGCGTGCATAGGGAACCGTCACACACAGATTCACAGATTACCTTTTATATATATAGATAATTCTGAGTCGGTGTTTTCTTACAGCGGAAGTACAGAAAAGAAAAAAATAAATAAATCATCTTCAATTCTTGCGTCTTTTCTTGAAATGACTGACATCGTAGAATTATAAATATATAGCCTACGCGGACATTGCAGATTTTACAAGTATACAAACGTACTTACTGCTTTGAGATTGTATGATGAATCACCGAGAGGTTTTCTACTCAATCCATTTCCCACTTCCGAAGCATCACTTTTTTAGGGCTTCTTCTTTCGGCTGAGACCTTTCTAGCTGTTCTGAGTATTACGATAAACTGTATTTGAGATCGATGCCTCTGTTTGGCGAATTGGAGGAGTGGTGAACCCTTAACTGTTGCTGTTCCCAATTTCACCCTTACCCTGGGTGGTAGCACCTGTTAGGGCCCCAGCTATGGGAAAATAGTGATCACCTCAACAAAAATCAACAGTATATTTTTATAATACAATTACTAACAGTACATAATATATAAAAACTATTTATAAAAAATATATGTTTCCCTGGCAGTATAATATTATGAACAACATAGTAGTTGAAGGCATACAAAATATTTAGATTTCGGCTTTGAATAACCCATTACGGTTTTCATACGCCGTTAAACAAAACCAGTTAATCAAGAAGCTTTTAGCGGACTTTCCTATACTTATATTTTCATGGGATTCCATTAAATTTGGCATAAATTCATTTGCTGTTATTGACTGGACAGTAGTAGGTGGTTATCGGTTAATTTTACCAAGTACTTATTTACACGTTCTCTTTTCCGTTAGATATAGTGGCACGCCAACAAAGAAATATTTTCTCAAAATAGCTAACGATGGGACATATATTAAGGTGATGCAGATTCATGCCTTTCGAATTGGTTAGTCGATTCGGTAGAGATAACCGCCTCGTTAACTCGCCAATTATAGAGGTTTAAATAAAGTTTGTCAGCTTTAAAAACCATCATTCGTTGGCAACTGAGGTATTTCAGCACGAATTATGGAATAGACACTCTCAGAAGTTCGGAAAGCAAGCACACTACAGTTTCAGCTACCGAGCACGCCCACGCAGTGAAAATAAAGAATGGAACGAAATGGAGGGAAAATAAAAAGAAAATCAAGGAATAATTCCTGTAAAAAGATATTTTGATTAGATCGCAACAGTGTATCGATCCGATGACTTAGGCACGAAGAAATGTAGTTCCGATATTTTCGGCATGAGATAAAAGCCGAACGGGCGGAAATGACAGAACCCAATTTTGGATGAGAATGGACAGCAAAGGTCGATAGAATCACATCGAGTTATACACAGACTCAAATACCCAAGCATAGATCACACACACACATATACGTATACGTGCGTGTGTTTTTTGTCTGTGTGTGCGGAGACATAACACACATAGAGCCTTGATGGACTTACGTTTGACATTTATTTACTCATCCCAGTTATTCGATCTAAGATAAAACGAAAAGAAAAAATATAAATTAATTTCACAATGCCTCTTAGTTCATTCATCATTCAATTTTAAATGCAGACGTAAAGTTGGTCAAACCAAACATTTTTTTATAATTTCACGACAAGCAAGGCAATAAAGCCACTAAAACGCAGGGGTACTGGGTGTTAGAGAATATAAGAAAACATGACTATCAAGAGTCAGTCAGTTAAGTGTCATACGTGATACACGCTTGGGCGATCATGACTTGAAAGAGACATGACTGACTGGGCAGAAGATTATCCCGCAGTAGTTTGCCATTTCTTTTCTGCGGTAGATTAGTTGCCAGCCAAGGCTATAGAACCCAATCTGTTCTGTTATTTAACCCATAATTGGAAGGAAGAGACGGGTGAATACCTTTCCCAGGGGTATTTGTGTGTAAGTGAATTCAAGGAAATCAACTGGATTCGAACTCGGTTTCGCAATTTATCGTTCCGAGCCGATATCCACTGCACCACAACGCGCATCAAGAGTAGAGAACAATAAAAGAACAAGAATTAAGAAGACAATAGACAAGAATTGATACTGCATATAAATTTCTGAAGATCAGAGTTGACTGAGAAGCAAGAAGCAAGGAGCCGGAAGGGAATTGCTCAAGCAAAAAGTGCAATCAAAGAGACAGTTAGCATAGAACTTCCGGTTACCAGTAGCCTTTTCAACTATAAAATTGTAGGACCTTGCCGCCAGTCTAGTACGGCGCTTAAATTCATAATTCTAGGAATGTCAACCAGAATAATTACCATGAAAGTATTCATAGAAAATGAACAGAGAAACTACATTACCACGATGGAGAAGTGCCTGAAGGCGGGATTCCATGTCAGGACCAGTTACATTGCATATTTTTCTTTTGATCAAGAATCTCTAAATAGCAGGAGAGTTAGACCAGATATGGCAACATTATTCAAACAAGAGCGAATGGTAGATATATAAATGGATAAGGTAAATTCTGGAGAGACAAATTGTTTGGCACAACATAGTAAAAGGGTGGGACCTAATTGCTAATCTTGTGGCTCGAGTAAATTTATATATAGAGGTCACCAGTAAGCTAAGTTCATCGGACCAGAAGCCGTAAAAGTATTTGTAAAATAGACACAGGGAAGCTATATTGCGCCGGTGAGAAGGTGACTGTATCTGAGCTGCCAAGCCGGGATCTATTACAGATTCTCTGATGGATTTTTTAAGGACAACTAGGTGGATAGCAGAAGTTCTATGCTAACAGGCTCTTCGATTGCACATTTTCCTTGAGCAATCCTCTTCCGGCTCCTTGCTTCTTGCTTCTCAGTCAACTCTGATCTTCAGAAATTTATATGCACTGTCAATCCATTAACTGAAAAAAAACTACTAACAGAAATTATTTTTGGAATGAACTACAACTCATGTAACCGTTGATAGTATTTAGAAAAAAAACCCTACAAAAATTTCATCTTATAATTCTGTTGACGCAATCACCTCTACAAAAAAGTCAACAGATTTTGGCAAGTTTACATTAAATTTGGCGTGTAAACAGATATAGAGCGTAAAAACGCATTTTTTTACAGTAAATTTTCAACGCTCAGGGGCTGATCGAAGCAAAGGGTTACATAGTAAGAGGCACAGAGGATAAGAATATGTGCGGAAGATTTACGGTTAAAACATAGACTTGAACAGGTTAAGATTATAGTAACCTAGGAAGTAACTGCTGCCATATCCGGTCGGGAAATGGATAAGGTAAATTCTGGAGAGAGAAATTGGCTGGCACAACACAGGAACCCATCTTTCTTAGCAGTAGAACCAAATGGAAGTCCATGATCGCTTACGTCCTGTAGGGACACTGCACATGACTCAGCAAAACGAAAATGGGCTTTTTCAACGACTGTGACGTACACAGAGGCGTATAAAAGGAGCAGTCTAAAGGCAAACCAGCAGTAGTTAGTTTAAACTAAGGTGGACTCCTCACCACGCCAGGCCGTTCCAGTGACCTAACAAATAATGATGTTTCCACCAGCTACCACTTCTACCACGCTGCTGATACCTCCGACCATCAACACTCTTACCACCTCTACTAGCGACCAGTACAGATCGATGCGACAGCGACTTCTAGCGTAATCTACACACCAACAAAACGGACCTAACCGAACTTTGACAGTTAGCGCAGTCTACGCCACCCGACTACGACAAACAAGCGACGGACTAACCCTATCCACCCAGTGCCACAATGACTATTAACTCAGACCTGGTTTCCTGACTTACGAACCGCTAACCGCTAATCGCTCGCACCGACGTTTCAAGCCTGCGCATGGTTGACACTGCTCAGTCAACAACAGTCCGCAGCAACACAAGATAACGTTTCGAACTGTAAAACAACACAAATAAAAATTGTCAGACTAAGGCAACTTTTTCCCTCCTATTTTGTTGTCACTTCACAATTTCTCAAAAGTACGCGGAGTCAGTTACTATAATTGGCCCCGCGACAACTTCATGGCGTCTCTGTGTCAGCCAAATTCTTGAAATGTTAAACCAATTTAAGTAAGTACTAGCAGTATAGCCCTGCATTGTTTAGGTGTAATGAAAGGTTTAAAACTAATCAACGGTCCAGAAGCTCAGACTTTTTGCACGAAAGGCTAAAAAGCAATAGTTGTTTTCAGTTAAAGCGAAACCGTAGAAAGAAAAATGAATGGATGTAAGTCAAATTTTGATTTCCTGGTATCGATATCAAATAATTTTGTTTCGTCATAAACTGAATTTTGAAGGCTAAATAAGTCCTCTGAGTAAATGGTATCATGGCTGAGACTAAGAACTACAATTATACCTATTTAGAGCCAAACCCGAAGGAAAAACTAAAATAAAACAGGCACACACACATATATCTTGCCTTATATATATATATATATACAGCCTTTTCCCTGACGATCCGTAGTGTGAAACCGCGGTAGGTTTTGGCTCACTTTAGATTTTTCGTGTGTTTTTGCTCTACTATTGTATTTTAGTACTTTCGTATCGAGCACTTTTTCTTGCGTTTGGTTCCGTTTGGGGTTTTTTTTTCTTTACTGCGGAATCTTGAATGTTTTGTTCTTGTTCCCCTAGTTTCTTTTTTTTTCCCCCCTATTTATCCGACGACTTAGTACGCCGGATTTTAACGGATTTAGGTTCTGTTTGTTAATGGTTTTTTCGAAAGTTTATATTGGCATAAATTTACGGAGTGCATTCATACAGAGTCTAAGTAGTTATTATTATCTATATATATATATATATATATATATATATATATATATATATATATATATATTATCGATTTTCTGCACTATTATAAGAACTGCAACCTTGAAACTGCTGAATATCGTTTCTTATGTCTTTGTTTATGAGTGTATCAAATTTGATTAAAATCGGACCACTCCTCCTATAACCCGATTTTTTGATTATCGATATTTATTTTTTGGGGGTACCTCGACACAAACCCTAGCTAAGAACACTCGCAGACTTCAGCCGTTTCGGAGTCTATAGATATCGGACATACGCACACACAAACACACATACACACACACACACACATACACACACACAAAGTTCCATTTATAAATAAGTTTATAATAGATTATTGCCATATTTATCATGCAATTAATTTCGCTGATATAACAATTGTTTTAATCTCTGTTCTCTTATGTGTCGTGTCACTTCAGAACGTTAACTATCATGGCTCTTCATATCTCCTTGTTCTATTTTGCTCACAGCAACGTTCAATTCGTTCACATCCATTCACCAAAAGTCATTGGATAAGTTACTCGTTACTTCCCCAAATTCCTTCAATGTCTGTGAGTGTTAAATTAACCAAGCCCTCTTTCTTCATAATATCCCCATTATGGCAACTGTCACTTTCCGATTTTATATATGTACCCTTGTATTTTCCATTTGTTTAGAATTTTCTCTTCACCAATGTATTCTGCCCATCGTAATCTCAGCACCCACCTATCAAACCACATTTATGGCTGTTGTATCGTGGAATGAAGAGATACACCGAGAAATGTAGCTAAACTACTTTATTACCAGAGTCGTACAACCAAGATTGTCTCACAGGAGTAGGTGCAACATTCAAAAGTCCGTGATAATCACAACATCACCCCCGTGCTAAGCGCACATTGTCTTTTATACATCCGGGCGACCGGATGTCACATGGTGCGAGCCACGACACAACAATGGCGTTTCGATGATCTTTATTTGTAAAGCAATTCTCCATATTTACAGGCGAGACGAGACGATATACACAACATGACAATTCAGCACTCATTTCTTATCTTTTTTTAACAATTTTTTCTGTTTTAATATTTTGCTTAATTTTTGTGAGCTTCTTTCGCTATTAAAGTGCCTTTTATATTTCTGTAGCGAAAATTAGGGAATCTTTTACGAGAATCCTTGGCAAAAGTGCTCGAATTAGCGCACGGACAGGATGTTCATTTATTTTAGTCGCGAATAAACTGATGAGTTTGAGTTCGTGTTTTATTTAACGGCATATCAACGTCTGTGGTTTATTTAATGCCAGAAAGGTGGGGTTTTAAGGTATTCTTATAATGTTGGGTTATAGTGAGAAGGTTGGTTTAGTCAGATTTCAATTAAATATTTTTTGTTTTTATTCTTTTTTATTTTAGAAAACTGAAAATGTCTTCGAGTTTTGCATTCAAATATGCTTTGCTGAGAATAATTTTTTCTTCAAAAATGTATATTTTTCTATAAAAGTTTATTTTTATGAATATATTTCTATAAAAGTATATATTTATACTTTCATAGTGTTTTGACTCCAGTCTGGAGGTTAACTATTTGCTCATAGCTTGGACCCTAGCAGGTGTTACCACCCCGGGGGGTCAGTGTGGACCTGGGAACAACAGCAATTAAGAGGTGGTTCTATGCTACTCACAACCTTCCAACCAGAGGCCTTGCTGCCAGATGCAGTTTACCGTCATGCCCAGGACCAAACTGATGAGAGACAGATAAGACACAAACAGTTTTATTTAATACCTGAGTACTGATTGGTCATATTGAGTAGCCTCAAAAACCAAACTAGTAACGTTTTATCAACACCAAGCAGACTCTAAATGTTCGTCAATCAGAAATATACGGTTCATTGATAAAGATGCTGGAAATAGATTCGGTTCCCTGCACCGTGCCAGTAAGAACCTGACTCCTTTTGTCTCTTTACAGACCGAAAATGGAGAACTAACTTCATATCTAGGTTGAATCAGACCAGTCTGCACTTTTCACTCTTTAGTTAAAAAGTGCCCCTGCGTCGTTGTGCGTAACTAATTATTTAATGTTTGTCTTAAGAACAGTCAGTCAGTTTAGTGCCATACGCGATACACGCTTAGGCGATCATGTCTCGAAAGAGACATGACTGACTGGGCAGAAGATTATCCCGCAGAAGGTTGCCATTGCTTTCTGTGGTAGACTGGTTGCCAGCCAAGGCTATTTAGAACCCAATCTGTCGTGTTATTTAACCCATAACTGGAAGGAATAGACGGATTAATACCTTTCCCAAGGGTATTTGCGCGTAAGTGAAGGCAATGAATTCAGCTGGAATTCGAACTCGGCTCCCCGATTTCTCGTTCCGAGCCGATATCCAATGCACCACAACGCACATCTTAAGAACACATGGCCCATTTACCCGACCACATGTATTTACTCGTAATACTAAATTGGCATCAAGGTCTCACCGTTTGGCGTTCGAAATAGTTAAATGTAAACCCCTTTTCTTTTCTACTATATTAGTTTTTTTTCTCACACTTCCTGTTTGAGGAACTCTCATCTTTTTGCTTGCTGCCGCGATAACTACAATCTCCAAAAGTTTAAGTGCAACATCAATTGCTATCGTCTATCTACTTGAATTCCTATCCATCTCTTATCTCTTCTACTAAACAGTTTCTTTTCTCGCACTTCCTGTTTGCGGAACTCTCGTCCTTTTGCTTGCTTCAGCGATAACTACAATCTCGAAAAGTTTAAATGCAACATCAATTGCTATCTTCAATCTCCTTGAATTCCTATCCATCTCTTATCTTTCCTCGACATTCCCTGTATCTTGTTGCTTTCTCACTGGAACTCCCTGAGCACCAGTGTCGGTCCTGCCTTGTTTGGTTTGAAATGATTATAAAAAAAGAAAATGTCTACGGTTGACAGTTATCTCATCCACATATCCACATAAACCGCTACTCTTACATCTTATCGCTCACACATATAAACCATTAACCGACTTACTCGAGTGGCTCTTGGGCCTAGTGTATGAGACATTATTTAAAAACACACACACACATCAATTACACGAACATTCCAAGAATTAAACACACACAGACGCCATGAAGATAAACTCGAGAAAGCCGTAAAAATTGATATAAATGGACATTGTAGATGAACAAGTGATGTCTACTCAATCAATGAAAATACAAAAACAATTTTGAATTGAATAACCGAAAACTTCACTTGTTATTCCACTTGTAAGAAATTTCTGGTGAAGGTAAATAAATAGCGAAACAGGTTCAATTTTTAAATATGTTGCGACTATAAATCATAATTGTTAAATCATAATTGTTAAACCATAATTGTTCGTCTTTATATGAAAAAAGCTTTACTCTATAGAAAAGAAAATACCTTTTGATACGCAGTAAACAAACAGACTCTTATAGATTGGCATATTGTCATCATTTCAGATAAAACTTCCTTTTTCTGCAGCCCATTATATAAGAAGGATGTCTACCAATAAGACTTTTATGTAAGCAAAAGCATCAACCTTCACATGGAGGAAAAATCTCCATGCCATACATCAAAACAGATTAGAGAAGACTGGGTCGAAAAAGCAAAACTCTTGACATAAATCCTTATCTCGAATATTTTGATTTGTGTCCAGAAAAAAACTACAAAACAAATGAGTTTGTATATTTTATCAAACTTGAACGGATATCCGAGGAGAAAAGATGGCTGTTAAGATAAATTTAATGCCTGAAAGAATAAAAATTAGAACTTGCAAATAACAGGTCAATTTGAAGTTATATAACGCATTTGAATTGTTTAGCATTGTATATAGTTTCTCGCTTGTGTATCTAATTTTATCCTTCCTTCCTTCCTTCTCTCTCTCTCTCTCTCTCTCTCTCTCTCTCTCTCTCAAATATATATATATATATCTAAACTTATTTATAAATGGTACTTTGTCTGTGTATGTGTGTGTATGAGTGTGTGTGTGTGTGTGTGTGTGTGTGTGTGTGTGTGTGTGTGTGTGTGTCCATTACCTATAGATTCCGAAACGGCTGAACCGATTTTCTTGAAAATTTACACAGTTGTACTATAAGCGTCTGCGAGTGTTCTTAGCTAGGGTTTGTGTCGAGGTACCCCCAATAAATATCGAAAATCGATAATCGAAAAAATCGGGTTATAGAAGGAGAGGCCCGATTTTAATCTAATTTGATACACTCATAGACAAAGACATAAGAAACGATATTCAGAAGTTTCAATGTTGCAGTTCTTGCAATAGTGCAGAAAATCTATAATATATATATATATATATATATATATATATATATATATATATATATAAGGCAAGATGTTTGTGTGTGTGTCTGTTTATCTGCCTGTATATCTGTATTTTTTCAACACTTTTATTTTAATTTTTGCTTCGGGTTTGGCTCTAAGTAGGTATAATTGTAGTTCTTAGTCTCAGCCATGATACCATTTCCTCAGAGGATTATTTAGTCTTCAAAATTCAGTTTACGACGAAAAAATCTTATTTGATATTGATACCAAAAAATCAAAATTTGACTCATATCTATTCATTTTTCTTTCGCTTTAACTGGAAACAACTATTGCTTTTTAGTCTTTCGTGCCAACGTACAAAGAGTGTGAGATCCAGGACTATGGATTAGTTTTAAAGCTTTCATTACACCCGAGCAACGCTGGAATATACTGCTAGCATATATATATATATATTGTGTGTGTGTGTGTGTGTGTGTGTGTGTGTGTGTGTGTGTGTGTGTGTGTGTGTGTGTGTGTTTTGGCAGCATTTTTTCATTAATGCAGGTTTCATTGAATAATATAGACAAGTTTTGTCTGTTAATTTTGTGTAGGATCCGTTCGTACCGTCTGTTATACTTGATGGTGATATCGCTGAAAGACAACAAAAAATCACAGTATTTGTTGATGTTTTTATCGGGTCTAACCTTTCGGCTCACATAAGCCATTACTAAAGAATAAATATTAGCACACAGTAAACATAGAACATTTAAGTTATTAACAATAAAGAGAATTAAATTGAAGATACAAGTCCATCCCTACCGTGGCGGATTAATATTTATTCTTTGATAATGGCTTATGTGAGCCGAATGCTTAGACCCGATAAAAATATCAACAATTACTGTGATTTTTTGTTGTCTTTCAACGATATCACCATCAAGTATATCAGATGGTACGAACGGATCCTACACAAAATTAATAGACAAAACTTGTCTATATTGTTCAATGAAACCTGCATTAATATATATATATATATATATATATACAATTGTGTAAATTAATTGAGACAAAACAAATAATGTGTTCTTAGGATCTTTCGCACATTCCATGATCACGTATACATCGTCTCTTGGCGTGGTTTTCCTCCTCAGTCGCATTTTTCTTTACGTTTTGGACTGATAGATTCAGCTTGTTTCTTTGTCTTGCTGACATGACTGACAGTTGAAAGCTCGACACCAACAATATCGGCGACTTTTCTGTAAGGTATGTTCGTGCAGCGTTACAATTTTCGTACGCTTCCCTGGAGAAACGTCCAATTACCGTAGGACGACTAATCGACATTCGAGACATCAGATTTTTATCACGCCCTGATTCGGGCGTGATAAAAATCTGATGCAACGCAACCGCGGATGACATAATATTTTCAAGGCCGAACAAATTTCATCAATCACCCCGAAAATAGATTCAGACTACAACACACCACAGCAAATGACCTAATCTGAGGAAAAAATAGAAATCGCTTACACCCTGTCACTTCAGTAGGTTTAGAACTGATCGTATGGGAAAAGAAAGTAAACTAAAGCAGTTGTTTCAATGAATTTACACAGGGGAATATATATATTCCAAACGAAGGAAAACAGAAGAAAATGCTAATTGAGGTTTTTTATCCGCCGGAAAGGTAAAACAAAGAGACCTTCTGGTTTTGGTGAAGACTGAGATAAATGATCCTATATTCTAAGAACACCCTAAGAAAGAATAGCTAATATTTTTACGACCATTGAAAACTAGCGGCCGGCTTATATAATATTATTACGAATATTGTTGGGCCGAAATTTCGGTCGATTGATTAGTGCTGAATTTTAAGACCAGACAGTCTTCTAAATGTAAAATAGAAAAGAAGAGTAATTAATTTCTTCGTTTGCCGAAACGCGAAAAAAATGTCTTAATCCAAGAGAGTGTCCTCTTTTCTGTCCCTTATTGGCAAAAGGTTTGAAATGATAAATCCCAGCTGCAGAAAAATTTTAAAAGAATTGTTTTAATTTTTCTTTTTTTGATTATAATAATTTACAAAATGACGGTTAGGTTATTAAGTTATTAAGTGAATATATAGATATAAATAGACTGAGATAGATCTATAGATAGATATGAAGTGAATGAAACAGATAGATAGATACTCGTAAATGTTGACGCGTATATTAATCGAAATAATCAAAAATCCCTTTTTCTTGTCAAAAGTAATAAAAGATGTAAAAATTGTCTGTTCGTTAAATATTATGGGTTTACGAAAAAATGCGATTTTTCTTTAGATTAAAAATCGGTTAACATAAAATGATAGAGAAATCGAAATGTCTGTCTGGGTAGCAGCTGGAATGAAAGAAGCCCAAAGAATCATTTCAAGTTATATGTGGAACTGCTGTAGAATTTTTACTCATTCGTCGAAGTGACAAATCGAGGTGGATTCTTTTTACGGGTGGAGAGAGTTCAATTCCGCCTACGCGCTCTATTGACGTAGTTTTCTACTTCGTAAATCGGGCTACTATAATAAATACAAAGCGTTTTTTTTTTGTTTTTTTTGTTTTTTTAAGAAAATGAAAAATAAACAAACACGTCACTAATCATTTACTGGAACTGCATAACATCTGAGCAAAGACGAAAATTTTTTGGTCAGAAACCTGCACATATATAAATCTACCATCCGCTCATACATTGAATACTGCTGCCATATCTGGTCAGGTGCTCCTGCGATCCACCTAGATATCATTGACAAAATCCAACGGAGAATCTGTAATGTTATAGATCCTGATTTGGCAGCTCAGATAAAGCCACTTTCTCACCGGCGCAATGTGGCTTCCCTGTGTCTCTTCTACAAATACTTTCACGGCTTCTGCTACGATGAACTTTACTCACTGGTGCCTCCTATACATAAATTTACTCGAGCCACAAGAATTAGCAACAAGGTTCCCACCCTGTTACTGTGAAACCGATAACTTGTAAACGCAACTTCTACTCCATCGGCTTCTTTTCTCGCACTTACCACCTGTGGAATTCTCTTCCGTTTACTTGCTTCCCCGACAGCTACAGTCTCCAAGAATTTAAATCTAAAGTCAATAGTCATTTCCTATCTCACTAACCTGCATCCCCTCTCTCATGTTATTTTCTCCGTTCACTCCACTCTCATCAGTATTCTCATCTTTCTCTTACCCACTTCCTGACACACCCTATAACCTGTCACTCTTTCTCATAACTTTACTCCTATATAACCCCTTGCACACCAGTGGCAGTAAACTGCTTTGCTTGGGGCGATATGATTTTAAAAAAGAAACAGCGATGATGATGATGTGAGTACGTGTCGATTGCTTGAGAGGAAGAAGAGACCGATTCGTGCCATTCCCAGTGCGAAAAGGAATTCAGTAGATTAGTCACGCCGGTTCCTCTTTCCGCTACGATAGAGCCTTATTGAATGAGGTTGTAGTATGGACGTACGAGGGAGAAGAGGAAATGGATGCGGAAGATAAGGGTATGTACGATAGGTAACGGTTGACCCTAAACTTGAAGAGGTAAAGATTGTAGTGTTCGGAGAAGGATCCTCTTGGGAGTCTTTTCCATAATGCTGGTTGTAGGATCAGAAATAATTCATCACCTACAAGGCTGCGTAGGAGTTTCTGAATTCAGTCAATCCTGGAAAGACGGGATTGGTCAGCTCCTCTCCGGATATGGCCGCACTATTCCATTTGGATTGCTTGCATTCAATTACCCGCAAATACCCTTGGGAAAGGTATTAATCTTTCTCTTCCCTCCAGTTATGGGTTAAATAACAGAACAGATTAAATTCTATAGCCTTGGCTGGCAACCAGTCTACCACAGAAAGCAATGGCAACCTATTGCGGGATAATCCTATGCCCAGTCAATCATGTCTCTTTCGAGACATGATCACACAAAGTGTGTATCACGTATGGCACTTAACTGACTGACTGATTCTGTCAGATTTGTTTTAGAGCGGTGTAAAGAGCAGAAACTTATTCAGTATTTTTAGCGATGAATCGTATATATATATATATATATATATATATATACAGTACTGTGCAAAAGTATTAGGACAAGAACTATTTTACTTGTTATGGCATATTGACAGAAAATAATTTAATTAAAGTAATTTTATTTGATTTACTCAACAAATGCTTTAGCGAGAAAAAATACTTGCTACAAAATAAATTTAATATTTAGTATAATAGCCCTTTGCTTTGGTCACAACCTTCATTCTGTCAGGCATTGACATCACAAGCTTCTTCAATGTATCTAATGGTATCTCCTGCCAAGCAGCTTGTATTTGTTCCCAAAGTGTGTCTTGCGAAGTAACATTAGATTTATTAATTTTTTATCCAAAATATTCCATAGATGTTCAATAGAATATAACTTGTTTAATAGAAAATAGGAAAAATTAAATATAACTTCTTTTTATTACATTTCTTTTACACTAGTTTTAAATATTATTAAATAATCAATATTTATTAGCAATTTACTTGGCTTTTCACGTTGTATTTGAATTTCAGTGAGGCTTTTAGGAAAATCACCGCTGTCCTAATACTTTTGCACACTACTGGTAGCGGTGATTTGAAACTTTATTTTGATGCCTCATAAAAGATAAAATAGTTCTTGTCCTAATACTTTTGCACAGTACTATATATATATTACGTACTTCCAATCATTTTCGATAACTAACTTTTAAATTGAATTTTTAAAAATAATAAAGTTTTCTTGAAAGCTAAATGATTAAATTTACTTTTTCCAGTAAGCAAAATACTCTGTTGTATTTCAAACAGAAATTTTATTAATTGGAATCTAAAATTTTTCTTTTTTTATTTTCCATTTTAATTTTCAGTTTTTAGGTCATTTTTATGCGATTGACACATTTGAAAACAAAAGTTCATTGTCAGTTTTAAATATCTTGCAAAAATGAAATATACATCTCTGTCTTTGAAAATTTGCAAATTTAATGTTAAATTAATCTGATTTACACAAGTATTACTTATTTATAGCATGAAATTTAGAATAAGCCTATTTCTCAAACATAGAATTACACTTTCTAACCTTTCCCTCGTATTATATTTTATTATTTTTAATATACGAAGGCGCGACGATTTGTATTAAACTTTTCAATTTTCGATTAGTAAATATAAACTTCAGTTAATAAGTTAATAAACAAACGACAAGTATTTCAAAAATATTTTTGAAACTTTATTATTATAATTAACAAAAATGAAAACAATTATTTTAAAATTTCATTATTAATCGAATAATCTTTTATTCGGACTCTAATGTCCTTAATATATATTATTTATTAAAACAATTAAAAAGCTAATCAAATTAAATAATATCATAGTTTTATTGCTTTTTTTATTTTACTATCGGAAGCAGATTTACATTCCTCAATGAGAACTGCATTTAACTACATATGGAATGTTATGGCTATTACTGCTGGGTTGGTTCTTTTGCCTAAACATTCAAAACTTGTTGAATGGCTTTCGCCGCTGAAATAAATAGGCAAAGAGAAAAGGAAAGATACACAGACACTAGAGGGACAGTTTGGACACTGATTTTATTTTTTTGGTTCCAACGACCTCTTCTTGGGGAAACTCCTTCCCGGACAGTTTGGAACGTCTTTACCATCCAAAGTCCAACAGAGAAAGAGATGGAGTTTATTTTTGGCAATAGGATGCCTCTCTTTTTGCGCATACGTCAATTGTCTTTCCTGTCAGAGGACTACTGGAAGATTTTTATTTTTATTTTTTTTCGTACTTTTATTTTATTTTGTATTTTTATTTTATTTAGTGTTTTTTTATTTTATTACGTATTTTTATTTAATTCCTACATACGATAACCAATTTTCCCAACAAAATTTAATTTCTTAAAATTTCTTAAATTTACGTGGAATGCGGATAACATGTTAAAGAAGCAATATATATGCCAAAATGTTTTAAAGATAGTAATTTTAAAAATAATTTCATTTATTTATGAATAGGTCCTGAAAATTTCATTAGAATTTGGCTATTATTTGTTTTTTGCAAGAATTTCCAAATTGTGTTTGTCACCGGGAAAAAACTGAGTTACGTAATATTACATTTTCCATTGTAAACTCTGGTAACGATTTGGTTACCCGTTAACTAAAATCAGAACAAGATATTTTACCAAACTTTCGTACTTTGTTTAATTTTTTTTTAAATAATTAAAAAATATTTTGATCTTTTCTCTTAATGATAACATAAACATTTTCATAGAAAGAAAAGGTTTGTTTTTATTAAATTTGGGACCTTTTTCTTCATACTGTGCTGCTTTTTCAGCGATTTAGTGAAGGAACCTAATGTATATACAAAACAATATATGAAGATTAACAACCGACAATTTGAAATTATTTGTTTGAACATTATTTTTGATTGATGCTCGTATTTAAGTAGATATTCTGTTTATAATCAAACAGTATATATATTTATTTATACCAGCCTGATTATTTACGATAATTTTTTGTTACGAAAATATGTGTCTAAGACGCGTCAGGTCAGTTGGTGGCTTCCCCTATGTGGATAGAGGTCGCAGGTTTGAATCCTGCCGAATTACACATTTCCTTAACAAAAATGTATCGTAAATAATCAGGCAAGTAGAAATAAATATATATACAGTTTAATTATAAAGAGAATATCTACTTAAATTCGAGTATAGATCAAAAATAATGTTCAAACAAATAAACAATATATATATATATATATATATATATATATATATATATATATATTATAAATTATATTTTAGAACATACACAATTTTTTTTTATCCCCTTTCCATTCTTTTCCACACCTGATGAGTCATTGTAATTTCAATGTCGAAACAAAATGTACATTTTGTAGGGGATAAAAAAAGTGTACATGTTCTAAAATATAATTTATAATAAATATTCACATCTCTATATTATATATCGAGCACTGTTTTATATGAATGTTTTGAACGTTGTAACTTTTTCTTCGTTCCTTATTCACTTGGATATATATATATATATATATATATATATATATATATATATATATATATATATGTATTACTAAATAAAAGAATTGAATTGATTACGATAGCATAGAAATAAATATCTACTCAAATACGTCGACCCAAATTAACATAGTTTCTTTTATGAATTTTTCATTTGCAATTTTTTAATTTTATTTAACTTTCTTTATTTTCTCTTTTCTTTATTTTTTGTTTGTTTGTTTGTTCGTTTGTTTGTTTTTCATTAACGCCTTTCGTTCCCCCCGAAAATAAAAACTACAAGTAATGCCCCTTGACCCAGAGGCACAAAAAAAAATAACCTTTGCCCTAAAAATATTCTACCTATTAATTTAAATTTTAATTTAACTTATAAAATTTTACTTTCCGAATCCGTGTCTATTTTTTTTAGTCTAGATCAAACTAAATTATACATTCAATAAATTAAAAATATCATCCCAGCTGTACAATATATAACATGAAAAACGCGAGAAAAAAAATTCAAATCCCGGAGCGTTTAGTTCATAATAGGCACATGATGATTGCGTAGTGCACGAAACTCCAAGTCATGCTATAAACGTAGGATAATATGTACAGCGAAACTATTCTGAGAAACCTAGAAGTTATGCCAGGATTCTTCATCGGAGGCCACATTTTAAACAATATAAGGTACGCAGATGATACAGTGCTGATGGCAGGAAAGTACAAGACCTCCTACAGAAGGTAGCTGAAGAGAGTGACAAGAAAAGACTACAAATAAACTGCAAGAAAACCGAATGCATAGTCATCAGCAAAAAGGGCAGCCCAAAATGCCAAATACAGGTGTGGGATACTAAAATCAAGCAGGTACAAAAATTGAAATACCTGGGAAGTGTTCTAACAGGAGACGGAAAGTGCGACGCAGAGATCCGAAGGCGAATTGTCATGGCGAAGGAAGCATTCCAGAAGTTGAGTAAAGTATTAAGAAACAGGACAATTTCGCTAGAAACAAAGAAGAGAGTACTGGATTGCTATGTGATGTCGGTTCTTCAATATGGCAGTGAATGTTGGACAATTTCTTCGAAGATGAAGGAAAAACTTGAAGCAGCTGAAATGTGCTTCTACAGAAGGATGCTGCGAATATCATGGACCGAGCATGTGAGCAATGATGAGGTTTTGGAAAGGATGGAAACGAAAAGGAAATTAATACTGAGCATCAGGAAGAGACAACTAAAGTTCCTGGGACATGAAAGGAGGAAGGAGGGCGTGGAGAACCTGATACTAACAGGCTAGATAGAGGGGGAAAAGAGACAGGGGAAAGCAGCGGATAACATATTTGAAGAACCTGATCAGGTGGATGACAGAACGGGGTTGACGTGGTGTTACAAGAGAAAGTGTGCTCAGAGCCACCAGGGATAGGGAGATGTGAAAAGCCATGATAGCCTACGTCCTGAAAGAACAAGGCACATAAAAAAAGAATAGCTCTGTTATATTACATCGAACACTATTTTATTAACATCGAGAAATAATGATATATGTGTGTGTACTTGCATGTATATCCATATGTGTATTTATTAATATCCATACCCGTCTAAGGTTTACGTTTTTCATACAAATGACTTGTTTATGTTGCAGTGGTGTAAATCAAAGTCATCTTTGGTGTATAAGACTTGATATTAATGTTATCTATGGGGTACAAAGCTTTATACTAATGTATATATATATATATATATATATATATATATATATATATATATATATATATATATATATATATTAGGTATAAGGCTTTACGAACACTTGAGCAATGACGAAAGATTGCATTGTAGTGCAGCGGATTTCGACTCGGAACGAGAAATCGGGGAACCGAGTTCGAATTCCAGTTGAAATCCTTGTATTCACTTACGCCCAGATACCCTAGGGCAAAGGTATTAATCCGACTCTTCACTCCAGTTATGGGTTAAATAATAGGAAAGATTGGGTTCTATAGCCTTGGCTGGCAACCAGTCTAATGCAGAAAGCAAGGGCAACCTACTTCGGGATAATCATCTACCCAGTCAGTCATGTCCCTTTCGAGACATGATCACCCAATGCGTGTATCACTGATTGACTGAGCAATAACAAGATGTTGGAGAGGATGAAAACGAAAAGAAACACATTTTTAATATCAGGAAGAGTCAGATGAGGTTCCTGGGACACGTAATGAGGAAGGAGGGACTGGAGAATGTAATATTCACAAGACGGATAGAAGAAAAAAGAGACAGGGGGAGGCTATACTTGATAGGCCTGAGCAAATGAATGGCGAAGCGGGGTTTGGGAGAGATATCAAGAGGAAAGTTATTGAAAGTGACAAGAGACAAATGGAAGTCCTTGATCGCCTACGTCCTGAAGGGACACGACACTGAAGAAAAAGAAGAATGGGGTAGAAGTCTTTATATTAATGTCATCTACGGGGTTCAGGGTTTTATATTACTGTCATCTATGGGGTATTAGTGCTATCTCTTGGCTTCATAAATCAATATCATGTCCCGAGTACATGTCATTATATCGATGTCCTCTCAGGTTTTGTAAAGATTTTTAGCAATGCCATTTCTGAGTTATAAAACATTACAGCAATATTATCCATAAGTTTTGTTTTTTTTTTGTTTTGTTTTTTTTATATGACATTCTAATAATCCCGTCTCTGTTGTATTAGGCTTGATGTTGTAGTGATTTCAAGATGGGCTGTAGAGAAGATACGTAGTGGCAGAAGTCACCAGATTAGCAACAGTTGATTGGAGCCTTCTTTCAAGCCCTATTATTTCCACAATAAACTCTCTCTCTCTCACTTTCTCTGTCTGTCTGTCTCTCTCTCTCTCCCTCTCCCTCTCCCTCTCTCTCTCTCTTGCATGTGTGTGTGTATTTATCTTTCTGTCGCTTTAGAATTTTCTTCTCTCTCTCTTTTGTTCGACCTCCTCTTTATGATTCCTTCGTCTTCATCTTTATCCTTCATCTCGTGAATATAACACATCATTCAATAAATCCCGGGCCTAACTAGGCAAAATTTGACTTTATTCATCAACATAGTCTCCTTCTGGGCTGATACACTGATTTAAACGCTTCTCTAACAATTCGATGTCCTTTTTTTGTAGAACTATTTGTCTTTGAACTCAAAATACGCCTCAGTTTCCGATATCACTTCTTCATTGGAGCCAAATCTTTCTCCCTGAAGCATTCTTTTAAGGTCTGCAAACAGCCAGTAGTCGCTGGGGGTCAGATCTGAAGAATAGGGTGGATGCGGAAGCAATTCAAAGTGCAGTTCATATAGTTCTATCATTGTTAAGATCGACTTGTGACACGATGCGTTGTCTTGGTGAAAGATCAATTTTTTTTTTCTTCTGCATTTGTTGCTTGTTTTTTGGCGATCTCTTCCTTCAAACGCACCATTAATGCTGTGTAATATTTGCTATTGATAGTTCTTCCTTTCTCAAAGTAATCGATGAACAAAATATCTCGCGCATCCCAAAACATTGCCTACTTATGTTTGTGCCTTTTAATGGCTTTCTCCTACTACTATCCACTCAGCTGACTACCGATTTGTCTCCGAAGTGAAGTGGTGGATTCATGTTTTATCCATTCTCACATATTTACACAAAAAAAACTCCTGCCACAGTTGCAAACAACGCTCTGAATCGTCAACGCTTTGTTGTTTTTGATCGACTGTGAGCAAACGCAGCACCCACTTTGAACACTGGTATCGCATTGACAAATAATTTTTTCAAAATGATGAATACACTTACTTCTCATAAGTCCTCTACTATCTTACGCAACTTCAATTTACGATTGGCCAAAACAAGTTTGTGGATTTTTTTTGGTGTTTGCTTGGACAACTGCTGATTTTGGGCGACCTGAGCGTTCAGCATTATTTGTGTCTGTACGTCCACGTTTAAAGTCAGCATCCCACCTCTTAACCGAATAACACTTATCAAGCCATTGTTTTGATTGAACACTATTTTCCCCCATCAGAAAGCAATGTTTTATCAACACACGAAAATTCAGATTTTTCCATTGTTTTAAAAATTTGCAACAGTCAGTCAGTTAAGTGCCATACGTGATACACGCTTGGGCGATCATGTCTCTCTCGAGGCATGACTGACTGGGTAGAAGATTTTCCCGCAGTAGGTTGCCATTGCTTTCTGCGGTAGACTAGTTGCCGACCAAGGCTATAGAACCCAATCTGTCCTGCTATTTAACCCATAACTGGAAGGAAGAGACGGATTAATACCTTTCCCAAGGGTATTTGCGCGTAAGTGAATACAATGGATTCAACTGGAATTCGAACTCGGCTCACCGGCTTACAGTAGCTTCTCTTAAATAACTGTAATTTGTAAACTACTTATCCGATTGGGCCCAAATGTTATCATATACCATATGAAAGTTTCTACTTACTTGGAAGCATTTCATAAGCTCACCACGAAGTTTGGCTGTTGTCCTCTTCCTTTTCCCGCCTTCACGGCCTCATCATCCAGGTTAGAACCTAGATGGGAAACCTCTTGAGAATACGAGGTGCTGTATGCTTAGATGTACATATGCCGTAATGGGATTACGGCCACCTCACGTCGAAACACCGGTTCCCGTACGTTCACCGAAGTTAAGCAACGGCGAGCATAGTAAGTACTTCGATTGGTGACCACTTAACTGTAAGCTTGAATGTGTGGATAGTGTATGTTGTGGAGTAGTTTTCGCACTGAAGGTTATAATCGTGCTATGTCGGTTGCTAATCGACTTAACGTGCCCAAAATGTTAGGAACTTGGTAATCTTCCACAGTAAGCTGACTCTTTAGTATTCGGCTAACTGCCGACTTATATCAGCTGCCTAGTAGTTCTAGTGAACTCCAATAGAACTCTAAGGAACTCCCATGAACTTCCCGTTAACTCTTATTAATACAGGAGGGAGAGTCCATTATCTGAGGAATAGGTGTGTTTCCACATGACAGTGTAAAGGAAAATAGCTCGAAATTATTAACCTTTTGAGTTCTTTACATTCCCTTATACGCAAATATCCTTGGGAAAGGTATGAATTCGCGTTTTATCTCCCCAACTATGGGTTAATTAGTAAATCTTGTCAGTAAAACATTCTTATCTCCAGAAAAATAAAACACTTACAATTTAAAATATTTTCTGAACCTTAAATAACCTGAAAATGTTTGATAAACCGCAAAAAAACGAATTAATAAATAAATTAAAATAATTATTTTTATTAGAAAACATCATGACCAATAAAAAATAGATATCGTGCAGGATGGAAACATTTTGAATAAAAAAAATTACATAAAACATCGACTTTTCATAGATATACAGATTGTCGGTGACAATAGATTTAGAGCGACGTCTCGCTTTTCCAGCTGAGATCATGTTAATTGCTTAACTTCATAATATTGTTATTTCATCAGCTGATTAAAAAACAACTTTCCCTTTATTGAAATAGTAATTATTTTTAAGAAAGTAACGACAGGGTTTAAGGACATAAGCTGGAAATATATAGAGAACTGCAATAAAAATAAGTGATGGATTTTTTTTTATTATTTCTGAACATTTAGGTTATTTTAGAAATCACTATTCCCTGATCGATATAATGCAAATCGTAAATTTACCAGACTCAAAGAAACCTTAACTGGTTTCAAGCTTTCCCTAAAATATATATATATATATATGTGTGTGTGTGTGTGTGTGTGTGTGTGTGTGTGTGTGTGTAGCGATAAAATCAATGCTGGAATTTTTTTCTACGGTTACCGAAAAGAGTCCTGTTGTTTCCGCATCGCAATCATTTGCAAATCTTAAGTCGTTAACTGAATATTTTAATGAAAACGGCCACTGTTTATAAGTTTGTCCTCGAAAAAAATTTCAAGAAAATTGTGACTGTGGTATCAGGTGAAAACATAAATTTTCATAAGCCACTTAGACTCAAAGTAAAGTTTTAAATTATATATATTTATATATGCTCAATTGATGTAAAAAAAATGTTATTCAATTCATAGCGTAAAACTAGTAAAAAATTAATTATTGCCCTTATATATGAAAATAATACAAAAGAGTTATGTACCTTGAATATTACCTCCCTTGATAAATGCTTTTTTTTTATTGGTTCATTATAAATATTTGTAGTGTGATTTAAGTTACTTCAATGAAAATATTTAGATATTTATACACAGATATGTTCAAACATATCTGGGCCAATTATTTACACTACCCTTTACTGTCTTTGAGACAATTTCATGATTTTATCTCTACCAGAACTTGGTATTTTTCTGGGTGATAAATTAGCTTAAATGTTTTTACAGGCTTCCAAGGAATTGAAGTTCTTCCCACTAAAATAATTTTGCAGGGATCGACATAAGTGGTCATCCAAAGGTGCAAGATCGGACGACTATGGTGGGTGTAGTAGGAAATCACAGCCAAGTTGTACCAATTTCTGTCAAGTTTACAAACAGGTATTGGGCCTTGCGTTGTCACGTTAAAGGGACAACTGGTAAATACCTGGAATCTTTCCCTGATTACTGCCTTTAATTGTTCCAGTTGGGAACAGTACCTTATTTTTTAATCATTTAACCTCAAACACTGCCACTGGTGTGCATGGAGGGTTACAGAGAGAGAGAAAAAAAAGAAAAAAGGGGATGCCGAAGAAAGGATAAAATAATGGTGAAAATCAAGGAGATGGAAGATGGCAATTATCATTGTATTTAAACTTTTGGAGATTGTAGCTATCAGAGAAGCAAACAAACAGGAAAAAGTTTCACGAACGGGAAGTGCGAGAAAAGAAACTGTTAGAACAGAAGCTGGTTTGTACATTTTTCAATCGTCAGTATTCGAGCCTATAGGATACAAATCCTATATCATCCATCAAAAACACAAAATTAATTGAACACCCGAAAAATGAAATTCAAACGACTACAACATTTGGAAAAAAACCGAAAGTAAAATTGCACACCCGCAAAAGTGAATCCAAACGGCTAAAAGCTTTTTTCTCAAAAGTCCGTGTGAAAAGCGATACTCTGGATCCTGATTGGTTGACAAAACGAGAAATTCAAAATACGTCAGCGAAACATTTTTTTTTTTTTTACAGCTAAAAAAAACCGTTCTGGGATCCTCCCACGTGACCAGAATTCCATATTTAAGGAGGTCCCCTGACCTGTCACAGCAGTCAGTCAACAGGGTCAGTGCGACACAGCAGTTCGGTCGACCCGTCACTCAAGAAAGCAATCGATTTGTCCGCCACACCAGTCAATCCCGAGAGGCGCAGTGTCAGATACGTACAATCCAATAGGCGCCTACTTCAAAGAGACCAGTGCCGATAAACTAATCCTTCGCCCACTCTCAACTGTTACGAACAGAAAGAAGAGAAGAAATGCCTGCAACGGCCATAAAACTTTTCACAGCTATCAGCAACAAGAATGGAGAAGTAAAACAGACTTACTAAATTAAATAGAATGATTCATCGGTTTATACATATCTCCGTTTGACTCATTCTCTCTCCCCTCGGGAATTCTCGATTCACACTCCTTTTCAATACAATTTGAAACACTTTCCTTTTCCACCTACTTAACAGCTGATACATAAAAAGGAAAGAAACCAACACTTTCATACTCAACCAACTTTCGTTCAAATACAACAGACACTTTTATATTCAACGGCATTCGTTCAAATACAACAGACACTCTTCTATCAAATAGAAGATACACAGAATTGTACAAATTCTTTATATTGTAAATATATTGTCAAATACAAAGTTTTCATATTTTTATACATTTCTTATTGCGTTTTCTTTTCTCGAAATTTGTGTTGCATTTTTGTGAACGAGAAATGCCTTTTAATCCGGGTTGTTCTGGAACCCCAACTACTACTTAGACATTACAATGTTTATTTTCTAGTCATGCAAGCAAACCTCACTACGCAAATTGGCGCAACATAATCATACACCCACTCATCTTCTTTTCGTCCTACTAAATTAAACTTCGAATCTGTAAAATTTTATTTATTTATGAATTTATATATTTATCTGTTTATCTTCACTACACGACATGGAACATGATGGCTTCTGCAAGGGACATAATTCAAAGTCGTACTCGAAAGTTATGTCCCTTGAAAATATAAGCAAATTTTTATGTCTGTTCAGTATTAACTTTATTGTAAAAAAGATTAGCGATAAAATATAGCTAATCTTTTTACAATAGACTTGGAATTAACCAGCCAATATTCGTACATTTTTAAGATATAATTATTTTTTAAATATATCTTGTAAGTTTGTGTTTATAATGTCTATCCTTATTAAAAATAAATATTGATAACTTGTTTCAGGAGTGTCAGATTTTATAAAACTTGCTTATTTATAAATGAATTAAAAAAATATAAGCCATATATTTGACAAGCAGTATAGCCCGGCGTTGCTCGGGTGTAATGAAAGCTTTAAAACTAATTCATGGTCCTGGAGCTCAGACTCTTTGGACGTTGGCACGAAAGACTAAGAAAAATGGAACTTTGTCTGTGTGTGTGTGTGTGTGTGTGTGTGTGTGTGTGTGTGTGTGTGTGTGTGTCCGTTACCTATAGACTTCGAAACGGCTGAACCAATTTTCTTGAAAATTTACACAGTTGTACTATAAGCGTGTGTGAGTGTTCTTAGGAAGTATTTGTGTCGAGGTACCCCCGATAAATATCGAAAATCGATAATCGAAAAAATCGGGTTATAGAAGGAGTGGTCCGATTTTAATCAAATTTGATACACTCATAGAGAAAGACATAAGAAAAGATATTCAGAAGTTTCAAGGTTGCAGTTCTTACAATAGTGCAGAAAATCGATAATATATATATATATATATATATATATATATATATATATATATATATATATATATTCTAAACATATGCTATTAAATATAAGAGACAATGAATGTCTATTATGTTTAATCATGAGCCGTTCTAAACGTCGTATTTTTGCTTTAATTTCAGTTGAAAATAAAGACAAAAATTCTCCAACATTTGGATAATTATTTATTGGTTTTCTTCTAAGCTTTCGGCTCACATGAGCCATCTTCAGAGAGGAACTGAAAGTAGTTGACATAAAATTCCTCTAGCAACGGCAATTACCAAAAATAATAAATGGAAGTTCTTAAAGCTATGATGGTCGACGTCGACAACAAAATCATGTATTCAAATGCAATGTAATATGTTATTTCCTGTTTTAAAGTTGATTTTATTGAAACAACCAACACTCAATAAAATCAACTTTAAAACCGGAAATAACATATTACATTGCATTTGACTAGATGGTTTTGTTGTCATTTCGCGCTATCCTGCGGTGTGACGTCATAAAACCGCATCGCAAACTTAAGAACTGCGTTTATTATTTTTGGTAACTATTGCCGTTGCCAAGCGGAGTTTTATGTCAACACAAAATAAAATCGTCGGTGATGGTGGATTTTGTAATATTTCAGTTTAAACTACCTCTCTGAAGATGGCTCATGTGAGCCGAAAGCTTAGAAGAAAACCAATAAATAATTATCCAAATGTTGGAGAATTTTTGTCTTTATTTTCAACTGAAATTAAAGCAAAAATACGACGTTTAGAACGGCTCATGATTAAACATAATAGACATTCATTGTCTCTTATATTTAATAGCATATGTTTAGAAAATTACTTGCTGCCTCGATATATATATATATATATATATATATATATATATATATATAGCCTTCAAAATTCAGTTTACGACGAAAACAACTTATTTGAAATCGATACCAGGAAATCAAAATTTGACTTATATCCATTCATTTTTCTTTCAGTCTACGGTTTCGCTTTAACAGGAAACAACTATTGCATTTTAGTCTTTCATGCCAACGTCTAAAGAGTCTGAGCTCCAGGAACATGGATTAGTTTTAAAGCTTTCATTACACCCGAGCAACGCCGGGCTATCCTGCTAGTAATCCATAAACATGAGTAAATTAGAAAGAAAGAAAAGTGAATTGAAATAGATGAAACAAAAGAACGAAACAGGTTTAGCACTAAACAACGAAGATTTATTCAATGAAATCCTAATATGTTATCTTGTGGTGAATGCGAAATAAAAATAACTTTCTTTTCTTCACTGTTGGCAAATTCGCGAGCCATATGAAAATTTATTTTCTGACCAATAGAAAAAAAGAGTAACTCTGTGCTGAGAAAAGATCAAGGAAAACTTCGCAAGTGTGAAATATTTATTAACCAATGAAAACAGAACGATTTACAGATAATAACAAATTTATAACTTTCAATGACCCGTGTCATGTTTCTTTCCGCCCACAAAGGAATTTGCGTTTTCAGCTAAGCACGTGACCGAGACGGCCTGCTTATTAACGTGCCCGTTCAGTCAGTGACAGTTAACGTCAGAGAAAAACGGGAGAGAGAGAGAAAAACAGAGTACCACGCATCTGAATAACGTCGGTGTCAAATTACATGCTGATACATTATCAGATTCTAATGGCAACTCGAATTTTCAAGGACTCTATTCAACGGTTAACGCTAAGTACCTACAAATATATATTTTGTTTTGAATTCAACCGTATAATTTTTGAGTTAAAAATGATCTCTCTCAATTTGTTTCAAGCATTTTGGAAATTTACTTAGTGTCTGTTAATTTAGTATGAAAATTTTCTCTTTTGACTATTCATCGAATCTACGAACTTTTGATATGTTATTCAGTCAGTCAGGTAAGTGCCACACGTGATACACGCTTGGGCGATCATGTCTCTTTAGAGACATGAGTGACTGGGCAGAAAATTTTCCCGCAGTAGGTTGACATTACATTCTGCGGTAGACTATAGAACCTAATCTGTCCTGTTATTTGACTGGAGAGAACAGACGGATTAATATTTGCGCGTAAGTGAATGCAACGATTTCAACTGGAATTCAAACTCGGCTCTCCGATTTCTCGTTCCGCGTCGACATCCACTGCACCACATCGCACGTCCATATGTGTGATTATTTGTCTTGGAACAAGCTACTGACAATTACAAATGTGTACGTTTTAAATAAAGTCCTTTCATGTGTCGTTAAAATATACACACGTGTTTCCTCGTCATTATACCCTACTTTACCTTCCTTCAATCTGGCCTGGCATAATTCTAGAAGCCATTCCTTTCATATCATCCTGTCTGAAATTTTTTGCTACTCTTTTTACTCAGCTTTGGGATCTTGGCGGCTTGTTATAAGAATTCACTTTTCAAGTGTTTGAAAAATTAATATTAAAATTCGATTAAATAAAATATTTAAATGTTTTCTGTTTATATTCTGTTAAACGTTGTTCAGTAATTTGGGCGGCAAATATTTTTGGCAAAGGTTAACGACTAAACCTTTTCTATTCATAATTTCCTTTGTGGCAAAATTAATACTAAGAGAAAATTAAACGAAGTTGAAATCTAACAAGCATTTAAAAAAATTTTGTAACACTCAACCTGATAGTTAATAAATCCTTTGACTGCCCTCCAAAATATCTTTTCCTAAGATCCTTTCCTAAATATGAACTGCGGAGGATCTTTAGTAGTGGTGCGAGGCAAAATAGCGACCAGGGCGCTTCTGTTCAGCAACAGGACACCTTTTTAAAAGATATAATGCATATTTCTTGAAGGGTTGCTTCATACAAAGGGGCCAGGAACCAATGCATATTTCTTGAAGGGTTGCTTCATACAAAGGGGCCAGGAACCAATGCATATTTCTTGAAGGGTTGCTTCATACAAAGTGGCCAGGAACCAATGCATATTTCTTGAAGGGTTGCTTCATACAAAGGGGCCAGGAACCAATGCATATTTCTTGAAGGGTTGCTTCATACAAAGGGGCCAGGAACCAATGCATATTTCTTGAAGGGTTGCTTCATACAAAGTGGCCAGGAACCAATGCATATTTCTTGAAGGGTCGCTTCATACAAAGGGACCAGGAACCAATGCATAGTTCTTGAAGGGTTGCTTCATACAAAGGGGCCAGGAACCAATGCATATTTCTTGAAGGGTCGTTTCATACAAAGGGGCCAGGAACCAATGCATATTTATTGAAGGGGCATTTTCTTCTCTTTCAGAACAAGCAAACTTTTATCAACAGCAGAATAATTTTCAAATTTACCCAGAAGATAATTTCAAGAAAATCAACTAGAAATATCTGAAAATATTTTTCGAGAAGATAATTCCAGAAACATTTTAGTTGTTTGTTTTTATTTAGCCACATATCAACCTCGATGGGTTATTTGATACCGAAATCTAAATATTTTGAACGCAATTTTTTTTCTTGGACACAATGATAGTTTAGTGATACAAATCTTACTAATTAACCCCTAGTTAGGGAAAGAAGAGACGGATTCATAACTTTCCCAAGAGTATTTGTGGATAAGGACATATAACGAACCCAACTGGAATTGGAACTCAGCTCTCCGATTACAAATTACGCCACACCCAGGTTTACAGTATCTTGTATTCCTAAGGCGTTATCCATCTAGGTACTGACCTTGATCGACTTTCCTTAACTTCATACGGGAACCAATGTTTTAACCTGATATGGCCGTAAACCAAATCTTCTAAAACAAGACATGTTCAATTGGTCTTTGGTACTTTCCAATCCAAACACAATCCGAGAGAATTTGTGCCGCAATTTTCTTCTTTTTTTTTTTTTTTTTTTCAAAATATTTCTTCATTCACTAAAACAAGCTGCGAGTCTCATTTGAACTTGAACAATGCTATTCTTCTTTCACCTCTAGTTTAATTCGTTATTTTATACGAGAGTCATTCAATAAATAAGGTGAATTTTTCAGTATAAGGACTTCTAATACAGATAGAAGCTTACTTTTTTTTATTTTTCAACGTAGTCACACACTTTTCCCATCTGTGCACAAGCTTCCGTATTCCCTTCAGCGTAAAAATCTTTGGACTGATGTCTCAGCCAATTGCTCACAGCACTTTTACTTTCATCGCCACTTTCAAACTTCGTGTCTCTCGTTAACGCTTTCAAGGGACCAA
This sequence comes from Ascarosepion bandense, assembly GCA_037127315.1. Lineage (NCBI taxonomy): Eukaryota > Metazoa > Mollusca > Cephalopoda > Sepiida > Sepiidae > Ascarosepion > Ascarosepion bandense. The sequence goes on from JBBBDQ010001522.1 coordinate 1,880,045, forward strand.
ACAGGTGAAAGTCTGAAGGGGCAAGGTCTAGGCTGTAAGGGGGATGAGGAAGCAGTTCCCAGCCCAGCTCGTTGATGGTCTGCACCCACCGGCAGCTGACCTTCGAGTAGGCAAGGTCATCATGGACAGTTTTGTGTGCTATCCCAACAGATAGGCTCAAAGTCTTTGCAATGTCATCCACTGTTACCCTTCTATCAGACTGAATGAGGTCATTGACTGAATCGATTACCTCAAGAAACCTCACTTCTTTAGACTTCCCAGGCCTGTTTTCATCCTTAACATTGCTCCATCCATCTTTAAACAATTTAGCCCACTTGTAGACATTTTTTTTTTTTTTTTTTTTGCTGAAACATGTGGCACCATACACATTTGACATTCTCCTATGAATTTCAACTGGTTTGCACCCTTCAACAGCCAAACACTTGATAACTGACCCCTGTTCAATCCTGGAGCATGCTTCTTAGTCGGCCATCTTTGTTAATCTCCCAAACTCTCAAAGTTTTTTTCAATCTGCAAAAAAAATTAAATCCCTTTGAAAAAAATGTGTAAAGGAAAAAAATTAAAAAAAGAAGTAAGTTTCTATCTGTATTAGAAGTCCTTATACCAAAAAAATTACCTTATTTATTGAATTGACCCTCGTAATATTTACATTGTTCGGACTCTTGTCCTCATCTATACTGCCATGTTTATGACGTTTCGGCATTTGTACGCTCTGGCCTTTTTAAGTTGCTTAGAATTTAAAACCGATCCCTTTATCCCTGAGGCAGATCGTTCTCGTTCCATATGCGATGCCATTTCTGGATTCAATATCGTTATCTTCCTTTTAACTCAATTCGCTAAGTTATTTGTTCACCAATTAAAAAAGAATGAATGAAAACAATTCTTGTAAAATTCATTATTCATCGAAAAAAAAATTTTCTGACTATAATGTCTTTAATATATATTTTTTAAAAGTAATTAAAAGCTTATCTAATTACATAATGCCATAGTTTTAATGTATTTTTTATTTTATTATTCAGAGCAGATTTTCGAAAAAACGGCCAACTGTTTGAAAAAGATAGATGATTTACATTCCCAAGAGTCCTTTGATTTTTTTCCTCTTAAAATTGAGATAAACACTTTGACGGAAAAACTTTGTTTTTACTAAGTTTAGACACTTTTTTCTTCATGCTATGCTGTTTTTTCATCGAATTAGTGGAGGTGCCTAGTTTGAAGTTTTCCTTTAATAGAGTGGGGAAAGTTATTTTGTCTTATGACAAGCAAAGTGCTGAAGAGAGGAAACAGACTTCTTGACTCTTCGAGAGTTTATAGCGAAGACAGTGAATTGTGCGTATTTTAGGCACGAAGAATCCCTTTCTAAGATAGGAAAGTTTTCCGTTGCATGCTGGGTGAACTTATTTTTTGCTTTTAATTATTTTATTTTAAATTAAGTTTTAATGACATTTGTTTTATTTTATTTTTTATGATATTTATTATTACTGGCGGAACCCGTGGAATTTCCACGGAAGGATAATTATGATTTCCTGGAAAAAATTCACTTTGTCGGACTACAAATGATAGTAACATCTTCAAACATTTAACATTTAAACATTTTTATCAAGATTTAAAAAAAAAATAATAATTTCAAAAATAATTTCATTCATTTGTGAATGAGTAATGATAGTTTCATTAAAATCCGACAATTATTTGATTTTGCGAGAAATTTCAAATTAATGTGTTTGTCACCGAAAAAAAAGTGTGTGATGCAATCATTACGTTTCCATTACAAAACAGTCGTAACGTTTCTTTAGCCGCTAACTCAAATTAAAACTAAACTTTCTGACAAAATTTTTCAAAAATGTTAGAAGAGATTAAAAAAATTTAAAAATAATTAAAGTTACTTTAAAGGCTCGTGTGGCCAGAAATTTCGTTATTAGGTCGTGAGATACGACAACAAACCTACCTATTTGTATTATATTGTACAGTACACACACATATACACACATACAATTACTTTACAACCACCAGCTTAAGCTGCTACTGATACGATAATGCTATAAGCTCTCTCCTCCTACTCTCTCACTCTTTACTACTCTTCCGTTTGGCAAAGGTGAGCAAAAGGCTGAGTGTTGTGAGTTCGAATTTTACTACAGGTATAATTTTATGTGGTTCTACAGAAGGATGCTGAGGATACCATGAACTGAAGATGTGAGCAACGACGAGGTTTTGTAGAGGATGGACACGAGAAGGACACGGATAATAATTCTTCTTCTTCTTCTTCTATGTGCTTTGTCCTTTCAAGACGTCTCCCTATCCCTGGTGGCTCATAGCACACTTTCTCTTGATATACCATGCAACCATCGCCTCTGCCATCCACCTGCTCAGGCATGTCAAGTATGTTACACGCTGTTTTCCCCTGTCTCTTCTTCCTTCTACCTGGCCTGTTCGTATCACATTCTCCAAACCCTCCTTCCTCATTGCATGTCCCAGGAACTTTAGCTGTCTCTTCCTGTTTGGTTGTTTTGTTTTTATGGCATATCAACTTCGGCGGGTCATTTATTGCTAACTAAATTTTATTTTTATTTATTGCTGGTAATACCTTTTTCTTTTCAACAATTTATTGTTGTTTTTATATAAGTTTTGTGTCTAGTAATACTTTTTTCTTTTTTTCGAGTATCAAGATTCATTGGGATTTGTTTTTATAACTGGAGGGAAAGGACGGATTAATACCTTTCCCAAGGGTACCAGTGCTTAAGTGAATGCAGGGTATTCAACTGGAATTCGAACTCGGCTCACCGATTTCTCTTTCCGAGCCAATATCCACTGCGTGTAAAATCCGGGCCTGCGCAATCCCCACTTTCCAGTACATTTCAGAGTTCAAAGTCGTTTACACGGCCTTGTGGGTGATTATTTTTAAATCTGTTGCCACTTTCTCACAGGTGAAAAGTGGAAAGCCTATCGCTATTTCCATGGCAAATGTTCAAACGAGCTAGATTCTTTACTTGCACGAGTTCAAACTTTTACAGCTATGACCCACTGTGCCACGTACACAGGGTCGAAACATCCCCATTCCCCTTCGTATTCCATTGATAAGGAGGATGTTTCTACTCAGACGGCTTCTTCGCAAGAATTCCAATTTCGTGGAACACACTCCCAAGAGGTTGCTTCCACATCACTACAATCTTGACCTGTTCAACTCCAAAGTCATCCATTATCGATACTGCATATGACCTGTACTTACTTTCTCTTCGTCTTACGTCTATATATAACCACGCCATTCGGTAACCCTCTACCATAAGTGGCTCTTTAGCCTTATATTGAGTGAATATTTAGTGAAAAAATAATTTTACTATTCGAATGCTGGTTGTCATGGTGTAAAAGTGAGAGCTTTTACCTTCCTTTATGGCGTCTCGCAAAATTTTCATCCATTTTAAGACTTTCTCTGTCTCGCTATTTCTATCATCACTTGAGATTTTTTCTTAAACCACAAAATATATAACATTTAAATGGCGCACTTTCAAATTTTTTTTTTTCGTTTGTGTGGTGATAGCCTCGTATGTGATTGTGATGGATTATTGAAATATTTTTTAAAATTTAAATACTTTAAGATAAACAAAAGTTAAAAGTAAAACTATCGAAAACTAAAAATAAATGCGTTTCAAACTATGCACAGGTTTTTTGTTTTCTTTTTTAACACTACAGTGGTTGGGAATCGAACCCGAATTGACGTCATGAAGTATACAAGTTGCCATGAAAAAAACCGTGTTTTAAAAACTAATGTACCACAAATGATAAAAAATCTTTTTATCCTTTTAAACGAATAAAAAAATTAACCTGCGTCGGCCGGGAGTCGAACCCGGATCGACTGCTTGGAAGGCAACCATGCTAACCGTTACACCACCGACGCCTGGCTACACTTTCGGGTAAGACCTAAACTATATAACAAAACATAAGGCGTTTTTCTTTTAAAGATTTTTGCTGCTTAAATTTTGCTGACTGGCCCAACATATTTCAGCTGTAACCAAATTACATCAACAACAAAACCGAACAATCATAAATTCCTGTAGGAAAATATTTTATTCGAAGTTTTAAAGACAGTGATGAAATCTTTTGCCCAACAACAGGATTGGCAGTCGGGTAGAGTCAGGGTATTTTTTTTTTTTTAATAATATATCACCCGCAATGGAGAAGGACGTTCGTCAGAAAATAAACAACAATACTAGGATTAAGAAAGAGAATTCGTTGAAAAAAAAAATTATTATTTTAAAATCTTCACTGAATTTTGATCGATTTCTAAATGTTTTCTTATTTCACTGGCAACATCCAAATTACCTGAAACGGCGATTTTATTTATCATTATCTATTTATTTTCTTTACTTCTCTTTTTAATTGGGTTTTAAAATATTTGGGTTAAACTGTTATTGAAAGAAAGCGTAAACGGTGCGAATTCGTTAAAATTTCGTTTCTAAAGTTTAAATAATTTATATTTTTATCATTCCTCATTATCCAAGCCTAGCATTCGTTCCGGGAGGATTTTATTTTTAAAACATGGCTAACATTTTATTAAATTCAATTTGGTGTTAACTAGCATAAATTTCGTAAGCTATTTGGTACGCGTAAGGCATTAGATGAGGAATCGGTTATTGTTTCATTTAAATTGGCGGGAAATAATATTGAAACATTACGGCGCATGCGTGAACATTCTCCCGTAGATTTCACTTAGTCGACAAGGGGAGGACTCCACTGAGTGAGCTTGTCTACCGTGTGACCTGTTGCAGTCACAGTGATTGACTGAATAGATTCAAGTGTAGGGTTACCAAACCACTAACGAAGGCTAAGAACCTGCTAATAAATTCCCAACTATGGGGTTCGTGGCTCCCTCCGAGTAAGGTTCCTAACCTGGGTTCTCCGGACGCAGTGCCGATAGGGACCGCCACTAATTTCAATACCTACGTTTTAAAATGGATGTGCATTGTGGTGCAGTGAATATCGACTCGGAACAACAAATCGGGGAGCCGAGTTCGAATGCCAGTTAAATTCCTTGCATTCACTTACGCACAAATACCCTTGGGAAGGGTATTAATCTCTTTCTTCTAGTTATGTGTTAAATAATAGAACAGATTGGGTTCTATAGCCTAGGCAGTCAACCAGTCTACCGCAGAAAGCAATGGTAACCTACTGCGGGATAACCTTCTGCCCAGTCAGTCATGTCACTTTCGAGACATGATCACCCAAAAAGCGCGTATCACGTGTGGCACTCAACTGACATTTTAAATTAGGTATAATCCACCAAATCGCTAAAAACAGCAGAGTATCAAGAAAAAAGGCCCCAGACTAAACAGAAACAAACTTTTTCCATTAAAATGCTTATGTTATTATAAGGAGGAAAGATCAAAGTATTTTTAATTCTTAACACATTCGAAATTTTGGTAAAACATCTTGTTTTGATTTTAATTGACGAGTAACCAAATCGTTACGAGAGTTTACAATGGAAAATGTAATGTAACTCAGTTTTTCATTTTTCCCCCGGTGAAAAATTCTTGCAAAAATCAAATAATTGTCGGATTTTAATGAAACTTGCAGGACTTATTCAAAAATAACAAATTATTTTTTAAATCATTTTTTTTTAAATATTAGTACAAATAATTTTTTAATTTTTTCATGTTATCCCACCTCCACGTAAATTCATGAAATTTCAAGAAATTAAATTTTGTACCGAATATTGGTCTTATTAGTTAAACGTGGGACTATTGGGGAATGTAAATCATTTTTTTTTTTTTTTTTTCAACTATATGCCTTTTTTTCTGAAAATCTGCTCTCAATAATAAAATAAAAAATGCAATAAAACTGACATTTAATTAGATAAGCTTATAATTGCTTTCATAAAGAATATAAATTGAGGACATTATAGACTCCAGAAAAACAATTTTTTCGATTAATAATGAAATTTTAGAAAAATTGTTTTCATTTTAATAATTTATAGTTTCAAAAATTGCAACGTTTATAAATCATCCAGCCATCATTTTTTTTTTTTCCTGTGTATACATTCAAAGGTCATGTGTTTACAGAGGAAAAAATTGGATAAATATGTTACTTGTGATCACCATAGACATTTAGTTTATCTCGCATTTGTCCGTTGTCACGTGTAAAATCATACGGGAAAGGTCAGAAAGATCAACATTCCGTGATTAAAAATAGTTTTAGTCTAAATTTCATGCTATAAATAAATAATACTTCTGTAAATCAGATTAATTTAACATTACATTTGATAATTTTCACAAAATTAGCGTGTCACAGCAAGTATATTTGCAAGATATTTAAAACCGAGAATTAACTTTTGTTTATAAATGTTGCTTGCCCAAAACTAACCGAAAAAATTATTTCAAAATTTTAGATTCCAGTCAATATAATTTCTGTTTGAAATACACAAGAGTATTTTGTTTACTGGAAATAGTAAATTTAATCATTTAGCTTTCAATTAAAACTAAAATAAAAGTTTCAAGATTATTTTTAAAAATTCAATATAAAAGTTAGTTATCGAAAATGAGTAGAGGTACCTACACTAAATCGCTGAAAGAAAGAAAGAAAAAAAAAAGGGTCCTAAACTTAATAAAAAGGAACTTCTTCCATCAAAATCTTTGTCATTCGAGGAAATAATCAGAGTATTTTTTTTTTAATTTTTAAGAAATTTGTAGTCCTTTCCTACACACTCGAAATTTTGGTAAAAATCTTATTTTCGTTAGCGGGGCGCCAATTCGTTATGAGAGTTTACAATGGAAAGCGTAATATTACTTCTTAACTTACACCTTTTACCGTTGACAAACACATTAATTTGGAAATTCTTGCAAAGATTAAATAATTGTATTTTAATTAGACTTTCAAGGCTTATTCACAAAAGAATTAAATTATTTTTTAAATTATTATTAAAAACTTGTGGTAAAAGTTTTGTTTTTTTTAATATCTGCAAGAATTTCCAAATTAATGTGTTTGTCACCGAAAAAAAGACTTTAGTTATGATGTAATATTATATTTTCCATTGATAACTCTCGTAACGATTTGGTTACTTGGTAAAATCAAACTAGATTTTTTTTTACCAAAATTTCGAACGTGTTAGAAGAAATCAAAATAAAAAATACTTTGATCTTTCCTATTAATCATAAATAGTTTAAAGAAAAAAGTTCGTTTTTATTAAGTATGGGGCTTCTTTTTTTTTCTTCCTACGATGCTGTTTTTTCAGCGATTCAGTGGAGGTACCTAGAAGAAAGTTTTATTCTAAATTTTGATGCCATACCTTCTCCAAAGAGTCTTGCTTTTAACTAATCCAAACAATTTTTCAACTATGTAGTCTCACAAAATTCATGAAATAAGGGAAGTGTGTGGGGAGGGGGTAGGTAACATGAAAAAAAAATTCCTTTGTGAATAAGTCCTGAAAGTTTCATTAAAATCCGAGTTTTTTCTTTTTGCAAGAATTTCCAAATTAATGTTTTTTTTTTTTCATTATCCATTTTTAACTATGATAAAAATTTGGTCACCCGCTGACGGAAGAGAAAAAAAGCATTACCAAAGTTTTGAACGTGTCAGTAAGGATTAAAAAAATTTAAATACTTTGATCTTTCGTCTTAATAACCAACATTTTGACGGGAAAAAAAAAAAAAAAAAAAAACCTTATCACGTTTTATCAAACCATGCCATGCTGGGGTTTTTTTTTTTGTTTTTGTTTTTCAGCAAATTAAGGTAGACGACTTCAAATTCAAATACAATTTCAATGATATAAGTTTTCTGTATTAATTTATATTGGTATATTTATTTTAATATTTGCTTTAGTCAGTTATTGCTGTTTCTGCAAAATTTTCGTATTTCTTATTAAAAAGGCCTTTGTTCCTTGCTAACATACCTGTGTTTTCCCTACTACCATCATCGTCACCAACATAACCACCTGACAGCAATGGTCGTTCAACGAAACCAATTTACAGCTTTGCCATCCAGTCTAGTACGACCCTAGAGTAGTAAGGCATGACAGTGGTAGATCCAACACAACTGGCATAAACCCTGAAGCCGTTTTCATTACATTTTTACTTTAGTCCCCTATCCCTAACGCCTGAAAATAGAATTAATGCTTTCTGCGTAAACACTATAGCGGGTATCTTATTTATTCTTTTTCTAGTTGTAGTCGGATTCCGTTCTAGTGAAGGGTAATTGTATACCGTTGCAGGTTAACGGAAGTTGGCCTTGTGGGAAGATAGCCCACTATAATTCATAAAATGATTATAAAATCAAGAAAAGCCATTTGAGTATAAAACAACATATATATATATATATATATATATATATGTGTGTGTGTGTGTGTGTGTGTGTGTGTGTGTGTGTGTGTGTGTGTGTCAATTAATGTTTTACAATTAAAGCAATACTTGAAATAAAGCTCCAACGGAGGTTAGAATGTTTATGAAAAATAATAATGAGCTGAAAGAGATAAAAGGCTTAGGAATGTGGAGAATGTTCATTTTGAAGTTGCCACTTCTAAGGTCAGTAAGTTGGTTTGTGTGAAATGTCTTTGAAGGGGAGGTCACTCCTGAGGTCAGTCAGTACTTTTGAGACAGGGAGAAGGAAAGAGGCCAGCATAGTAGCCGCTCGACTTAAGTCAAGGGGAGACGCTGGTTACTCTCGACTGTCTGTCCATCTGTCTGACGATGCTTTTTGGATCAGAAGCTCGTTTTGAATTTCACGTTTGTATTTACCATTGGCTGGTAAATAAAATTCGCGTAGGATCGCGAAATTGGAAATTTGATATTTGATTATTTTTTAATTTTCAACCGAAACATCTGCGCGAACTCGGATGTGCGCGACGAGTTTTATTCATTTGCTTTTTAGTTGTTATAGAGCAAACTTCCGGTCAGCTCGCTTTTGCTCGGTCGGTATCATCACAGCACAAAGTGAGACAGAACCGAGCGTAAACTGAACTTGTCAATCGAAGTTCACTGTTTACGTCTCTAAATGTGCGTATATATTACTATTTATTTTTCGAATATACTGATTCGTTTTTTACGGTTTATCAACTCTCTGCAAATTATCTGAAGCCAAAAAATATTTTTAGATAAATTTTATATCATGATTCATTGACCGAAATCTCACTTAATAACCCTTAACGAGGAGGGAAGTGGTGGATTCCCACTTTTCCCAAAGGGTATTTGCGCGTAATGAACCCGACAAGAAATGGGACTCAGCTCTCCAATTAACAATTCTGTGCCATTATCCAGTTGTATATCCAAACTTACCACACCTGGTATTCCCAAAGGATAACCCATCTAGATACTGACCAGGCTAGCAGTTCGGTGATCGTATTTTCGGATAGAAGAATAAAATAGGGCCTTCGAGAGATTTGAACAAAAGATCTGCATTTCTTGAACAGGTTAATTGTACTTTGCCTGAATTAATGTAAGACTAAAAAAGCACGCCAGGCTTAACCGATTTCCTCTAGAATTAATAGGCACATTTTCTTCATGAATATTCTCGGACAAGCCAATAGAAATTGCTAGTTTGAATGCACTTAAATTAACGTTTAAAATACAATTATAATTTTAAAAATAACCAAGGGAGGTAACTTAAATTACGACCTTAAATTACTTCCCTTGCTACAGCCTTCAGTCAGATCATTGGCACTAAGTATCAAAAGATAATGTAACAATGTGATGCCTGGGCTCAGGGATGGCTTAAAATTAGGTTAACATTCTAGGGTTTTAAAATATCAGTTAAGTGCCATACGTGACACACGAAAGAGAAATGACTGACTGAGCAGAAGATTATCCCGCATTAAGTTGCCATTGCTTTCTGTCCATTTTTAACCCATAACTGGAGGGAAGAGACAGATTAATACCTTTCCCAAGGCTATTTGTGCATAAGTGAATCCAAATTCAACTGGAATTCAAACTCAGCACCCCGATTTGTCGATCCGAGTCGATATCCAGTGTACCACAACGCACATCCAACCTTTACCCGACTTATCAACCAGTTTGTGAGATGAGATGATTGAAATATTAATTTCAGTTCTTAGTTTAAAGAAACGTTGCAGTTTCTTTGTCGTTGTTACATCCAGGGGTGGCAATAAAGTCACTTTACAGTTACTTAAAATAACAAGACCAATTACTCAACAGTACATAATTTTTTGAAAATTCTTGTCTAAGAATAAAATAAACCTGTTTCTGTGTAATGTTTTCTTTTTATTCAAACTGTATAGTGACTATCACCACCATGTATAGACTAAAAAGTGCAATTCCAATTTTTCGTTGTTATTTAGTCCAAAATATTTACCTGGTGTGGCTTCATTTATGTGCCTTGTTTCTGGACATAAGCAATCAATTTCCTGTACTTTTCAGCACTTAATTTGGTTTTATTTCATAACCTCATTGCACTATCCATTTATTTACTCAAGCTAAGTAAATTATGTAGTTTTTTGAGGGGAATAAAAACTTCTCATAATGTGCACAAAGAATTTCAACTCTGATTTTCAGTAGGTCTCCTTTTTGTTACTATATTCTTTAAAACTAGTTACACGTTCAAACTATTATATTCTCAGCAGCCTCGTCTAAAAACCACATTTCTACTGCCTCAAGTATCCTCTTCATCTGAGATTGTCCTGTATGTACTAACATGTTTCTCACGAAATTTGTTTAATACTTTGCTTAGCTTTTTGAAGACCACTATATCTACGTTTCTTTGGATTTGTGTCACTCATTTTTGTTAAAACACCTCAGATATTTAAATCTGTCCTATGTTGATTTTAGGATCTCACATTTGTATGTGGGGGCCATCACTTTTGTTGCCAAACATGCAAGCCGTCTTGCAGGTAGTGTCTCGTGCTTACCAGTAGCCATTCAAGTTAACCCTCTAGGGCCATTCGTATCATATTTGATACAGTATGAAAACAAGCCTTGAAAGAAATATTTTCCTGAAAATTTTTTAAGAGAAATATTTCATAAATTTCAAATGAAAGCAGTATTGACTGCTCAGTCAATGAATACCAAATGTTTCCTTATAGGGAAATACTGTATCAAATATGATACGAATGGCCCTAGAGGGTTAAAAAAAAATAAAACAAGACAGTAGTACTCAAAGGATACATAAAATTGAACAGATTTGTTCACTTGAAATAAAAAGGATAACTAAGTCTCTTTTAGGTGTCCTAAAATGGAACACATTTTAAATATCTCTCGGATTATAAAAATGTCAGAGTCCCAAATATATTTCTTACATAACCGATATAAGATTTACAAAACTATTTAAACATTCCATCACAGATCACCACCAAGAAAACATGCACAAGCTCGCTCATTTTAAACAGTGCAGTTTAGCATACAAATTGGAACAGCTGCAATCTCTAAACGGATACTTTTAGTTCTACAAAGAAACAAAATTAATTTTTGGCCATCATACATAAGTCTTTTACAATGACCTATTTCAAAATTCTTTGTCAGACAATAATGTAGGGGAAGCATTATTTTACTCACTTTCCTTGTACAAAAAAGTAAGCATCATATTCATTAAAAAATTCATACTTAATAGATCACGCAATAAGTCCCAGGCCTGACATATAGATGGTGCCAGTAATAAAAACAAAATTTGATTTTTATGAAATACTAACCTTCAAATGGCCCGTAACAAAATTTAGGCCTAATTGGATTATTAGTTTACAAATTAGTTATTTAAGTGAAGCTACTGTTGCAAAGTTTCAAAACAGAAAAATCTGAATTTAATGTGTTGATAAAGCATTGCTTTCTGATAAGAAAAATACTGTTCAAGCAAAGCAAAGGTTTGTATTAGGTGGACTCTACTCCATCAGAAACAATAATTAAGAGATGGTATGCTGACTTTACAAATGATGTTGAACACTCAGGTTGCCCAAAATCAGCAGTTGTCACTGCAAAAAAAAAAAAAAATCTAAACTAGTTTTGGCCGATCATAAATTGAAGTCATGTGCGATAGTAGAGGACCTATGAGAAGATAGTGTATTCACCATTTTGCATGAACATTTCTCATTGAGAAAGCTCTATTCAAAGTGGGTGCCACGTTTGCTCAGTCGATCAAAAACAATGCAGTGATGATTCAAAAGCGTTGTTTGCAATTTCAACACAAGGAGTTTTTGCATAAATATGTGACAATGGATTCACTACTTCACTCTGGAGTCAAATCAACAGTCAGCTAAGTAGACAGCAACAGGTGAAACCCGTCATAAGACAAACAAAATCATATTTTGGGATGCGCAAGGTATTTTGTTCATCGATTACCTTGAGAAAGGAAAGAACCATCAATAGCGAATATTATATAGCATTATAGGCGCGTTTGAAGGAATAAATCACCAAAAAATTACTACAAATGAAGAAAAAGTGATTTTTCACCAAGACAACGCACCATGTCACAAGTTGATCGCAACGATGGCAAAACTACATGAATTGCACTTCAAATTGCTTCCGCATCCACCCTATTCTCCGGATCTGACCCCCCAGTAACTACTGGATGTTTGCAAACCTTAAAAGATTTGGCTCCAATGAAGAAGTGATACCAGAAACTGAGGAATATTTTGAGGCCAAAGGAATCATTCTACAAAAACGGCATCGAATTGTTAGAGAAGCGTTGGAATCTGTATCACCCTAGAAGGAGATTATGTTGATAAATAAAGTTGAATTTTGCGTAAAAGTTGTTGTTTTATTAGTTAGGCCCAGGATGTATTGAGTGATATGTTAAGTTAGACACCAGGTTTGAGAAAGTCCCTTCAGACAGTTTGTTCTCAATATCAATGTCAGAAATGTAGTGCAAGAAACAAAAAAGTGCATTCACTTAAGTGAATGAAGCAATGGTATCTAACTTCTGATCCATTACTGATTCCATTCAATTTTAGATCAATTTTTCTTCCCCCTACCCTCCTATAAAATGAAGTATTTGTCCCAAAAAGAGTTGAATGTTCAAATCTGCTCTCACCCTAATATCCTGTACTGGTTGTTAATGGGGAAAAAGAAAAAAAATATTTTTAGGTCAAGTTGTACTTGTTTATTTAATTCTTTTTTCTCACTTGAAAATTTATGCAAAAATGATTGACATTTGTTTCTAATGTTTACTGACACCATGATAAACTACAAACTAAATATTTCAGGAAAAAAAAAAAACACGCTAGAAATTATTATTATCTAAAAAAATCATTTCAGAGTGTGTCACTTCTCAGCATTGCCATTTGAAATTAAATTCCCAAGTGTTACCAATTATTACTGGTAAAGAAAGTACTTGGAAGGAAAAAAAAAAACTAAACAATTTAAGATCAAAATCAACCAAGTGTTGGTTAGTGCTCATTCCATTTTCTGTAAAAAAAAGTACAACATACCAAAATTACACTAACTGACCCTATGCCATAAAGGACTGAAATACTACACTGTACAAACATTTTATAAACTTGCAGCATGGGAAAACTAAAATACAATTAAAACCTATAATTAAGTCTTTTATAAAGAGTTTAATTCAAATTCAGATTATAGACAAGTTTTAATATCTTAAACCAGAGTCCATAAAGAACTTTCAGCAAGAGACGCAAAAAGAGAGAGAGAGGGGCTACTTTCCTAAAATTTAATAACATTCACAATCAGAAAGAAATCTTGTTAGCAAAGACACATTGAAAGCCTTAAAGAAAAAAGTTTTATTTAGGCAAATTTATTTGGATGTTTTTTTCTTTTTAATATGTATTAAAGATGAAACTAATGTTTAGCTTTGATGAATGAAGTTAAAGTTACAAAGAAAAACATTCAAATAAATGAAGAGGATGACTTGAACAAAGATGTACTTTTTAAAATAAAACTTATAAAAAGCCAAAAAGCATAAACAAAATGCTCAGTTTTTGTTGCAAATTTCAATCTCAAAATTAGATTATGACCAATGATTTTAATCAATGAGAAATGTGAAATCTATCAAATGACTGCTCATTCTATCAAATACTAGCTTTGTCCAAATTTAGGTAAACATTTTTTTTCACACAATTCACATAAGAAAATCATAAAAGTTAATCCTCTTGTAAACTTTTGTAGCACTAGAGAATTATTTCTCAAAGAGAATCACAAACACTTTAGAAAAGTCAACTATAAAAAAGCTTTTAGCAAAGCAAGGGTTTAAATGCATTAAAGAAGATTGCTTGACAGAATTCAGACAGAAATTTTGTGAACTTCAATGCACAAGGTATCAGAAAAAATTCATTTTGAAAAACTGGATAAGTCTCTTTTCAAAAGAAATGTCTCAAGTGCAACAATCTATGATGGGTATTTTTCTTTGGAAACAATTAAAAATTTCTGTGGTTTATAAATTTAGAGAAACACAGCCAGTCCCTTGAAATTAATTAACTTTTGATCAAATTTCTTAATTTAGATAATTTCAACAATAGGGAAAAAAAAAATAAATAAATTGAGAAAAATTTTTTTTTCCGCATTTTATCTGAATTTTACATTCACTCATCTTCAGGTAATATATAGAATAAATTTTGAATTATACCTAAGAATGGTCAAGTTAAGATAAAAGTTGTAACAAAAGTTTAAAAAGAAAACACAACAGAAAGGAGGGGGTATCCCCACACCAACCAGGCAGCAAATTTTTGATAAAGAAAAAATATATATATGTATATATAAATACTTACCAAATTTAAATTACCCATTAATTTTTTCATGCAATTTTTTTTTCTTTTGCAACAGGTTTGTTACACTTTCAAACCTGAAGTTCTCATAATTCCAAACAAACAACTATATTTGTTCATTTTACTTATTTTAGCTATTTATTTTTTTTTATTTATTTATTAACACAATATATATTACATACACGCACACACGCACACACACACACACAAGGAAATCTGTGTTTTCAATGAATACTAATCAAAAATCATTTGTTCACTTTAATATTGTCCAACAAATAACTTGTACCAATTGTCAAAAACTGTCCATCACAGTGTAAAGGCATTTTATTTTATGTGTGTGTGTGTGTGTGTGTGTGAGAGAGGAAAAAAAAAAAAGAGCTTATTTGTTTTAACCCTTCTTTGAAAATCTAAAGCAGTTTGGCAACTGTTTTTAGTTATTGTTAGCAGGAAGTGATCCTATCTGATACGAATTGAGGTTAATACTTTTTCCATTGTTTTGGTCAATACCTCATCAGTTTGATATGAATGAAAATGGAGTCCTTTGAGAATACACACATGTGCACCTGCATGCAGAGATCCCAGATTCAAGTGCAGCAGCCTCCTGAAAAAAACACGGGAAAAGCTCACAGCCATGGAGCACACACATGTGAAAACGTGTAGCATCACTGTGAGGACAAGATGAAAAGAGGAGCAGTCAAATGAGGATTGAGGTGCTGTGTTTGATGACATTCTTCAGGAAGCCTAGATGTTAGTGACATTAAAAGCCCATGCCACCCATGCCTCCCATACCACCCATGCCACCCATACCACCTCCGCCCATACCGCCACCCATGGCTGGTGGGTCCTCTTTCGGGAGTTCTGTCACAACTGATTCCGCCGTTGTCAAAAGAGATGCAACACCAGCAGCATCAACTAAAGCAGTTCGAACAACCTACATGGGAGAAAGAAAAAATAAAAGCAATCAGATTTTAAGAATTTTTTTTTAAATAAAGTTTTAAAATCTGTAAAATTTTCTGATTTCTATGTTATCAATCATTTAGTCTGGCATAAGGCTACCAAAATGGACAAACTGGTTAATATTAGCTATTTACCATGCTCACCTAATTCTGGCTTGAGGTCCTCATGAGCACTCAATTGCAATTAGTCATTACCTCAAGACATGTGCCTATAGAATTATTACTAGCAGATGGTTGAATAATCCTTATTCTCTTTGGATTCCATTAGTAAGGAGGAAGTGCCACTAAAATACCTTGTGAGTGGCAACATTGTAAAAAAAGGCTCAAAAGAATGCTCCCCCTAATCACCCATAATCTATCCTTCATAACCTGCACTTCTATACAACAACCTTGTTCAATAATCCTGAGAGAAAAATAGGAATGAAAAGAAAAGCATCCAGCATTGCTTCACAAAAAAAAAAAAAAAAAAACTTTATAGTTCATTAAAATGCCTAGAAATAACCATGTATTAATTTTACAAGCAGAAGCAGAGTCAAACCCCCTCCTCCCAGCAATATATATCTAATTTCCACAAAAAAGTGTTTCATTGAACTTTCTTTTTTTTTTAATTTAGCCTTTCCTAGTTGGTCATGGCTAAACTTTAAATAGCCAATCTGAATCCCAAGTTTGAATAAAATCCATCTAGTAGTTTCTGAGCCTAGACCAGGCAGGACAACCTTTTGCAAACAGTAGACTGCATGATCTACAGCTCATCACAAGGCGTGCTTCACTACTAACAGATTTTTAATTTTTATAGTAGGTACCTCAGCTATTTACACCACAGAAGACTATGCATATACCTTAGAAGTGGAGGAAAAGTTTTTTTTTGTAGAGAAAATATTTTTTCTCTAATTAGAAAATTGAAGTTATGGTATTTGATAATGTGATTAACACCATTGCGTGCAACTTTTTCTGATTTTCAAGAGCAAAATACATTTACATTACACATATGATTTTCTTTTTAATGCAAACTGCCAATGGTTTAAAATGAAAAAAAAAATTTTTTTAAATTTACAAAATCATTATCTACACATATGGTTATATATGAGAGAGTGTGTATATGTGTGAACGAATAAGTGATAGCAGAACAAAATATTTTTAACATTTTCTGCAAGAAATTAAGCCTGCCATTAAAAAAAAAAAAGGATTTGTCTATATTTTAATCTGGTATAAAGTCGTAACAACAAGAGTAACTAGTTAAGATAAAGTTCACTAAAATTTTCTATGCACCATTTTTCAAGTCAGGCATCTTAATACCATTCTTGTTTCCAAAATTTAGAAATCTTTTATTTGCCACTAAAAAAGAAAAAAAAATCAAACAAAAAAAGTCCTCTTCGTTGCATAAAAAACAAAAAACGTTCCTATTTTGTAAAAGAAATTATATATTTTATATAGACATACATACCTTTTGTCGGGTCAATGATGCCCTTCTCTATAAGATTGCAGTAGTCGCCAGTGAGTGCATCATAGCCTGTGTCACCAGATGCAGCACAAACCTTTTCAAGTACTTCATGAGGATCAATACCAGCATTTTTAGCAATTGTCATGCAGGGCACCCTTAGTGCTTTCCGTACAATGTCTATACCTGGAAATTAAAGATTACAGAAACAAGGTCAAAAAGAGAAATATTAAAAAAAAAAAATTCACTCCTTGGTTTCACAACAGAAAATTCATGAAATTTATAGACGTGAAAGAATCAAGTGCCTTGTTAAGTACATTTGTTAACATAAAAATTGGTTACTCACCTATTTTGTGGTCTTCATTGGCTGCTTTGAGCTTCTCCAGAGTAGATATACACCTGAGCAATGCAGTACCTCCTCCAGCAACGATGCCCTCCTCCACAGCTGCTTTTGTGGCATTCAGAGCATCATTAATACGATCTTTCTTCTCATTCACTTCAACTTCACTTGTTCCACCAACCTACAAAGTAAAAAGGATTCATTTAGATTAAAAATGAAAACCATAACCAAATTGCACTTTTGTAAAAGAGCATGTACAAATATATATATATATATATATACACACACACACACACACACACACACATACAAATATTTTACCATTTGGTTTACTATCTTATACAGCACCAAAAGTAGAAAGCCATATTTAGCTCTTGTAGGGAGTGGGGGGGAAACAAATTGAATTCCTTTTATTAGGCTGAAACTTATTTTTATTTTTTTTTTCCACATCTCCAAGACTGAAAACTACTCACAAGCAATGAGTTTAGGAAGGAGAGAGAAGAAAAGACTAACAGGAACTAGAAAGTCCAGGCATGAAAAGTGGACAAAATTTACCTTAAGGACAGCAACACCATTAGACAATTTGGCCATCCGTTCACTCAGTTTTTCTTTCTCATAATCTGACGTGCTCAATTCAATCTCATCTTTGATGGCAGAAATTCGACGCTCAATTTCAGTCTTGTCACCTTTACCCTATAAAGGATTAAAAAGATAAAGAAAACGTTCGTTATTTTAAAAACATTTATTCCACTCCAATTTAAAAAAAAAAAAATTCACAAAACTTGATAAAATCTGAACAAATAGTGAGGGGGGTTTACATCCAATAAAAAAAAAAGGGCCAAGGTTTTAAATTTTTAGATAGTGTGGGAGAGAGGTGGGGTATGATTTAATCAATTATCTCCACCTTCTCACAAAAATGAGATTAGACATTGCTATTTCAGATTCCAGTGTTAAAAATTGAGGCAGAGAAGCAAATATCACTCAGAATAAGTACCTTGTAATACAGATCTTAAGTGTTGCAAATTCTAAGTTTTTTTTTTTTTTTATAAGCATTTCACCCCGAGCAAGGCATGTCACTGCCACTACTGCGCAGGGGGCTACGTAGAGTGGAGAAAGGATGATTAAATATAGGAAATGTCAGAGGGTGGGTGATAGGCGGGTAAGGATACCAAGAATGAGGGTTGGCTTTATTTTAACTATAAACTAAATTTAGTTAATATAGCCTTCCTAACTATAAACAAAGTACTTTAGAAAATTATCCGAAATGACAAAAAAAAAGAAAAAAACTTTAGCAAGTAGTCAACCTCAAAATAGCATGTCAACTGAAATGGGTTTTTAATGAAAATACCAATAAAAAGTTTCTTTGAAAGGTAAAATTTTAGTCACTAAAAAAGGAAATTTTGCATTATTCAGGACTTAAAACATTTGAAATGTATAACATAATGTAATTCATCTGACAGCAATTTAAAATGTCTTCTATTTAAAAGGCTTCCATTCTAGGTTGAATATTGTCAGAATTAGGAAAAAGGTATGAATTTCAAATAAAGTTTCTAATGACCTCAAAATCACATCAAAGTTTGTTTGAATTAAAAATTGCTGTTGCATCTACTACTACTACTACTACAAAGAGTGGTGTAAAGTTCTCAACCCACTTCTGAAAATATCAACATTTTTTTTTTTTCTATAATGTAAAGAATCAATTTTCTAGAATTCTTGGACTTTTTCAAATCATTAACTGAATGAAGTCAAGAGAAAGCCAGCATGAAGTTCATCTCACAGAATAAAATTAAGGAAATATGTGTGTGTATATTAAAATGCAAGAGGTGAAAACAGGTACAGTATCTCATAGGAATGACAAAAAAGTGCTTACTCTCATCAGAAGAGAATCGTCTTTTGTGATAATGGCTTCAGCAACAATTCCCAAATCATGAAGCTGCACATCTTCCAATTTGTTGAGGTTTCCTTCATCACCAAATACCTACAAAATTAACATGAAATCAACAACTTTAAGTCATTCTCTGAAACTTCCAACCCATCCCATTAAGAACACTCATAAATATCAAAAAATAGAAATTCCATTTTTTTTTTCCATAAAATTATTATTCATTAAATGGTAGAAAATTTTGCAAAGAATCGATTTGTTATTTTTTTTTTTTTATTTTTTTTTTAATAAAAACTGTACAAATGGAAATTCATTTTTAACAAAATCCCAATAAAAAAAAAAGCGTTAAGTTTTGTAAACAAGTAGAAAAGAAAAGAGGAAAACTAGTGAAGAGCTGGTCAGTCATTTCACTGGTGCAAGGGAACATGCAAATGCAATTTTGCACAAATATTATATATATATATATATATATATATATATATATATATGTTTGCCTCCTTCTACCAACCGCCCGTAGCTCAGAGGTAAAAATCACCGACTGATGCCAATTCGGTCAGGTTTCAATCCTGGGTAAAAAGCAACCGGCTGTCTAACCATACTGATGAGCTGTGATACACCGAAACAGATCTGTCTGCGGATGACATATTATATATATATATATATATATATATATATATATACACAGGTAAAGAGAACAGTTTTACAATTCCGAATTCTCTGGCATTTACTTTTTTTTTTTATTTTTTTAAGAAACTGCTCAATACAATAAATATTGTAGAGCATAATATAATCAGATAATTAAATTTGTTTCTTAATTAAAAATACATTGAGACATGGAAATTTCTGTGTTTCAATATTTATTGCCTGATGATGAGAGAAATCTCAAAACAGAAATTTCCATGTCACAATGTATTTTTAATTAAGACAAATTATATGGCTTTTACATATCTATATATATATATATATATATATATATATATATATATATATATATATAGCCTTCAAGATTTGAAAAAGAAATCACTTGACCGCCAGCCAAGAGCGAGTCAAAATTTACACACTCCAAAATCATTTTACTCAACCGACTCCATTTTCTAACCAAGAAATTGTCTTGACCAACAACTTAACACCTGGACACTAGTATATTTGTCTATAC
The DNA here is from genome assembly GCA_037127315.1 of Ascarosepion bandense. Taxonomy (NCBI): domain Eukaryota; kingdom Metazoa; phylum Mollusca; class Cephalopoda; order Sepiida; family Sepiidae; genus Ascarosepion; species Ascarosepion bandense. The sequence goes on from JBBBDQ010001522.1 coordinate 1,900,452, forward strand.
TTCTGAGATGAGGTAGTATTTACATTGTTCGGGCTATTATCCTCATCTTTAATGCCAAAGTCTCGGCTGTTGTATGCTCCAGCTTTCTTCAAGTACTAAAAATTTCGCACCAAACCATTTATTTCAATCACTGGGTACATTATTCTTGTTCCATGTGCAAAGACACTTTCGATAGCTATGTAGTTATCTCCCTTTAACTCTAAATCTGTTCAACACTGATGTAGCCTGGTATTGAACTCACAACTTTGTGTCAAGTCGTGGAACTAACTAACTTGACCCTCACAAAGCAAGCGGTGGGGATGGAATCACAACCATAGTCTTAAAGAAATGTGCCCCTGAACTCTCCTCTGTCCTTTCTAAGCTCTACAACCTCTGCCTATCTGCTTCCAGCTTTCCTGCCTGTTGGAAATCTTCCTCTGTAGTTCCTATATTTAAAAACACTGGAGGAACCCTCGGACCCCCACAAACTACCGCCCTATCAGCCTTCTTCCGATCTTTGGCAAAGTGTTCGAAGCCATTATCAATGCTGAGGTGGTTCAGCATCTGACAGCACACAGGCTCCTCTCGGACAAGCAATATGGTTTCCGCTTCACCACATCTACTGCTGATATGCTAACGACCATCACCTAGTACATATACCAGGCACTCGACAGGAATGGCGAAGCCCAAACCATTGCATTGGATATATCTAAGGCGTTCGACAGAGTTTGGCATGCTGGTCTTCTATGCAAACTGCGGAGCTATGGTATAACTGGACATTTGAACTAATCCAGTCATTCCTCTCTAACTGCACAATGAAGGTGGTATTAAACGGACATGCCTCCCAGAACTACCATACAAACGCAGGTGTCTCTCAAGGCTCCATCTCAGATCCTACACTCTTTCTGATATACATTAATGATCTCCCCGATTCCATAAGATCCCAAGTAGGTATATATGCCGATGACACCACAGTTTACTCTCGCCTCCAACCAAAAATCTGGTGTGGGTGACAAAGCTAATCTCGCAGCCAAGATTGAAAAAGATCTCCAATCCGTAGTGGACTGGGGTAAGAAATGGCTAGTAAATTTTAATGCTTCTAAAACGAAGCTACTCTCAATTAATCATCATAGACAATCGCACCTACCTCCCATTAGCATGGACCAGACTTGCCTCCCAGAGAGTAAAACACTACGCCTCCTTGGTCTCACACTTTCAGCAGACCTCAAATGGAATGACTATATCGAATCCATTACTAAATCCGCTGCTATGATAGTCGGTTCCTCTGCGCAGGGCACGGAAGTTTTTTCCATCTAAATCTATCCTGCACATATATAAATCTACCATCCGCCCGTGCATTGAATACTGCTGCCACATCTGGTCGGGTGCCCCTGCTATTCTCCTCGGGCTTCTCGATAAGGTACAGAGGAGGGTCTGTAATGTGATAGATACCAACTTGGCAGACCGCCTGCAGTCTCTCTCCCACCGGCACAACGTGGCTTCCCTGTGTCTCTTCTATAAATACTTTCACAGCTTCTGCTCCGATGAACTTAGATCACTGGTGCCCCCTAGATACGAATTTGCACGAGATACTAGATTACCAACTAGATCCCACCCTTTTACAGTGAAACCGATAAAATGCAACTGCAACTTCTACTCCAACAGTTTCTTTTCTCGCACTTCCCGACTGGAATTCCCTACCACATGATTGCTTCCCCGACGACTACAATTTCCAGAAGTTTAAATGTAAGGTCAATAGACACCTCCTAACACACTAACTCGCTCCCATTCTATATTTTCTGTCTAACCACTCCTTCTCTTTACCATCCCCTATGTAGTCCCATGCACAATAGTGGCAGTGGAATGCCTTGCTTGGGGTGAAATGATTAAAAAAAACATTTAAATACACTAATTGTCTAATTTGCAGAGCAAATGGCAGAAAAATTATCAGTTGGAGTTAATAAAAGACTTACAATGCAACAATTTTGGAAAAAAATAAAAATAAAAATATATAATTCCAAATCCATTGCTGACATCAAGAAATGTTTGTCAAGCAGAAAATATAAAAGCTTATTGAATAATGCGAAAATGGCATTTGGAAGAACATACTTGAGAACAACGTTTTCAAAAAAAAAATTTTTAACTTAAAAAAAATTTAACAATTGTTTAAGAAAAAGGTTGGATGTGGTTTCGCTCCTGTTATCAACAAATACGTCACCTGATGTGAAGAAATTGTCGAACAATAAAGAGAAACAAGTGCCTCATTAAATAATTCGCCAATTCTAACTGTATTATTTTGTTCTAAGAAATTTGCAGTTTTTTTGTTGTTTGTGTTAGTTTTTATCTTGTTATTCCTGCATAAAAATAAAGAACCTTTAGCGTTAACTTCATTGTATTTTTCTCTAAACCTCCTGATCAAAGCCACCCTCTAGATGAAGTGGTCTGAGATCAAAACATTGATATCATGTCCCTCTTCCGAAACACTGCACAGCTGTCTGGCCCATTCTGTCCATAATTCGCTATTTTTAACTGTATTTTGTCTGTTGTAAGGAATTTGCATATTTTGTGTTATAATAGGTTTAGCTTGAAAAGAAAAATGTGTGCTCTGTTGCTGGGATGCTAGAACAAAGATGAAAACGAAAGCGCAAATATGGCCATAAATGGTTCTTTTATAGAACAGGCTGTGGTACTCATGTGGCATGAGACTTTAAGAATATAAAAAGGACAGCCAAATTCGAGTGGGGTGAATGAGTATACTGAGTGAAAATTTGAAAGCTTGTTTTATGTACAATCTTAATGGCAAGTGAGAAGTGCCTTTTTAGCTATGGTGTGGAAGCATTACGTTGGAAGTGGCCAACAAGAAGCCGTTAGGATTTTTATCTCCTTTTAGGAATGGAAGTAATTAAGGAATTTGGCAGTGTGCACATCAACAAGCTGGGCAGGACGCATTTTTCTGAGGAAGCCCTTACTTTGGGTTCTACAATAAAATTGGAAGAACCAGATTTTTGTGCAGAATTCAATTGATGCATCAAATCCTGGATAGTGTCGTGGAAGAGGTGTGGTGATCAACCACCAGAGAAATTATGCAACAAAGTTCCAAAGTGCAATGTTCCTGCAAGAGCTCAAGCAGAATTGGTAATGAGTGGTTGGTGCCTTACCCAGAAATGGAATTGGGGCAACCAAAGTGTCTGGTCCCACTGATGAGTCATCCAGCAAAATAAAGAAAAAAATAAGACCTGTGCTCAACTATCAAGAACTGAATGAGCATCAGATGTGTTCACAGCTTGTGCAAATGTATGCACCCAAATAGTTAGAGTGGCAACATGTGTGTTAGACTTTTGAAATGCATATCTTCAAGCACATATACACCGATCGCTGTAGCTTTATCAAACCATGCTAATTAGTGGATGGAAGTATCATATTATTGCATGGGATTTGGACTCAATATGACACCATACATCATGCAGACAATTGTTGACACTATTCTAATGAAAGACGAGCACATACAACGAGCAATATCTGCCTACATTGATGATATATACATAAATGAGAGTGTCATGCCCGAAGCACATTTAAAGAAACATTGTGACAGCTTCAGTCTCATGAGCAAAGGACCGGGGAGGCTAAAGGATGGTGCACGAGTGCTTCGTCTGCAGGTCTGGGGGAGGGGGGAGGCAACACACTACTGAAAAAGAGGGAACAGTTGTCTCGCGTTGTCACTAGGCAACATATTTTCATTATGCAGCAAGTGGGTTGACCTCCTTTCTGTAGGGTCAATGGCTTCATGTGCTGTGAGCAGAGAGCATCTGAAGTTACTGCTCGTTAGGACGACAAAGTTGATGATGCCCCTCTCAACACCATGATTAATGGAGGTTCTCGCCAGAGAGCACAAGGAGGACCCGGCATGTGGCAAATGACATGTCGATGGTCAAGACTTCAGTGTATGGTTCAACACAAGCTCTCTCGCTACCACTGTATCATTGGGACCGTGGTGGAGGATGCCTGTTGGTTACAGCCAGAAAAAGACTCCCAACATTAACTTCACAGAATATGATGCCATTAATAAAAGGGGAAATTTGGCAATCCTCTGGAAGGCAACCACCTTGCACCTGCTCACCGATTCTGCTTCTGTCCATAAATGGATTTCAGACACCCTCATGGGGAAGGCCAGTGCACGAACAAAAGCAACAAATGAGATTCTCATCCAACAATGGCTCAACCAGATGATAAAACTGAAGGAATATGCATTATCGACAGATGCAACCTTGGCTAAATCTAGACAAAACAGAGCAGATCGTCTGACGAGAGTGCCTCAGAAATGGACTGATGAAATTAGGAGGAACGTTGAGCCTGTGCAGCTTAATTACATTGCATCCCTGAGTTCAGAACTGTACAACAGAGTGGCCATCCTAGTATGAGGCAGGCACTACTTCACAAAGTAAATTAACTCTACAGTGTCCAAGGCAGCTGTGAGAACTATCATCAGGGGATGTGAGGAATGTCAATCAATTGACTCATCACCTGTGCACTAGCCAGCAGATGTTCCGGATGTTGTTCAAGAGACACGGTGCCTGGTAGAAATTGACATTAACCATTATAAGGGTGCCCATTTTTTGACATTAATCAACTGTGGCCCCACTAGGTTTGCAATCTGGCATTGCCACTGGCAAGATGCAGCAAGTGTGATTAACCTCTGGAAAGCACTGTTTTACAAATTTTGACGGATAACAACTCCACCTGTGCGCACGTTCCCTCAGATAACAGAATTATCAAGTAATGCCAAAATACGATGAAAAGGACAGCCACCAGAAAACAACGGCACTCCAAAGGACAACGTATCCCCACACTACAGTCCCAACTTGATTGATGGTATGTCAGCAGGGGCACCTGACCATAAGTAATTAAAAATGCATTTCAAATTATAAAAAAAAAATTTTTTTTAGTCCTTTACTTTATCTTATGTGGATTTTGCATGCAGCATATATATATATATAAAACCAGAAGAGAAAGTTACTGACGTTTTTTCTTATAAGTAAAACCAAAAGATGACATTGTTAATACTTAGAAAAATATCTGGCTGGAAGACTAACAAAACCAGACACTTACCACACCACCAGTAGCAATAGCCATATCATGTAATGTGTTTTTACGATTGTCTCCAAAACCTGGAGCTTTCACCGCACAGACCTGAAGACCAACTTTTAATCTGGAAAAACAAATGCAAAAACAAATTCAATTCACAGCAAACCCAAAAAATTTGGAGTGAATCACAGAAACAAAAACCTTAACTTGAAAAAAAATTTATTTAAATTCAACAAAAAAAAATAAGCTTTCAGCTGTGAAATACAGATTGGGGAGAGGTTATTACTGTAAACATTAAGAGATGTACATTTGTTATCACTTTTTCTTTTCTTCAACAGGGAAATTATTAACTGCCTTAAATTGAGAAGTCTAAAAAGAAATAAAATGAAACTTGTATCCCTGTTCCCTATCAGAGAAAGGGTTTCTATTAACAAAATGTGCTTTTACCAATTCGGCCACATAGATGGAGCAAGGTTTGATTTACCCCACCCCCAATTAGGATTTCTACAAATACAACTTCAATTGCATATCTGAAACACTAATTTTTTTTCAAGGAATTTTTTTATAAGTGAAAATTGATAATATTCACTAATATAGATTTAACAGTGGATAAGAAATCCACTCAATTTACTAAATTTTAAAATATTTCAGGTTTTTTTTTTTAAATACTTATTAAAAGCAAAACAATCATTTACAACAAAACTTAATTAAAAAATGAACAATTCACAAATTCTAGAGTTGAGGAAGAAGAAAAGAGCCAATTATTTTTTTTAACTGACTATTGCAAATGATTTTAATAAAATTTGAATTTTTTTTCAAATAAAATTATTTGAGTAAATCCTAAATTTTATATACATTTATCTTCAATCCCTAAATGTTAGAACTTAAGAAAAAGAAGCAAAAAAAGAAGAAAATGAGTAAAGTAGGAACTAACCGGTTGAGTACAAGTGTGCTGAGAGCCTCTCCATCAATATCTTCTGCAATAATGAGGAGTGGTTTCCGTTGGGAATTTGCCATTTCTAAAGCTGGAATGATTGACTGAATGTTGGAAATTTTTTTTTCACACAAAAGTACAAATGCATCTTGGAATTCACACTTGGCACCTGGAGAAAGCAACAACAACAAAAAGAAAAAAAAAACAACACCATTAAAAACAAAGTCTAGATTCAGGAATCATTTTGAAGAAGCAAAAAAAGAAAAAAAAATGTCAATCTCTCTTGATTCAAGGCAAAACAAGCTGCCTTGATTGGAAGAGTGTGTCAATGATTACTGTTGCATCTTTGGCTGAACCAAACACCAGATAATGTGTCAAGTCTGAACATTAGATGCATAGAAATTCCAAAGAGAATAATGGAAGACATTAGAAGTCAACTGAAAGGTTTTTTTTTAAAGCTATTATATAGTGTAGCTAAAATGCAATTGTAATACTGCATTTCAAACAATAGATGTATTTGTCCAAATATCACACATATATGCAATTAAATAAAAATAAAACAAGACAATGAAAATTCTATGTTAATTTCCCTCTAAACCTTTGGGCAGTATCTTATGTGTGTGTGTGTGTGTGTGTATATATATATATATATATACATACACATAATGCGTATTTGACAATGAAGAGTTCAATTAACCCTTTGTTGCATATTGGTTACAATTGTAACTAATATGCAACAAAGTGTTAGAGGAAATACTTACTCATTTATTTTATTACTATAATAGACAATGTCTCACCTTTGGCAGAGTTGATGAAATAAGGTGAAATGTATCCTCTGTCAAATTTCATTCCCTCAATTGTTTCTAACTCATCCTTCAAAGTTTTACCATCCTAAAAACAAAAGAATTCTTCATTAGTTAACAATAACGACAGGAGGTGGAGATTTATGAAAAATTAAAATTTCATTTGTATATTTGTTAACGTTATCTCCTCCTATGAAAAAATATATGCTAATATTGGAAGCGAGAGCATCTGCGTACATGTAAATACATCATCGAAATAAAAAGATCTAGGCTATTTACCTTATTTTTGGGGTATAGAAACTCACAATACAACCAGTTGTAACACTTATTTAACATCAGATGATTAAAGACAGTGACACTATAGTCACAAAGCAAGTGCTATAATAATAATAATAATAATAATAATAATAAAAGAAAAAAGAAATAAGGGAAGTAGGCAGAATTTTTTTTATTTTTTTTTATTTAACAAATCACAGAATCCATAACGTCATTTTTTTTTTTTTTTTTGGCAATACCATTTTTAATTATGTATTTGTTTGGAATCTTGATCAACCAGAAAAATTTGCTTCTGGAGGATTTAAAGAAAAAGAAAAAATCTAAATGACCTTAGACTTAACTATAAAATAAAGTCAATCAAGAGTTATTCCCCTTGAATTATGAAAAGAGTAAGGGCATTGGTAGCAAAACAATAGTTCCTATCTACAACTGAGTGTTTGTAAGAATATGGTTTAGATTTTTTTTTAGTTAAATGTTACAAATGAATTAACTGTCTACCTCCATTGATTCAGAATGTCTACTTTTGTAAGACAGCTGAGGTGGGGGAGGAAATTCTTTATTTTTACATCTTAAATTGAACCAATCACCACAGGATGTGACAAGCATGACAATAAAAGATGCTTAAAGAAAAAAGTAAACCAAATATCCTGAAATGAGAAAATTTCATGAAAATGGGAGTATATATATAGATATAGATATATATATATATAAATGACGTAAATATACATGAGGGTGAACAAATCATTCAGGTGTTAAAACTGCTCAGTGTATGAACAGAGCTGTATTATATATCTTTATGAATATGAATATTTTATTTTCTACGTTTCATGACTTACGACCCTTTGATTTCTTTTCCTTTGCATTTTATTATTTTTAATTTAAATTTTTTATCTACATGTAACTTTAGAATACTCAAATCAATTTCATAAAAAAAAAAAACAAAAAAAAACAAAAAAAAAAGCAAACAAACAAACTAACATAAGATTCCCACGAACATTGAGTGAACTTAAATTCAAATCTATTAAACTGTCAGTTTGAAAAATACACCTGTAACAGCTATATAGTATATATTCAGAAATATACACATTATCCTGTCCAGAAAATATTTTACCTTTTAAGTTCAATTTAACTAAAGATATTTACTTCCAATTTCATAAGGTTTAGTCCAAACTAAATTAAGTTAAAAAAAATAGCATCTCAGCATAAAATAACTACCATAAACACAAGAACCAAAAATTCAAATCCCAAAACTGACAGTTTATATGCACCTAATGATTGTATAGTGCATGAAACTCTGAATTGTGCTATAAACATAGAATATATTAGTAGAAACGCCCTGACGAATGAGATCATAATGGTGTTTTCACAAAACTTCAAAATCGACATAAATCTGCTCAGTTAAAGAGACAAACCTTGTACTTATCAACGATCAATTGGCACCTTGATATCAAGCACTTCACAATAAAAAAAAATACATTTTATCAGTAAAACCACTGAAGAAAAAAAAAAAAAAAAAAGAAAAACTTGGCGCTAAACATTATCATATATATATATATATATATATATATATATATGCTCGCACACCCTGAAAGAATAGTAGACTGAAAAAACACTAGCTACTCTAGCATCTACACATCGCTTATTCAGTAATGAATTAGAAGCACTCTGGCTACTGGCATATGATACATCACACACTAAAAGTCTGCCTCCTTCTACTGAGCGCACATAGCTCAGAGGTAGAATCGCCGACTGACGCCAATTTGGTCGGGTTTCAATCCTGGGTTAAAAGCAATCGAATTTCTAACCATACTGATGAGCTGTGATATAGCAAAATAGATCTGTCTGCAGATGACACACATATATATATATATATATATATATATGTGTGTGTTTGTGTATTGAGCACAGAGTTATTAAGAGAAAAGAGCTATTTATTCTCTAAAAACGTAACTAACCTTAACTGTTATGACACCATCACGTCCCACTTTCTTCATGGCATTGGAAATGATTTCACCAATTGATTTATCACCATTAGCAGAAATGGTTGCCACCTGAAACAAGAAATTTCCATTAACAAAAAATTAGAGAAGAATGCAAGTTAAAAATTAAGAAATAAGTTTACTTTTCTGTAAACCATAACATTATTTCATTCTATTATAATTAACTAAACTGCCAAATCTAACAATATAAAGAACGGCCATGAATAAAAAAAAAAAAAATTTGTCAAAGCATAAAACCCAATTTTTAAGGAAGGTGAAAGGAACATGTAGAGGAATAGATTTTACAACTGTGCACACAATTACTAATAATTTTAATTTGTAGAAAAATCATTTCTAGTTTAAAAAAAGAAAAAAAAATTTCTAACAGTGAATCAGGAAGACATATTTTGAAGAGCTTGTAATTCTCAAAGTTGAAAACTGATGTCTTCTAAAGCTTTAATTCATTTCAAGAGTATATTTCTAAAAGTTAGGGAACAAGACCTATTTTATGTTATGTTTTATGTTATCTGCATAAATTGCTGAGCATTCGTTAAATTGACAAGTCTATATTTAATTTATATCATTTTAGGCTACTTTACCCCCCCCCCTTTTTTTTTTTTTTTAAAAAGTTAAAATTACAGATTATCTCTCAAAATATGAAGCTGACTTTTACAGGCAACTCTAACATCTTTGAGAAGTTTTCTTTAGCACCCTTGCGAAAGTTTACTGTACAGACATGTTCAGAAACTGTAGGAAATAGGTGCAATAAATGGGCCTACCCACAGTAAAAGTGGAGGGAAAACATCATTACTAAGTTTAACAGAATCTACAAATACTCATCACACATAAAAATAATCAAAAATATCCAATCAAATATATTCATTATTCCATACTTTTCAAAATAATGATTTCAACTGTTAATACTTTTTCAACCTTTACTGTTGATGTATTTCATTATGCAATACACTCATTTCATTATGCAATACACTCATTCATTTCATTATGCAATACACTCATTCATTTCATTATGCAATACACTCATTCATTTCATTATGCAATACACTCATTCATTTCATTATGCAATACACTCATTCATTTCATTATTCAATACTCTACTAAAGTGTTTCCCTTTTGAAAAAATAAAAGAAAACAAAGAAGACTAAGTTAAAGGTGAAGTTTCATAATATATGGAAACAAATGTTGCATATCAAAAACAAGATGAGACTGTTACATTCAAATGAGGCAAACAAGTTTTAGTAAGGACTGACAAAAAAAATAGTACTACTTTGGTCTTGAAACAGAATTTTCTGTTTCTCAGTTACACTTTTTAAATACACACAGGTAATGTGTTTCACTGAGCAACATCTTGATATAACTAAATTAAAATGTAGGACATGACCTGAAATAAGCTCATCTACAACTGAATTCTTGCATTATAGACGACAGGTGTATTAACTCAAGATTCAAATTACTTCTATCAGAACAGAAATTAGCATTTTTTTAAATGCAGGCCTCTTCAGAAAATAAGCGATCATGGATTTCCAGAGATTACTTTTGACATGACAACTTGGTTTCTGGTCTCCTTCTTCACAGTTTGGAATTTGAAGTTATCCTTCTCCTAGGATAGCTACTAGTCAAGGCTAGAGAGCACTTTACCCTGTTATTTAAGCCAGTTGGTAGGCAGGGATAGATTCATGCCTTTTGAAAGGGTATTAGCAATAAAGTGAATAGAACAGACAAGGGCAGAATTTTCTCTTGGCTTACCAATTCCAGTTACTCTTTTAATAACAATTCAGTTGTCCAGCCATATACACAAAAAGAAAACGTTATTATACTCTTGAAGGGGCATGAGATTTTGGTAGATTTTTTTTTTTTTGTCTATGCATAAATATGCTATTAGATTGAATGTCTGCTTTATTAAAAGTGGAATTTAATGTAAAGAACAGGAATAAAAGTTGGGAATACAAATCTTGATAGAAAAAAAAAAAAAAAAGAGCTCCCAGCAAAAGTTTCTCTGTATTACTTACCTGGGCAATTTCTTCTGGGGTTGTAACTTGCTTAGACATCAACTTCAAGGTGTCCACAACAGCATCAACTGCTATCATAACTCCCTGTCGGATTTCTGTTGGATTAGCACCACGGCTGATTTTGTCAAATCCTTCCTTGGCAATGGAACGGGCCAACACTGTTGCAGTTGTTGTGCCATCTCCTGCCTCTTCGTTGGTATTGTTGGCAACATCCTGCACTAGTTTGGCACCAACGTTCATATATTTATCTTTCAGTTCAATTGCCTTAGCTACTGTAACTCCATCTTTGGTAATCTTGGGACTGCCCCAACTTTGTTCTATGATAACATTTCGACCCTGAATGAGAAAAAAAAAAATTTTAATAAACGTGCTGGGAAACTTCTAAATTCTCTCTGATGAGAGAGTAGTGTAGAAAGACATATCTTTGTTGCCTGAATATACACTATTCACATGGTGTGTGTGTGTGTGTGTGTGTGTGTGTGTGTGTGAGAGAGTGAGAAAGATATCACAGAACTTATAGTTTTAAACAAATAAAACCACATTTTTTTTTCCATTGAAAATATAACCATTTTTGGCCAACACTTGAAAAGAATCATTGGTGAATAGTATAATGTAAGGAAAATCCCAGAAGGAACTCTGATTAAAATACAATTTAAATTTAAGGAGGTGAGGGGACACCCAGTAGAAAAAGAGAAAAAATTAATTTCTCCTTTTGTTAGCACAAAAGACAGTGGATACAATTTAATAAATACTGCTAAAATGTGCAAATGCTTTGCAGACCATGCTTTACTCAAAAAAGGAGCACCCTCTTCCAATCCCTATTTATATACACACTGTATTATCCAAGAGATGCTGACCTATTGCAGAATTCTGTGTAGGTCTGCAAGATGTGAATTGTGGGTATTTATAACTTGTCTGGCATTGCGAGACATGTAGTGCAACATGTATTTCAAGGCACTAATTGGTCTGTCTTATGTAGTCAGCATCACACTCACTCACACAAATTTATAAACTACTAAACTATTTTGTACATAGAACAGGCTGCACTTAAACATGTTTAGAGTGCCATAAACATGTCCTCATGGCAGGAAAACATGATTTAACATAGGACTTGTGGCATTTTTCAAGGTTTTCATAAAAACCCACAAAAATATTAGCTAAAATGAAACCAATTGACTGTCCATCTAAACCCATTCAATCTGGGGATGATGTCATTAAAACTGAATTCTACCCACTAAATAGCTAAATACATGAATAAACTCTTAGGAATACGGGGGGGGGGGGGGGGGGCAGATAACCACTATAAAGAGCACTCATATATATCAGCAAGGCATCCTAAAGAGGTACATTTATAAACAAACAAAACATGTCAAAAAAATACTTGAATCTGAAACTCAACCAGAATTACAGAAGATAATAAAACAGGCAACCACTTCGCCTTTTCATGTTGAACGGAACCCACAATTGACAGGATTGGTTTGAAAAGAAGAAGGCCTTCATTATGGACTTGGGTAAACCATACATTATAGAGCACATAGATCCAGTGGGTCTAATACAATTATACACCATTTTGGTGAGAAGTCAACCTTTATGTATAGAAAGTAGATGCTCTTTCACTTTAGTCTCAATTCTCCTGGTATTGTCACACAGATTAACAGGACTAATTTTGTCAAGTCATTCAATATACATCTCCATTTTATTAACCCATTAATGCCTATAGTCCTTTTTTTTTTTTTTAGGACGAGAATGATAATGTATCATATTTTAATATTTCCTGCAGCTTTCAGATATATTTTTGGTTAGTCATAAAGAATGAAGTATTTCAAATATATCACCTACTGTCTGATGTATATTGGCAATACTGATGTCTCAGTTTTCAGTAGAGAGGGAAAATCTTGTGGAGGAGGAGACACTCAGTTTCATCTATCATTCAAGCAAAAACTTTCTTATGTAGTACTTATATCTAACTCATATTTATATATATGAATGCTTTGTCCTACAAAGTCAAGAAAATATATATAAGTAATTTTGCTCAAATATACCATGCTTTATAAGTTTGGTTTTAAAATAAGGAACAAACTAGAAATTTTTTTTTCTTAGAATAATGCAATGAATTTTTTTTTTCATCTGTTTAGTCCTAAATAAATATGTACAAATTAAAGATCTTTGGTAAAAACAAAATTTGGGCAATAATGGGTAAATATAGTCCTGCCTGCCTAATATAATCACTCCAGGCCCTTTATCAGGTTTTGTTAATATAGATGCCATTTCTGACTTAAAGACTTATTCATCTAAAAGTGAACCCGTTACCAAGCAAGAAAATCATGAACAGAAATGGAGGAGTATTTGCAGGACAAATTAGGCAACTTAATCTTGCACAAAGTTCTTTTCAGAAGTCTGTAGATTCAACAGAGAACAACACCTCAAATTCTGTAAACACCCGGTTCTTTAATGATGTTAGTCCTGGGGGCGGGGATTCCTAACACACTGGCAAAAACAGTGTAAACACCCGGTTCTTTAATGATGTTAGTCCTGGGGGCGGGGATTCCTAACACACTGGCAAAAACAGTGTAAACACCCGGTTCTTTAATGATGTTAGTCCTGGGGGCGGGGATTCCTAACACACTGGCAAAAACAGCATGTTCTATCTCAGTAAGTGCAAGCTTTAGAAATCACATACCCACTCATAATAGGCAAAAATTAAGGTAGCAACAAAGAGGCACAAAACACCAATTTTGGGGATTATGATTAAATTTTGGCATATGGCCAAATCTTCACAGAGTTTTAACTTATAAGTAAATTCTATTTAATCAGATTTTAATTAGAAAAGTGTATGAATTCAAGATGTATTCCACTAAATAAGAGAATTCACAATTTTTAAATGTTATATTTCCTAAGCAGAATTTATTTAAAAAAAAAGTTTATTTTTCAAACTCATATGAAATGAAGTAAATGCAGTGAGGAGGCAGACAGAAAGAAAAACATCATTTTCTTAAATCTACAGAAATATTGTCACATGGTATATGCCTCGGCTGTCATGGAGAAGTCAGCAGAGGAAAGTGCCCATGGTTTTTATTTTGCACCAATTTTCTTTTCTAAGGCAATTACACAACCTCAGATATTTTTCAAAATATTAATGCAATGAAAGTGGAGGAATTAGGAGTAGGGTTATCAATCAACACTAACATTTCATTTATCTAGTAGATAATTTAAAGTTTGAAAGGACAATAAGAAAAGAGGCAGAATCAAATGCTTAATTTTAAGATTAAACATTTTCTGTTATATATTCAGAAGAGAGAATTCATAAGCCAACAACAAGTAAAAAAGTGTTGAAAGAAGTTGAATGAATAAACCAGTCTCTTTTCTAAACAGATTCTAAGAGTGTGGGGTGGGAAACACTGTTGAAGAATGGAGTTATTTGTTGGTCTATTTTTATTCATTTACCATCAACTTCATTTCAAATGATCTTCTCAGAGAAAAAAAATTGAAAATAAATCCATCATTTTGTGAATTCCGAAACTGAAGTAAATGCAGGGAGGAAGTAGACAAAAAGAAAAGCTTCATTTTCTTAAATCTAGAAGAATAGTCACAATTGCAATGAACTCCAAAACTTTTTTTGGAGGGGGGGGGGGCAGATCTTTAGAAATTTGAAATTAAATCTGAAAGTAACTATGTTATATGCATATAATGTGTCTATTCTCTATGGTCTCAAAATATAAAAAAGAAATAAAAGAAATAAAAAATTTAAGTGAAAGATTTTACAATCAATAGAAAAATTTCATGGATCCTAACAAACAACTTTGAGGAAGTAATATTTTTTTTAATTTCATCTCACAATTTGACTTCAATTAGGATACTATTTTTACGTTAACTGAAAACGGTTTCTCAAACTGAAGAAACATTTGATAAAAAGGAAATGTTTCAGATCCTTTTATGCACTAAAATCTAATTCTCACCACTCAGTACAAATTTTACTTATTACCAGAAATATTTAAAAAAAAATTTTTTTTTATATTCTCATTTCCAGAAATCCAATTTTTTCCCTTTATTAGTCACAGGGGTATATCATTCCATATGCAATGCCACTTCTGTGCTCACGTAGTTATCTCCCTTTCACTTAACTCTGCTGTAGCCTGATACTGAACTCACATCTCCTTGTTCACTTGAGCTAACCAACATCTATAGCCACTGGACCATGTGTCCTTGAAGAAAACAGCATGTGAATTTCTGGAACTTATAAACCAAATGTCTCAGTAATCAGTTATTTTTAACCAGAGTCCATATTGCTATCTTTGATGCTAATGACTTTCTGTAGCACTCCATATTACTGGTTCCCATATTGTATTTATTTTTATGCTAGATTTTTGTAGCCTAGCATTTAAAATTTTTTAGTGTTTTAATATGAGTTAATAAGCGTTTTAATAACCGAAAAAAATTTTTTTTTTATATGGAAGGAACTTTAATAGCTTATAACTCCCTTGTTATTCCATTCACAAATTCTTTGCCAGTCCCAATATAAGTTGTGAGCATTTTGCTCATTCCTGATTTATTTGACAAAGTGTGCCATTAAAGGTTTTTAGTTATTTTTTTTTCAACATCCATAAATTAAATATTAGTCATTTTTTCTTTTCTTTGATATTTTTCAACTTTGGTTTACCTGTTGTTGCTTACAAAAAAGCATTTGGGTATATTTTGGTGGCTGTTAGCATTTGTGAACAGGAGAGGACAGAATAATGACAATGCAACATTTGACAACTTTTTAGAAGGTACCTCTATTATTTCACTGAAAAAAAATGGCATAGCATGAGGCGAGGTGGCCCTAAACTTAATAAAACAAATTTTTCTGCCAAAATTTTTTATTAAGAGGAAAGACCAAAGTAATTTCTCATCATTTTCTTAACCTAGCACATTTGAAATTTGGGTAAAAAAAACAAAAAAAAAAAACACTATCAGCAGTAACTAAATTCTCCTAATTGATAATGTAATATGCAACTCTTTGTGTGTGTGTGTGGGGGGGGGGACATTTAGAAATTCTTGCAGTTTATTTTGCAAACTCATATGAAATGGAAGTAAATGCAGTGAGGAGGCAGACAGAAAGAAAAACATCATTTTCTTAAATCTACAGAAATATTGTCACATGGTATATGCCTCGGCTGTCATGGAGAAGTCAGCAGAGGAAAGTGCCCATGGTTTTTATTTTGCACCAATTTTCTTTTCTAAGGCAATTATACAACCTCAGATATTTTTCAAAATATTAATGCAACATTTGGAAATTCTTGCAGAAATCAAATAATTGTAGGATTTTAATGAAACTTTCAGGACTTATAATCAAATAAATGAAATTATTTTTGAAATCATAATTTTTATAAAATCTTAATAAAGAAAAACTTTTTCCGGATAATGGAAATTCAGACCATTTGTCTTTTTTCGAACTGAAAGAATCTTGTATTTTGGCACATATCCATTTCTATTTGTCATGCTTGCTTCACAATTGTATTTGTGTGCAGGTGTGTGGAAAGATTTAAATAAATTGTTTTTACAATTATACTCGTTATATTTTCCACAATATATATTGCCAAGTTTTAAAAAAAGTCTTTAAATTGTTAAAAAAAAATAAATAAATAAATAAATAAATAAAAAAAATATAAAAAAATGTTCCAAGAAAGTGAAAGAAATGTATTATCAACTTGATCTTTACTTACTAATGAAATTCAATTATAACAACACAGTAGTATTTGCCTATTGACAAAGTAATGCTTCCTATAACCACAAATTATGTTTATTTGTTTAATTTGTTTAATGACCTATCAATCTTTATGAGATCATTTAAGGTCAAACAAATGCTTTTTTGGATAAAGTTGAATTGCTTTCAAATTTTTATTGCTTGCAGTGTTGTCTTGCTTTTTTTTTATACTATCTATTGTATTGCTTTCGAACCTGCTTTGCTTTCAAACTTTTCAACCTGGTAAGGATCAAAGGTCCCTTTTTTGATGGTCAGATATTTAATTGGAGCTATATTGTTTTGTATAGTTTAACTTTTTTTTAAGAAAGGTTAGGATTGTATCTGGGTTTATTTTTTCAAAAAGTTCTTTTAAGTTGTTAACGTTATAAAGAGATTGCCGAATATATGTGAAGTCACTAGAGTTGAGTAGGAAGTGTTTTACGATATAAAGTTTTTGGCATGCTATGCATTCGGGAGGATTTTCATTGACCAAGTAATGCTTCCTATGACCACAAATTTTGAAGAAATCCGTACCACATTAAGTGACCAACAAGCAAAATAATTTCTTACCTTTTAAGATAAACTTGCTATAAATCAAACACCTGTTCTGAAAATAAAATATAATCAAGAAAATTCAAGCTGGCAGGTAGTTGGGAACTAACCTGAGAAGACAGGCAGGCAAGCAAGCCTTCTCCACTTTTAGGATGTAAGCAACATAATCTTCTTAGACTTAAATTTTTTCTGGACTAAACAAGATTAGTACATAGCTAAACAATTTAAACTTCCATGATTCAGTTTTGTTTAACAGCATATCAACCTCTGGGTTATTTAATGCTAAAAAGGTGAGGTTTTAAGGTATTTTTTAATGTTTGGTTATAGTGAAAAGGTTGATTTAGTCAGATTTTGATGAGAAATTTTTTTATTTTAGAAAACTGAAGATGCTTTCTAGTTTTGTACTCAAAAATGTATTGCAGGTAATTTTTTCCTTCAAAAATGTATTGTTGATAATATTTTTCCTTCAAAAATGTATATAAAAGTCAATTCTTATACTCTCATAGTGTTTTGATCCCAGTTTTTTTTTGGCGGGGTAAGTATTTGCCTAACAGGTGCTAACACTCCGAATCAGGGTGGACCTGGGAATAACAGCATTTAAAAAGGTAGTTCCATGCTCCTCACAACCTCCAAATTAGAGGCCTTGCTGCCGGATGCAGTTTACTGTCATACCCAGGACCTTCTGTGATTGAGTTGTATGAAGAGATATCACTACTACTCTTATGACAGCGATAGATTGACACGTACTGTTTAAAATTAGCAGTTACAAATTAAAATAAAAAAGAAACTGTCAGTAAAATAATATTGTATGTTTTTTTTTTAAGTTTGTTACATGGTGAGTGCCCAAACAGACCAAGAACCAATCTGTTGGAGATATCCAAGTAGAGTTTACTTTTGCACCTGTTTGGACTTTACCTCAGTAAACAAAATTACTGAGTCAAACATGCCAAATGTGCACAGATAGATCTTCATAACAGGAACCTAAAAAGATTAAAGATGTGAGATAGAAACGCGATGATGAGAAACTTTGAAGCAACTTCAGTATTGAGTTAATTATGACTATTTTAAGAAATGCTACAAAAACTTTAAAATCAAAATGTAGAAATTAATACAACCATTTATGTAGGTAACTCAGTTTTGTATAGACTAAAATAGCATTGGTAGAAAGCTGTAGGGACATTAACTATCTTTGACACCTAAGTATTATCTTTAAAAAAAATAAATAAATATATAATTGATTCCCAGCCTTTTTGATGAAGAAGTAAGTCCAAGTCAAAATGTGTGTACCAAGATAATTTTTTTTTCTAGTTTTGGGTTTGTGAACATAAACTTAAAATGAAACTATGGAAAAAAAAATTTTTTTTTTTTTTAAAAATAATCATTTCAACCCCAAGGAATTATTGCTAATTAGTGCACAGGAGATTACAGTGAGGGAGAGAGAGAAAAAAGACGGGTACAGGGAATACTGCAGAAAGGGTAAGAGGTAGATGGGATTTAAGGAGGTAGAAGCTGGCAATAAAACAAAACATGTATTTCTAACAAAACTTTTTCTAAATACAAACAATTGCAGGCCAGAACTAGATTGCTGTCTTTCTCTAATAAAAAGAAAAGTTTTATTTACAAAAAATTAGTATCTCCCCCACCTCCTGGCCAAACATTGGTCATTACAACAGTTTCATGTGAATTGACTTTCCAATTTACTTCGCAAAATGGTTTTAATCCATAAAGCAGATCTTATATATATATATATATATATATAAAAAATGTAAAATATTTGGTATTTTTGTCAGGTAAATTCCAATAGACAAACACAAAAGAACTCAATGCTGAATTTTTTATTAAATTTAACAGAGTAATATAATCTTGAAAAAAATTCTTGGATATTCTACAAATCCATGGGTAATAGATATTTTGCAACTAAAACAGCTGCTCCTCATACCCAAAACCATACAACAGTTCAGTTGTGTGAGTGTATATAATTTTGATTAATTAAACTTAGTAATTTACTAATTTTGATGTTTAATAATTTTTCATTTCTACCAGGCCAAGTATTTCTTTACACACTTTTTATGTTCACAAAAGATCAAATAAAAATCAACTCAAGAAATGATTTGATCTTGGGGTTTGTTTCAGTCAGTCAAGTGCCAATATTTGATACACGCCTAGACGATCATATAAAAAACATGATTAACTGGGCAGATTTTCTTGCAGTAGATTGCCATTACTTTCTGTGGTAGACTGGTTGCCAATCAAGGCTACAGAACCCAATCAGTCCTGCTAAATAACTCATAGCCAGTAAAACCGATGTATTAATACCTTTGCCAAAGGGGGTATCCATGCATAAGTGATTGTAATGAATTCAAACTCAGATTTCTCTTTCCCAGCCAATATCTACTGCCGCCACAAACACACATCCGTTTTTGATGCCAAAATAACACTACATAAAATTAAATGAAGCAAAATTCAGTCATGGTTGAATGACATTAAAAAGCTTTAAAATGCATTTATGTAAGCAGTAATTGCATGTGTTACAAAAGTTTTAAATATCACAACTAAAAGTAATTCTATGATTAACAGAAAAAATTTAGTATTTGTCTACATTTCTGAGATGAGATAGTATTTACAGTATTTACATTATTCGGAATATGGCCGAGTGGATATAGACGTTGCTTAGTTCAATACCAGGCTACAACAGTGGTGAACAAGTAACTTGCAGAGTTAGAGGGAGATAACTCATGACTTCTAATTGAGGCTTTACACAAGGAATGAGGATGATATACCCCAGTGATTGTAAGAAAGGGCTTGGTTTGAAATTCCTGGCACCTGAAGAAGGCCAGAGCATACAATGGCCAAAATGTTGTAGGCAACAAAGATGAGGACAATAGTCCGAATAATGTAAATATTGTATAAAAAAAAAAAAAAAAAAAAACCTTTTCATTTTTGTCCAGTCAAAACAAATCCTTAAAGTCAGAGGGTACCCAACATAAGAGAATATTTTCAACCTAAATGTTTTCGATAAGTTCAATTTCAACTGCTATTTCATTATGTATATATATATATAAAAAAAAAAAAAAAAAAAATGGAAGAAATTGTTCCTTGCTTTCCTGGCAACATGAAAATTTCTTTAATCTTCAACTGCTAACCTACATTGAAGCAAACAAAATGTAAAAGCATTTGTAAAATCTTGATGTTTCTCGCATTTCATGAGGTGGTCAAGCAATGAATGTCTTTTAGGATGACAAAAAGAAGAAACATTGACAAGTACTGCGGCAGATTCCATCATCAACACAGATAAAAGTTACATACCTTTGGTCCCATGGTAACAGCCACGGCATCAGCCAGAGTGTCCACACCCTGAAGCATGAGGGCACGGGCATCAGCACCAAATTTTATATCTTTAGCATAAGCTCTGACCAGAAGAGGAACCAGCCTATTCTGCCGGGTTAATGATCTTGTTAAACTGGGAAGGCGATACATTTTGGCTAGAAAAAAGAAAAAAGAAAAATTGCATCAATGATTCTGCAACAAAGCCATTTTCTACAAATGTTAATTACCACTAAAGGGAATAAAGTCAATGATAGGCTCAGAAAACAAGACAGACTGTTTCTTGTTAAAAAGTAAATATTTGTAAATTTGCTAATAATGATTATTTCAATAACAGAAAACCAGCAAGGTGCCTGTCAAAAATTGTCACTTCTGTCTTGGATCATTGTAGTACCTGTAACATAATACAGACTGAGATGTTCATATACTTCCTCAATGACCTGGACACCTTAGGTCATAAATTGAAGAAATTCTAGATAATTGTGTACTGGTGGGTTATCCATTGCCACTTTTTAAATTAATTTTCAAACATTTTCCTAAATACAGATGAGTAAAAATATACTATTTGTTTCATAAATTTTTTGTAATTTTTTTTAATTGAAGACAATTGTATTGAATGGAATGAATGCAGCAATAGCCTGCAAGATGATGTCAAAAAATAAATATATCTAATTTTATAAAAAGAGGTGATAGATAACCAACAAGTACTGATAATTTAATAGCTAAATATATAAAATGTAGAATAAGTCATTTTATAAAAAATTTTAACATGCATATCATCAAACAGTGTTTTCAAGCACTTTCTTTAAGTCCAGTTAATTTTTTTGATGGGGACAAAAAAAAAACAAAAAACTGATGCTAATTTGGGGCATTTTTCTGTTAACTACTGAAGCCAGATTAAAATCAATGTTTTTAAACAAGTTGATTCTGGTTGAAAGTGTAACAAACCTATCAAATATAGTCATTGCTTTGTATTTGAACATTGGGTCTGCTGAACTTCAACAGAGGCAATATCCTGATCATTGTACAATATCACAAATATTTCCTCAACAAATAACAGTGTTTTTGTTTTATTATTTTAATTTGAAACCATTTAGATTTCAAAACAAAAATATCTTAAGACCAGATCAAGACATGTTGAAACTCAGATGTCAGAATGAGTTGGCTCAGTCAAAAAAATATTACCATTGATGTTTATGCCTGGATGTTCATGCCGTTTGAATAACAGAGTATAATATTCATCCCATGTGTTGCAACCTGACACAAGGTGATCTTTCTGAAGCATCCAATAAGGAAAGAATGTTACTTGTAAGCTAATCGATTGGTTGTATCAAAGATCATTGCTTTTAAACCAAGACACACACATGATCAACATCAGAATGGCTGCTTTTTTTCAAAAACTAGAGTCAATCAGCCAAAGTCCAACAATTGCAAGGAAAGTGAAGATGAACCGAATGAAAAAAAAAAAAAAAAAAAAAGATGGTAATGATTTCAGAGAGATCAAAGGATAATAACCATAAATAACAAAACAAGAGACTGGCCATTTGTGATTAACCACCGTATTTCAGCCATTACTGAGACAGTAGTTGTAATTTGGTTGGTGTGTACTATTTTCTCTTCAGCAAAGCTTTGTTTCTTTTCATTTTGTTAATCTGGATGGAAGTTTCTACTCTGTCTGCTAATATTAGTACAGGATCAATTTGTGCATTGCCAAGTTTTTTTCATTTTTTTTTGGGGGGGGGGGGGTACTAAAAGTGACACATGAATGGTTGAATCAGAGTCAATCTGATAATTATAGATTTTAGAAGTTTGTCAGTATTAATGCATCTTGATTCAGTCAGTCAGTTAAGTGCCATGCACGATCCACGCTTTGGGCGATCATGTCTCGAAAGAGACATGACTGACTGGGCAGAAGATTATCCCGCAGTAGGTTGCCATTGCTTTCTGCGGTAGATTGGTTGCTGACCAAGGCTATAGAACCCAATCTGTCCTATTATTTAACCCATAACTGGAAGGAATAGACGGATTAATACCTTTCCCAAGGGTATTTGCACGTAAATGAATGCAAGGAATTCAACTGGAATTCAAACTCGGTTTCCCCGATTTCTCGTTCCGAGCTGATATCCACTGCACCACAACGCACATAAAAAAGTGAGAAGCAGAAACAACATTCTTCTAATGAAGCTGAGTTCTTTCATATTATGCTAAGCTATCAATTACAACTGAAGACACACACACACAAAAAAAAAAATAAATAAAAAAGAGGCATTTTTACTGGAGCAACTCAAATGCACTCTTTGGAATCAAGACATTTTGATTTTCTTGCATGTCGCCCTATAGGTGACTAGGCATTAGTTTACTACATGTATAACCATAATTTAATCATGACAAAGTCTAATGCAACACTGGGCATCTTTAATATATGCAGCACATATAATTACAATCTCCACCATAATTATTTGATATCTACTCTGCCCGAAGAAAATTTAAATTAAATGGTTGGAGTAGATAGACTAAACTATCACCCGGTTCACACTCCACCCACGTCTATTGAACAGGTGAAGAGGCTCATCCCTTGTTTCCTGTTTAGGATGTGGTTTTTGGCTTTCTCTTTTTCAATCTTTTCACTCTTACGTAGACTCCTGCACATCAGTGGCGTTACCGCCTTGCTCGGGGTGATATGATTATAAAAAAGAAAAAAAAAAAAAAAAGGTTCTATTCTGGACATTTATTTTATTCTTCTTATAATAATAACTAGTGGAATCCGTGGAATTTCCACGGAAGGATAATTATGATTTCCTGGAAAAATTTTACTTTGTCATACTACAAATGATAGCAACATCTTCAAACAAAAGTATCACATAATAAAATGATATTTTATTAAAATATCTATAAAAATAATGTCCATAGAAGCTACTTTACTGTAATCTTATATTAAGCGGCATATGCACAGACCATAATCAAAATACTGTACGCAATTTTGTGAGAGATTTTGAAAGAGAAAACGTTCTTTTTTATTACTGAAAAACCATGGCTGCTGTGTCCATTGTCAACAGAAAAGACCAACTGAGTAATGGCCAAGGATGTAGAGGCCTGAAATTTCATTAGGTCGCAAGATACAACAACGAACCTACCTATTTTTACTATATTGTACAGTACCCACACAATTGCTGCTACAACCACCAGCTTAAGCTGCTACGGTAATGCTATAGGCTCTCTCCTCCTACTCTCTCACTCTTTACTACCCTTCCATTTGGCAAAGGTGAAAGGCTGAGGAGAGTAGCATTTATAGATTATAAAAAGAGAGAGGGGAAGGAAAAGCTTGTGTAGAGAGTAAGTTTTTTGTGTTATCTTTCTTCAGTGGCGTAACGGACGGAGGAACTAAGTAACTAACTAAGGAAGGAACAAGTAGAATTATTATATGATTAAAAATAAAAAAATTTATTTGGGGATGAAAGTGGGTGGGGATACTCCGTTTCCGCATTTCATATTAGTCATTGCCTATACTTTACTAAAGGCAAACAGGATACACTGTCAACTTAAGAGATTTATTCCTTTAAATTTGGCTTTCTGCAATTTTTCACAAGACAAAAAGTCATTGAGATTTGGCAGTTCATAAGGTCAAATCTGTTTGGTTTGAGTTTAATGACCCATCAACCATTATGGTTATTTAAGGGTCAGCTTTTGTATTTTGGGATCACATTTGTTTTGAAGTTGTTGCACGCATTAGAGTGGTTGTACACATTAGATTGTATACATTTTTATTTTAATTAAATTCTATTGTATAGTCCTATTTTCTTTAAATATGCCATTAAATGATCTATCTTGGTGTGTTCAAATAGTTCTTTTGTTTTTTTTTGTAATACTTTTTTCGTATAGATGAAAAGTCAGCACAGTCCATCATGAAGTCTCTTACAGTGTAAGGGGCATAACAAGCTGTGCACCATGGCGGTTTCCTTTATTTCAAGTATGAATAGGTGAGTTATTTTAGTAAGTCCAATACGGAGTAGAGAACGGATAACTTCTTCCCTTCGTGATTCCCTGTAACCCTGTATCCATTCACCTAGAGTCGGTTTTATTGTTGGCAATTTATTTGGATTGAAGCTGTTCCAGTGGATTATTTTGGATATATGATTGTATTTTTACTTTTAAATCTGTGTATGGAATCTTATATCTTTGGTCAATGGGCTCTTTATGTGCATTTTTGGCAGCTGTGTTAGCTTTATAATTTCCTCAGATTCCCACATGACTTGGAATCCAATAAAGGATAATTTCTTTTGTATCTGACAATAATTTGTACATTAGTTTTATGATCAGATTTTATTTCCAATAATAAACACTTGAAACTTTTTTTTTCTTTTCAGTCCCATGAAAAACAAACAAGTTCCTGTGGCACTTGATTTCATTCCATTACTTTGTAATGAAATGATCCATGACAAGAAACAAAAGTGTTAACAGAGAGAGAGAGAGAGACAAGAAAAAGATTAAATGAAAATATGGAAGATCATCCTTTTAATATGTCAGTGTTAAAGATAGTGAATAAACCTAAATTGTTTTCAGGACAAACGAACGAATAATAAAGCAAATCCATTCAGACTTGAGGAATTTAGGATGCTATATAGGTACCTTCAATCGTTTTTGTTACTTAAACTTAAATTGAATTTTTAAAAATAAGTTTTTTTTTTAATCATATCACCCCTAGCAAGGCAGTAACGCCACTGATGTGCAGGGGGCTACATAGGTGTGAAAAGATTGGAAAAGAGAAAACCGGAAACCGCATCCTAAACAGGAAACAAGGGATGAGCCTCTTCACCTGTTCAATAGACGTGGCTTGAAGCTTTAATTGAAAGGTAAGAGATTAAATTTATTAATTCCAGAAAGCAAAAATACCCTGATGTACTTCAAACCGAAATTATATTGATTAGAACCTAAGATTTTTCTGATTTTAAAAAGATCAGAATTTTTCAGCCATTTTACAATTGACACATTTTGTAAACAGAAGCCAATTGTCAGTTTTAAAATATCTTGCAAAAATAAAATATACCTTGCTGACACATCATGTTATTCAAATTAGCAAGTTTAAACTTACCTTAATCTGACTTGAACAAATTACTTGCTTACCTGAGATGTACTATAAAAGCATTTCTTATGGTAGCCTTGTTATGTTATCAGAGGCAATAACTGACAAGAGTCAAATGGCTAAGAGATGGGTATTGATTTTGCATTTAAATTCCTGGAGGTTGTAGGTGTCAGGAAATCAAGAATATGGAAGAGAGTTCCACAGGCAGGAAGTGCAAGAAAAGAAGCTGCTGGAGTAGAATTTTTCTCTGTCTTTGGTTGATCTAACTCTAAATGGGTGGGACCTTGTTGCCAGTCTGGTTGCACGAGTAAACTTGTGGCAGGGGCACCAGTAACTTAAGTTCGTCAGAGCAGAAGCCATGAAATATTTATAGAACAGAGTGAAGCCACATCCTGTCAGTGAGAATGTGGCTGGAGTCAAGCTGCCAAGTCGGTACCTATCACATTACAGATTCTCCTTTGGAGCTTATCGAGAACACCAAGATGAACAGCGGGGGCACCTGACCATATATGACAGCAGTATTCCATGCACAGACGGATGGTTGATTTGTATATATACAAGATGGATTCAGGCGGAAAAAACAAACTGGCCAAACAGTGATTCAACCTTTCTAGCAGAGGATTTAGCTATTGACTTAAAAAAATTAGAAAACTAGGAATTAAAATATAAAACTTGCTTTAAATTTTGAAGTGATAATTTGCAAAGACCGTTGAATGTTGAAACCTAAGGTGTAGGAAACACAGAAACAAGATGAAAGAACTGTACCCTGCAGAAAATGTTTTTATTATATTTTTAATTGGGTTTTTCTGGTGGTGTGAACAATGAAATGATTTTGAAAGTTATTTTACAAGTTATTTTACTGAGCTTAAAAAACAGAAGTGGATTAATGACAAAAGACAGAATTAGGTAGGCTTTTTTATAAACTCAAATACTGAGCAACAAAGATATCAAAATCTTCAACATTATATAGTCACTATTCTTATCTAGAGAAGAGAATGAAATTCAAAATTATGTGAAAAATAACTCGTAAAAGTACTGGAACAGATTGTCAGATACAGAGGCAAATTTGAAAGAAAAAAAAAAAAAAGATTTATAGTCCCTAATGAAAAAAAAAAAAAAAAAAAAAAAAAAAAAAAAGTCCTGCGTTAATAAAATTATACAGCCCAAAACTGCAACTCTTAAAATTTTATGGATTTACGTGGAGGGGGGGGGGTTAAAAAAAATTCTTTTTACCCAGATTTAAAAAGAAAAACAAAAAGTTTTTTTATTCATTTGTGAATGAGTACTGAAAGTTCCATTAAAATCCATCAATTTTTTAATTTTTTGCAAGAATTTCCAAATTAATATCACCAGAAAAAAAAGTGGGTGATGTAATTGTTTTCCAATGCAAACAGTCATAATGTTTTGGTTACCAGCAAACCCAAATCAAAACAAGATTTTCTGCCAAAATTTCAAACATGTTTGAAAAGATTAAAAAATTTGAAAAAAATAACTGATCTTTCCTCTTAATAATAAACATTTTGATTAAAATGTTTGTCTTTATTAAGTTTGGGGCCTTTTGATTTAGACAAGATTTTTTCTAATTTTATTTAGTGGACGTACTTACCTTTAACCACCACAGACAACTGCTCCTACCCCCATCAGAATGGATCAGACTAGTATACCTGTAAGCAAAACACTGTGCCTCCTGGGCTTAAATCTATCAGCCAACCTCAAGTGGAATGATTACATTGAACCCGTTGCTAGAAAGGTCAGTTCCCTTTTGTAGGGCCAGGAAGTTTTTCTCAAATCCATCTTGCACATATATAAATCTACCATTTGCAAGTGCAATGAATCCTGTTGTCACATCTGGTCAGGTGCCGTTGCTATTCATCTTGGGCTTCCTTGACAGAATTCCAATGAAGAATCTGTAATATAATTGATACCTAACTGGTAGCTCAACTCTATCCAGTCACTTTCTCATCAACATAACGTGGCTTCCCTATGTCACTTCTACGGCTTCTGCTCCAATGAGCTTAACTCCCTGGTGCCCTCTCTGCATCAATTTGCTCATTCGTGGCCAAACAATTGCTAGCTTCCCTTAGGTTCACAGGTTTAAATCCTGCTGAATAACAAACATTTTAGTAACAAAATTTCTCGTAAATTATCAAGCCAGTAAAAAATGTGTTATATATATATATATATATATATATATACACATACATACAAAAATTATAACATGAACATGTTATATCACTACAAAAGTAGCTATTTTGTTTCGACACTTGTGTCATATCAAGTGATGAGGTTATTTCAAGTTTCTTTAGATACGGAATATTATTCCATCTATACGCACCCTATACTTTTTATTTATTTATATAATTTTTCATTTTTTAATGAGTTATTTTGCTACCCACGTTTCAACCATGAGTGGTGTCTTCAGGCTGTTTTTAATAACTTATTAAAAAAATCGCCTGAAGACACCACTCATGGTAGAAACCTGGGTCTGGCTACTGGAGTGTGATACATCATACGCTAAAAGTCTGCCTCCTACCAAGCGCCCATAGCTCAGAGGTAGAATCGCTGACTGACGCCAATCAGGTTTCAATCCAGGGTTAAAAGCAATCGGATGTCTAACCGTACCGATGAGCTGTGATAAAGCGAAACAGATCTGTCTGCGGATGACTGTGTGTAATTAAAAACCTAATACCTACTAAAATACAAGTATTGATTAAAAATGTTCAAAGAAATAAATTATATATATATAAAAACCTATTTTCATCAATACTTGCTTGTTTACATAAATATCTTAATTTTGTCAGTCCATAACTAAAGTTAGCAAAGAAAGGAATTAGGAATTATTAACCACTGGTTACATCTGTCAAGCATTTTTATGAACTTAACAACTGGAATCAAAAGTTATTTACTGTAGCATCGTCAAGCATCCTGGTAAACAATTACAGAAGACCAGGTCTCAAATGGATGCAGAGAGAGAGAGAGAGAGAGAGATAGACAGAAACAGATCCAGTAGCATACTGACAGAGTTAAGTAAACTTTAGAAATTAGGATACCTACTAAAGTGCAAAGGTCAGAAATTTATCTCAGATTTGAAAGTAACAAGCCTGATTATTACTTAGTACTCTTAGTATTATGTCCTTGTGCCAGATTAAATTACACTTTGTACATACCCCCTAGGAGTTTAGGATTAATCAAACAAAGTATTTTTTTTATTAAATCTGGAATTAAAAATATGATTTCACCCAAATAAATATTTAAATGGTTCTATCTCCAAAAATCTATGAAAATTCTATTTTACAACAATCCCAAAAATTCTGCCAATACAAAATAAATATCAAACATGAAATTTTATCAGTTAATATAAAAGAAAATACATTCATTTACACTTAAAGTTTAACAATAAGAGACTGTTTTGCTTAATATATATTTTTTTTTTTTTTTACAATACTAAAATTTGCGGTCTTAGCAAATTAAGGGAAATAGCTCCTTCCCAATTCCACGAAATTTGAATATATGATGCAATCATAGCAAGAAATTACAAGTTACTGCTATTCATCTTTGACTTCTTGACTAAATCCAAAGGAAGAATCTAATGTAATTGATCCAGACCTGATAACCCAACTTCATTCAGTCACTTTCTCACAAATGTAATGTAGCTTCCCTATCCCTGGTGCCCCCTCTGCATGAATTTACTCATTCAGGGTTGAGCAATCTAAAGACAATTGCTGGCTTCCCCTAAGTTCACAGGTTAAATCCTGCTGAATGACACACATTTAAGTATTTTATAAATTTCTCGTAAATAATCAAGCCAGTAAAAATATCTGTTTAAAACCCTAACATACTCAAATACGAGTATTGATTTAAAATATTCAAAGAAATAAAATTTAAAAAAAAAAAAAAAAATTATTTTCATTAATACTTGCTTGTGTTTTTTCACTTTATGCAATACAGAAACAATTAAAAAAATAAAATAAAATGTTACATATATATCTCAATATCGCCAGTCCATAACTAAAGTTAGCAAAGAAAGGAATTAGGAATTATTAACCACTGGTTACATCTGTCAAGCATTTCTATGAGCTTAACAACTGAAATCAAAAGTTATTTACTGTAGCATCGTCAAGCATCCTGGTAAACAATTACAGAAGACCAGGTCTCAAATGGATGCAGAGAGAGAGACAGAAAGACAGAAACAGATTGAGTAGCATACTGACAGAGTTAAACTTTAGAAATTAGGGTACCTACTAAAGTGCAAAAGGTCAGAAATTTATCTCAGAAATTTGAAAGTAACAAGCCTGATTATTCTTAGTACTCTTAGTAGTATGTCCTTGTGCCAGATTAAATTTACACTTTGTACATACCCCCTAGGAGTTTAGGATTAATCAAAGTATTTTTTTTATTAAATATGGAATTAAAAATATGATTTCACCCAAATAAATATTTAAATGGTTCTATCTCCAAAAATCTATGAAAGTTTAAATTTTACAACAATCCGTGAAGGTCAAAGATTCCACTGATACAAAAATAAATATCAAACATGAAATTTTATCAGTTAATAATATCAAGGAAAATACATCCATTTACACTTAAAGTTTAACAATAAGACACTTTGCTTATTTTTAATGTATAACCCGGATAAGAGAGATTTTCTCCGGTCCCAAATTAGAGCCCGTGGTAATAGCCCAAACCCGGATATAAGAAAACTTTTATTCCGGTCCCTGATAACTCTTTATATCAGGGTTTACTAAAATTAGCAAATTAATGGGAATACCCACCTCCACGAAAATTGAATATATGACGCAATCACACCAAGAAATTAGAAGTTTCTATTTTATTAATTTGATTTTGCTGCTAATTGAAACTTGCATTTTCAAATATTTAACAACAAAAAATAATCAATGATTTAAGAGTAAAATTGAAGTAACAAAACAAAACTAAAAGGACCCATTCCCTATTCACACACATCATTTGAAGGTTTTAAAAATAAAATATTCAATGCTACAATTAAAAAAGGCAACTTAAATTGGAGATATCTTCTACTTTTAGCAAACGAAACTTTCTTAGAATTACCTCACTTCACTGTTTTACCTAAATATGAGAATATTTTCCACAAAAATGAAATAATTGAATCGACTTTAAATTTATTAATAATAAAACGTAGAGGCGAAGGATGATTGGAAAATAAATTATCGTTTTTTTTTTTTTTTTAATTATTCATAAAGATTACATTTTCCTTTTAAATGCATTCATTCGTTTAAAGACTCAAGTACAGAGATTCCTACATGGGTCATGGCGCTCAACATTCGAACTGACATCCTAACAAAAAATATCGTCGTTTAAATTTCAACTGATTTCATTTCCTGTTAAAAAATATTCATCCTGAGAATTTAAAAAAAAATGTATAAATACAAGTATGAGCAACTGTTACGAATATGTACATCGAAAAAAATTTTTCAGGTCTGGAAGAAAAGCCCCAAGTAAGAAGACGGTTGGGTAACACTTTTTGACCTTGAAATATGCCGGGAAGGTTAGAAATGGGTCCCTTCTCGAAGGATCGCTAACCGGCTGGAGATAAAAAAAAAAAAACGAAGGTGGGAGGGATGAGGGTGTTGAATAGACGAATAAAGATAAAAATTACCTCCAATCGCGACATTATCAAAGTCAAAGGTGAAATTGATCAGTCTTTTTTTTTTTTCCATTAAGTCTAATTGCCTAGTGATTTATTTGTTCATTTCAAAAAAAGGCTAAATTTAAATTAAAAGTAAAACACGTTAATTTCTAAATAATCTCACATTATTACTGGTGGTAATTCTGTCCCAATCTCAGATTTTACAAAATAGTTGTGACTACTTAAAAACCTAAATAAAAAGGAAGTGCACAAAGGAGGTGCAAAATTACTTTTCACGCGAAATTATTCCATTTCGGATAAATTTTATTTTAATACAAGAAGCCGCGAAACAAGTACTTCACGAAATAAGGGGATTCTTTAAATTAAAAATCAATGAAAAACATGTATTTTTTGTAAACTTAGGAAAAATTTGAAAATCCGGTTGAATAAGTTCTAATTATTTATTTTAAGTAACGTTATGCAACACGTGGCCGATTTTCGCAAGAACTGAAAAATCAAAGTGTTTGAGACTATGTAAAATGAAAACATGAAAAAAGAATTTAAAATAAAATAAAATTATATTTTTACACAAAAACGTGGTTTTTCTTTTGACCAAATAAAAAATTTTGCAAAAACAAATTTAGATGTTTAGTTTTCTTCAGAGGAGAACATCTGTTGCTTTTTAATGTTAAAGCAAAGTTAAATGAATTTGAAATCAATAAAGGAGTGAAGACAAAAAGAGAGACTTCGAAGGAGAATTTTCTAGAAAAGTCAAGAACATAAAACAAGAAGAGTAAGAAAACTTAACTTATTTTAATACAAAAAAATGCATGCGTAACAATTAAAATCATAGTTGGATTCCAAAGTATTTTTAGGTAAAAAAAAAAAAAAAAAAACATAATTGTACTTAAATTTTAATAATTGACAATAATTTAGAATTTACTTGAAAAATATAGTACAGACCTTTCCAGGTCAAAAACTAGAGAGTATTCCTTGTTGTAAGGGGGAAGGTTTTTAAAGAAGCCAGTTTTCAGATCAAAAGATTTTTTCAATTATTTAAAATATCACGAAATGAAAAAAAAATCTTAAATCATTTTTTTGTTTTTATTTATGACGATTTCTCAGGATGTTGAGAAAGCGAATTTTTAAAAATCGAACAAAGCTATGTTCGATTTTTAAAAATAATTTTTTTAAATTGGAGATTTTAATTTCGAATGTAGAAAACAGGTTAAAAAAAAAACAATAAGATCAAGAGAAAAGCATTGGAATTTAAAAGCGAATGTATTTTTCAAATTGCAGATTCAGTTTTGAACTGAAAAATAAAATTAAATAAATTACCATAAACGATTTTAAAACTAACATTTCTTAACGGATTTATCGCGTAAGTGAAAACTTAATTTTATTTAAATGAATATGTATTTGTAATATTTAAATGAACATGTACTTGTAATAAATATCTATTAATTTATTAAATTTTAAGTTAGCATTACAACATGCCTGGATAATTTGGGTCCAGGGGGTAAAAAGTAGGAAATACTACTACACGTGACTTTCAAAGCAATTTTGTTCATGTTTTACATTTCAACTTTTTAAAAAGCATTGTATTAGCCATTATTTTAAGAAATTTTCTTAATTCTATAATTTCTATATTATAAATGTTGCTTTTTTTACCCCGAGTAGCTTAAGTTATTTAAAATATCATTTCATTTAAAGACAAAGATGTTTAAATTTTTTCTCTATGACATTGTGATACACCGGCAATCAAGCCTCGACATTGAGCAAAAAAGATGAAGAACAGACGAATATAGATAAAGGACACTTTTGAACGTATTACTTTTGCTTTCTCTTTTATAATTACAATTCAGGTGGACACAGATTTCAAATAAAGTCAAGAATTTAAAACAACCAAGAAAGAAAAGAATAATTTCTCCCTCCACGAAGCCGCCATGTGATTTTTACACCGGTTCATCGTCCCACGTTTTTCTTTTAAGAACTTTCCAGAGAAATAAATCTAAAATAGAAGATTTAAAACCATGGATGTTAACGAGGATAAAGAATGGGAAAAAAAATGGTTTACAAACCAGGTTATTTCTTTCTACTGTCGAGTCGAGAAAGACAAAAATCTGCTCTGCAACCGAGGAGCGATTCGAGCAAAACTCTCTACAACGGCACAAGACCTGCTTCTCCGCGGAAAGGTCAACAAAGGTCAAGTTACAATGAATACCGGAAGTTGTCGCCCCAGAACATGAATATCAGAAGCAGACAATTACGAAACACGAAGACGTATTTCATTTCTCCTTCTACAACTTAACTAAATTTAAGATTTATTTTATAATTTACTAGTATCATCAAGAAATAACGAATTTAATTTTACGAAAAGCATTTGTTATCATTTTTGCATGATAATTAACATTAAAATTAACAATGTCAGAGAAAATAATTTTGCATTTTTTAATTCATTTAAAAAACTAAAAAAATATGTATATATAAAAATTCCACTGTAAAAGGACAACACGAATAAAGACAAAAAAAGCTTTAGTTAAAATAGAAAAGACACTTTACTCAAAATCAAAAAGAGACAATATTTCTAAGTCACAATGAGGAAAGAGGGCTTGGGGAATTTGATACTCTCAGGACATACTGAAAGCAAGAGAAGAAGGGAAACTGATTAATCTACCTAAGTAGCTTGTATAGTATACAATGTATATAGTTGTCAGAACAGGGATAAGAAGATGTAGGGGCCTCGATGATGTTTATCAAATTGGCCCTGTGCCAAACACAACCGAAGTCCTGTGCTGTTTCTTATTTTATTTTCCACACACACACACACACACACACACACACACACTAAAAATTAATTCACACCACGTGTATCTAAAAAAATACAATTGCGCGGGAATTCACCTCTTACAATACCCTGTGGGGTCAAAAACAAGGACGGCGTACCCAAAAGCTCGGACGTAGTGGAAAGCACACCACGTGGTCAAAAATATGATTTATTGACCAATCAGGGCTCGACATAAGAAACCCATTTCTTAATCTCCCCGGATCCTCACCATCCAGATAAAAGGAAGGTAGAAACTCTCAACAGACCAGAGGGAACAGCAACTTGCTGACACCAAAAGGTCACACGAACAGCTAGCAGTTCACACACACAGAATTCAGCAGTTCACACACCAGGCAGTATCACGTATCAGTGAACATTCTTTCACCTCTTTCTCTCATCTCGCCTGCTACACATCGTCCTACCTTTCCCTCTCACATTCCCAGTTCCTTTCTTCCTCTTTTTTTTTTTTTTTTTTTTTTACAGCTTTACGGACAATTTCATTTTTGTACAAAAAAATAATTCTTTTATTTTTTTTACGGAAATAAACAAAAGTTTATTTTACTTTATTTGTAGTGCATTTTTCTTTTTATTATTTGTTTGAGGGACTTCTTAGCCCCTCTACAGTCCCCACGATTTAAAATGTCAGAAGATTGACGGTTGAAATGTGGAAGAATAAAATATTTCATTTCGTACGTTAAAATAAAATTTTATTAACGAAACAGAATAACAAATTCGTAAGAAGAAAATGTTCAAAATAGAAAATGTACGCAGTTAATTAATTTGTAAGAGTTAATTGTTTAAAGAGAAAATGAACGTAGTTAAATGTTCCAGAGAAATAGTAGTAAGGAGTTAAATGAATCCAGAGCTTATAGTTGATAGTAGTGTCGAGCTCTCTACGATACCCTCGTATCACCTACATTTATAAAAAGTGAGAGAAAGAAATTTGTAAAATAAATCCTTTTGTAACCAAACTTTTCATTGGTTCATTCTCCATCAGCAGCAGCATTTTGCCTCTTTTTCGAAAAAGCGGGAATCTTCCCGCTCTTCAAGCTTCAGTTGGAAAGTTTGGAAGACACAGGACCTATTTTTCGTGCTCACCTTTTCTTTTAAGGCAATACTTGTTATTGCCTCCTTGTTAAAAAAGAAAGTAAGCCGTCTTTTTACTTAATCCGAAGTTAAGTTTTATATTACACATTTTGTTCCTGGTAACTGCAAGTATTTGTTGACATTTATTTTTATGCACACATTTTTATTGCATATTATTTTGCATCTCACTTTGAACTGGAACATTACAAAATTATTTCTTCCAACTCGTCATTGTGAATTATTTCACCTATTTGGAAACATATTATTTCTTCCAACTCAACATCTTTGAACTGTGTCAAATTATTGTCTACAACAGTAAAAGGGAGGTAACTTATTTTACCCCTTTATTTTAATATTCTCCATTGTTATTATAATTAAAATTTATTACCCTGTCACTTGTCTTGTTTGTTCACTTTTTCGTACATGTAAAATTGAGAAGCTTCAATTATTTCATAAATAAATATAAAAAGTAGTCTGTTCCTCTACAGTAGCAGAATGTGTGTATATAGAAAGATTAACAGGTGAAGCAATAGGGACATGGTTAATGTTTTTTTTGTTTTTTTGTTTAATTAACCGAGTGTGAAACATAATCAAACTTCATACAACTTACAGGTTTTATCCAGAATTATCAGGTGACCAGAAAGTGGATTTCTGGAAGAATAAAAATATACCTTTTGTATGTTTAAATAGAAAGTTATTTATAGAAAAGATGAACATGAATTGGTAGAAGTTAATGTTTAATGAGAACCAGAATAAAGAAGTTCATAGTAGTCCTTGCAAGAATGAGTTTATGTGTACGTAGACAGGAATGTATGTATGTGTGAGCGTTTGTTGGGTAGGAGTGTTTTTAAAGTATTCGCTCAGGGTGAATTGTGAAAAGGAAAGAGTTGAGAGGTGAGAGAGAAAGATAGAGACAATAATAATACGATCGCTTGACGTTTCTCGAGGGAGGTGTTATTTACTCTCGTCTTCTTTTCTCTTTGGTGACGGTCGAGCTTGCTCCGTTTTTCATTTCGTTTTCTGGGGTTCGGAACAGGTCATTTTGGAATTCACTCCCGGATGTGAATATGGCCTTTCTATTTTGTTTTTAGATGTTTCCTAGCTTTCTGTTGACCAAAAAACATTTCGCATCGAGGTGTGAAATTTCGCGAGTTTTGTGTGTGCTAAGCAAAGCTTCTGTAAATTCAAGAAAATTCGTTTATTTCTAACAAAATCAATGAGTCAGTGCTTAGCATTTGAATTTTTAAATCTAGAAATTATTTTGTTCACTACACAGGTTACTACCAAAGTCTGTGCTCCCCTCCCTCATTTTATGGTCGGCGAGAGAGTGAAAAGGAAGGTGACGCAATAAAGGAAATTGTACTTATCGAACGTTCATATTTAGGAGTCTGTTGAAGTGTCTTGGTGTCGTTGCCGTCTTTTCTTTGTTGACTGCCAGAATGTTGAGAATGGAGAAGAAGTAAAATAAATTAGCATGAATGAAGAAGGAGAACGAGTATGTGACGCGACCTTACGTCCGGATCGGCAAATTAAATTTTCTTTAGCCACATCTTGTGTGTCGTCTTTCTGTGCTCCCATTCGACTTTCTTTCTGTTTTTATAGCCAAAAACAATTTTAGCATAGACTTGTTAACTTTTCTCTCAGTTTTGCAAATCGCTTGCTTCTATTGGTTAGAAAATAAATTTAATATAAGATCGCAAAATTTGGCTTCGTCTTTTTCTTTCCGTATTGGGTCAATCTTTTTCCTATTTGACAAAATTAAATTTCACACTTGATTGTGAATTTTTGCCTTGGTCTGGGTTTTTCCAAAATGATTTCAGTTATTCTGATCCGATTTTTACGGCTGTGCAATTTTACTTTTTGCGTTTCAGTTAATTGTTGGATGATATAGGATTTGTATCCTTTGCATTCATCTACGCACAAATACCCTTGGGAAAGTTATGAATCCATTTCTTCCTTCCAATTAAGGGTTAAATAATAGAACAGTTTGCGTTCTATAGCCTTGGTTGGCAACCAGTCTACCACAGAAAGCAATGGCAACCGACTGCAGGATAATCTTGTGCCCAGTCAGTCATGTCTCTTTCGGGACAAGATCGCCCAAAGCGTGTATCACGTATGGCACTGACTGATCCTATCAAGATTTAGCCAAATAACTAATTTTACTAAAAGTTACACAGAATGGTAAGCTGTGGAGAGTCATGAACACCTACATTCTGAAAAGACATGGCAAATAGGAGAAAAAACTAAGGAAAATATTCCACCTGTGAGTTCGTTAAATTAAACTTACCAAATTCTTGGTAGTTGTGATGAGTAGAAAGGTAGTAGTTAAAGCGTATTGAAATATACCCTTTCCTCTTTACTAATGGAGTGACAGAGAAATTCTCCCTCTCTCTCTCTCTCTCTCTCTCTATCTATCTATCTATCTATCTGTCTATCTAGCTATCGTTCTTTTTCTCATATATTCTTTCCCTCTTTCTATTTTTCCATATTTCTGGTAACCTAGTTATAAACCATACATAGCTTATGTGGCATGCGAAAATCAACCAATGACTAACACTCCCGCCAAAGTCAAATCAGAAACGCGTAGGCGTAAAATAAACATAAAAAAAGTGAGCACGTTAGTCTACAGTTCGCCCACAGTGTATGTGGCGTTCAAGTCAGCCGTCAGAAATTCAACCAACCAACCAAATGAATAATACTACATCCGTAGAAACCAGAGATGTGCGTAAATAATCTTCACGGAAAGAATATGCAAAAAACAAGGAATTAATTCAAGAGTCCAATCCACACATTCAAATACCCGAAACATAATATAACAATCGCACAAATAGCAACCTGATATTACATTCCACCTGACATCACATATACGAACAAATATTCGATATTCACATGAATATATATATATATATATACACGGAAGAAAAACTCTTTATAACCTGAACACAGCAATACATATATAATAATGAACATTCACATGAGTACCACATATACAAGAAACGTATTGAAAACACAAGATAGAAAAAGGACAGAAGTAATAATCATTCTTCTTTTTCTATGTGCCCTGTCATTTCAGGACGTAAGCGATGGTGGCTTTCCACGTCTCTCTACCACTGGTGGCTCTTAGCACGCTTTCTTTTGTTCCACCACACAACCCTCGTTCCGTCATCCACCTGATCATGTCCTTCAAATATGTTATTCGCTGCTTTCCCCTGTCTTTTTCCCATGTATCTGCTCTGTTAGTATCAGGTTCTCCAAGCCCTCCTTCCTCATTGCATGTTCCAGGAACTTTAGCTGTCTCTTCTTGATGCTCAGTATTAATTTCCTTTTCGTTTCCATCCTTTCCAAAACCTCATTATTGCTCACATGCTTGATCCATGATATTCGCAGCATCCTTCTGTAGAACCACATTTCAGTTGCTTCAAGTTTTTCCTTCATATTTGATGATATTGTCCCGCATTCACTGCCACGTTGAATAACTGAAATCACATAGCAATCCAGTACTCTGTTCTTTGTTTCTAGCGAAATTGTCCTGTTTCTTAATACTTTACTCAACTTCTGAAATGCTTCCTTCGCCATGCCAATTCACCTTCGGGTCTCTGTGTCGCACTTTCCGTCTTCTGTTAGAACACTTCCCAGGTATATAAATTTTTTTACCTGCTTACTTTTAGTATCCCCGACCTGTATTTGGCATATTGGCTGCCCTTTTTGCTGATTCGGTTTTCTTGCAGTTTATTTGTAGTTCTTTCTTGTCACTCACTTCACCTACCTTCTGTAGGAGGTCTTGTAGTTTCCTTTCTGTGTTTGCTATCAACACTCTATCATCTGCATACCTTAGGTTTTTTAAATTGTGGCCTCCGATGACGAAACCAGGCATAACTTCTAAGGTCCTCAAAATATTCTCGCTGTACAAGTTGAACAGATCCGGTGAAAAGACACATCCTTGTCTTATGCTCCTTTCAATCTTTGTATATCTGCTGAATTCGTTACCTGTCCGTATACAAGTGGTTTACTGCCAATGAAAGATGTAACCTTATGGAGTCAAAAAATGAAAATGGTCGTATAGTTAATAAAAACTTACCATTACTAATTTATTATCTCAACGTCATATATACCATAAAGTGTTTAACAGAGGAAAGAAAGTTTGACTTTAAAATCCGAAGACGCGTTGGGATAGCAAAAGATGCCTTTCAAAATTCTAAGCAAAGTATTAAGAAACATGAAAATAT
This sequence comes from Ascarosepion bandense, assembly GCA_037127315.1. Lineage (NCBI taxonomy): Eukaryota > Metazoa > Mollusca > Cephalopoda > Sepiida > Sepiidae > Ascarosepion > Ascarosepion bandense. The sequence goes on from JBBBDQ010001522.1 coordinate 1,939,954, forward strand.
CATTAGAAACAAAAACATGATTATTGAAATATTATTTAATCTCAGTCTTCCTCTACGGAACTGAATGTAAGACAATCATCTTACAGATGAAGAAGTAACAGAACTGTTGCTTTTTTTTTTATATATATATATATATAAGCGTTTCACCCCGAGCAAGGCATGCCACTGCCACTACTGCGCAGGGGGCTACATAGAGTGAAGAAAGGATGATTAAACATAGGAAATGTCAGAGGGTGGGTGATAGGCGGGTAGGGATACCGAGAATGGTTAAATATAGGAAATGTCAGAGGGTGGGTGATAGGCGGGTAAGGATACCGAGAATGAGGGTTGGGTAAATGAGAGTGTTCTGAGAATAATTGAGAGTTAGAGTGATAGGAGGTGTCTATTGACCCTACATTTAAACACCTGGAGGTTGTAGCTGTCGGGAAAGCAGACTTGTGGAAGGGAGTTCCACAGGCGGGAAGCGCGAGTAAAGAAGCTGTTGGAGTAGAATTTATGGTTACATCTTATCTGTTTAACTGTAAAATGGTGGGACCTAGTTGCTAATCTAGTATCTCGTGTAAATTCCTGCTTAGGCGACACCAGTGCTCTAAGTTCATCGGAGCAGAAGCCATGAAAGTACTTGTAGAAGAGGCACAGGGAAGCTATATCACGCCGGTGAGAGAGTGGTTGCAGCCGGTCTGCCAAGTCAGTATCAACCACGTTACAGATGGTTACTGAGAATACCATGGGCCGAACATGTGAGCAACGACGAAGTTTTAGAGAAAATTGAACCTAAAAGAAAACTAATGCTTAATATCAGTAAGAGACAGTTGAAATGAGTACATAACGAGGAAAGAGGGCTTGGAAAATTTGATATTCACAAGATAGGTTGAAAGTAAGAGAAACAGAGGAAGACAACGCATAAACCTGGCAGAGTGTAGCAGAGACTGAGAACACCCATCGCATAAGTATTACTCCAAGTAAGACGGAGGTAGAGCAGGTCCCGGTGACAAACCACAGCGCCCAGCATCACCCAGTGTGGACTCAGACCTTGCCGGACAGAGTAGTCTCTAAGCGGATTAAATGACTCCCAGCAAGCAACAAGAAAGCTTGGCGCGATTTTGATGAAGACGTATGCCTTATAATCGAAGGTACGTTTGCAGGTAAAAGACCGACGACTTAATTCTATCAGCGACCGTATGTCGAAAGTTCAGTACAACCGAGCATACCCGATCTATAACATCGAATACCCCAAGTGAAGTCTTGATTGGTTGCCGTTTTCTGGGGAAACTTATATAATGCACGTCCTAAAGCAAGTAGCAATGTTTTTCTGGGTGCAGGCCGAATACTGATCATATTCGGTCGGGTTGCCTATCGAAGAAGTCTGTTGCTCATTTAGACCCGAAACTTCTAGTGTCATAGGAGCAACAACACTGACGACACACCTAGATTCGGCACTTAAAAGTGTATTCTTAATAATAACTTAGCTGAGATAGCAAAAAAGACAAAATTTATTAAGAGATACAAAGAACAGCAAACTGTGGATAGCCATGATCGTTTCCGTTCCGAAAGAGCACAACGCATAGAAGAAGAAGAAGAAGAAGAAGAAGAAGAAGCTTAGATTAATATGTTACAATGTCATATATACGAAGCACCTAATAGGATATAAACCGTGTTTCTAATAAGCTCATATACATAACATATTAAAACACGCCCGAACTTTATTTTCTACCCAATGACAGATTATATTATAAACATGCCTAAAAGATTTAACTATAATACATACACCGTTTAAACCAAAGTAACTATTGGGTAGAAATTAACATCGCCATATGAAACACTGGACCAATCATAGAAAACTAAAAACCTATTTTTCTCGAACCTCCTTTCAGGAAAAAATTTTCATAAAACCCCTAGGCTTCCATTTTAAAAGAGCAGAGATGCAACTGTCTCCGGGCCGTTCGAATACAAGCAATTACAGAAATTAAAGCTTGCTTGTTGGTATATATTTTATGTGTGCTGCTGGTTCATATATAATAAACAATTAAGAAGAACCTTACAAAAACTTGCGTTTCTACTACGGATGGTTTATTCATCATTTTATTTTATTTTATCTATTTTGTTGAAACTGTAGAGAAAGAAAGCTCTCAGTATCTCTTAGGCACGTGCGTTTTCTTTTATATGGTGCAGAAGTAAGTTAGAGAAGGTAAAGATAAGGATGTTTAAAATGGCCGAACTCAAGTCAGCATTATGCTGCGTTGGAACGACCAAAGAAAAGGTTGTTTTTTTATGTGGAGGATTTAGGAAGAACTTTCATGGAATGCATAAAGAAAGAATCAGTCGTCAGTAGACCGAGAAAACCAATATCTCCCAGCGGGGATGTAATTATTATGCCGTACTACATTTTGGAGAAAAAGAGAATAAAGAGAGTGAGGAAGGAAAATGTGTGTATTTTAATATACTTCATCAGCGCCGCCTAACGGTACTTTACGAAGCCAAGGGGGATAATTATGTCTCTGGTTTCTTTACTACTAGCATCATTGGAAAATGTATTTTTTCTTTCTTTTTTTTTTCATTATTTATTATTATTATTATTTTATTGATTGATTTAATATCATTTTCCAAAAAGATGAGACCGTTTCCCATATAGAGTGTGCTGAAAGAAACATGTGTCATGTTGTAAGGATGTATCCTTACAACATGACACATGTTTCTTTCAGCACACGCTATATGGGAAACGATTTTTTATCTCCCTTTGGTGAGATGTTTCGCATGAGGACCGCTTAATGGCGTCTCTTCATACAGCGACGAAAGCGTTGGTAATTTTGCAGTTCGTTTTCAGCGGCCATCACGTGAGGTTGCTTTCTTTCCGCCTAGGCCCTTTGACTACCCCACCCCAGCTTAATAGAATGAAACCTCAATTTGTGAATTTTTGTAAAAGTGAAGAAGAAGGGCGTTGATTTTAATTAATTTCTTATCCGCTACATTATCACCGATTAGCAACATTTCAGGAAGTTTACCCCTAAACAAAATGATTAAAAGCAGAGATTAAAAGAGATTAAAAGATTAAAAGCAAAGATTCTTACATGAAACGAATCAATGGTAATAACGCGATTGACACGTGAAAATTTTCGTCATAAATTCCATTTCAACACAAGAAAGCACAACTTGACTCACCACGCGGGAACTTTTCATCGAACTAAAAATATACAAGTTTAAAGCATCAACTAAAACCGTTACAGGACATTTTCTTCAGAATACCGCCCTTAAATGTACAAATAAACTAAAACACAGATATACAGACCACACAAGAAAATGTATGCTACCCACAAGGCACCACTCAAACCTAGAAGAATTCGAATTTCAACTTCTTCCAGTACACAGAAAAAATTACAGCACAAACTCTCAAACTTAACAAAAATATTTTGATGTGATGACCGTCGACTCACTGACGCTTCAAAAGTTCGTAAGAACGACTAAAAATTCTGCAAGATCTATTTCAAAATGCAACCAAAGTCCCACAATTTAAATTTATCAGAAGGTTGAAAAGATAAAACTGCCACGTTTGTATAAATAAGTGAAAATTTATTTATCAAGCAGAATAACATCCAATTTGTTTGTATGAAATTATTAAACTGTGAAAATGTTCTAAGAGAAAGAGTAGTAAAGAGTTCAGAGAATTCAGAGTTCAGTTGTGTCCTGTCGGCGGTCGACAATTTTCTTGCTACATTGTGACTGGTGTTGACTCTCTGTTCTCTGCTCCTTTGCCTCTGTTTGATTCAAGTTTCTTTCTCTAGTTATATCAAAAAGTGATTTGACATCGGCTTGTTAGTTTGTCTCATTTTTTAAGTCGCTCCCTTTTTCTATTAGTCAAAAACATTTCACATGGGTTCGCTAAATTTTGCCTTGGTCTTTTCTTCAGCTTGGAGCCAATCAATTTATCTATTGGTCAAAAACAGATTCCACACTGGCTCGCGAATTTGAAAACAGTGAAGAAAACAGAGTCATTTTTATTCGGATTCAATACACATGCCTCGACACTCTGTATAAAAATTCACTAACAATTTGTAGGGGGCGCCGTAATGTATGGTTAATTGGCTTTGTGTCAAACACGCCCGAAGTCGCCAAAATTTAAATATCAGAAGGTTGAAATGTGAAAGGATAAAATACCTCGTGTGTATATTAAAGCAAAGACTTATTTACAAAATGACAAAAGTGTAAAAACGAAAACATAAGTGAAATTCGTTAACTAAACACTAGATTTGTGAAAAAATAATGTTCATTAAGAAAATGCATGCTGTTTTGTAGTAAGATTGTTCGTAGAGTAATATAGGTATTTGAAATGTCCGCAGAAGTGTAGAGTTTATGGATTGTAAAGACTTCGTTCCTTCCTCTTTTTAGTAGGTCGCGACAGGTTAGAAAAGTTGAGAGAGAGAGAGAGAGAGAGAGAGAGAGAGAGAGAGAGAGAGAGAGAAGGTAAACAAATAAAGGAGTGGTATTTAACACGTGTGTTTGGTTGTATGCTGTCCTCTTTAGCGGCGTGGTGTGAAAATGTAGAGAGAAAATTGGATGAAGGGGTGACGTGATCAGGTTGGCGTGGAGTGGAAAAGATGAAAAGAAAGTTGGCCGCAAAGGCGAGTCAGTTTGAGATTTCTTTCTTACATTGTGACGAGGTGTCAGATAACAGCTTCCCCTGACTGACTGCTGTGACCGATTAGAGGTCATCATTAAATATTGAATCCAGTCACGTGGGGTAGCTCCGGCGAGGAATTTTTTCCTTAGCTGTGGAAATACCGTTTCTCTGACGTATTTTGAATTTTGTGATTTGATGACCAATCAGGATCCAGAATATGCTTTTCACACTGACTTGTGAAAAAAGAGAGCTTTTTGCCGTTTTAATCATTTTTTGTGTTCGTGCAATTTATTGTGTGTTTTAGTTGTTTGATGGATTATATAGGATGTGTATCCTATAAACTCAACAAATGTGGTCGTTATGTTAATCACTTACATCTCAACTTTACGTTTCAATTCTTCAGCATACGAAGAACAGAACAAAACCGAACATTATGGGTATATTGGTAGAAAAAAAAAACATTTCCCAACTTGGGGAGACGATTATGTCGAACTACCCCTACTTGGCTTTGCCAGGTTTGCAAAGACACCATAAGGTGTCGCTGTTAAACAGCTATAAAAAGGGACACTTCCTGTTTCTCTTTTCCTTTCAGCTTGTCGATTTGGGGATAACTTTCCCCTGATGATCGACATCCTGCCCGAGCATGTGCGCACAAACACGATTCCTAATTTGCTAAATTTCAACGTTTTCTTTCTTTTCAACTACATCTCTCTGTATCTTCTCTTCTTCGTTAACATCCCGACTTGGCAGCTAGGATACAGTCGCTTTCTCACCGACGCAGTGTGGCTTCCCTGTGTCTCTTCTACAAATATTTTCACGGCTTCTGCTCCGATGAACTTAGCTCACTGATACCCCTATATATGAATTTCTTCGAGCCACAAGATTAGCAACTAGATCCCACCCTTTTACTGTGAAACCAATAAATTGTAAACGCAAATTCTACTCCAACAGATTCTTTTCTCGCACTTCCGCCTGTGGAATTCCCTTCTGCTTACTTGCTTTCTTTCCCGACAACTACAGTCTTCGAGAATTCAAATGTACAGTCAATAGTCATCTCCTGTCTCACTAACTTGCATCCTCCCTCTCATGCTTTTTTCTCCGTCCACCCCATTCGTCGGTATTTTCTTCCTTCTCATCCTTCTCTTCCTGACACCCCCTGTAACTTGTCACTTTTTCTCATAACATTCCTCCTTATGTAACTCCCTGCACAACAGTGACAGTAAAATGCCTTGCTTAGGGACTGTTACGAATGCTAATCACACACCCACCCACACACACACACACACACACACACACTAAGCTTAGACCCCGCTAGGCAACAGAGAGATAGTCACGTGTAAGTATATAACCAGTTTGGGAGTAGCAAGGAAAAGGTTAAACTGATCCAAATATCCACCTAGTAACAACAGTCAAGACAAAAGCCAGATATGAAAGGTCAAGAATCAGCAGTAGCCAAAATTCGCGCCTAAAATGCGATTCACGAGGTAATCAGAAAATCCAGTCAGTTGCGGGCTAAATTTCGACTAATCAAGCCATAATAAATGAGGAGGCTCACTTTTATAAGGATGTAACTCAACCAAGTCAGTCTTAGCAACTCCGGATAAAAATCATAAGAGTACATGATTTATTCATTAAATTGATAAGAAGATTTCAATGAGAGATTGCAGAATTCTAATAATATAAAATCCAGCTACGTCAAGAGGAAAGGAAGAAGTTGTAATAGACCACATCGATCATCAGATAAGAAAGATATCGACGCAGACTTGCAAAGAATATAACGTTCAGTTGAAGAAACGAAAGTGAAGAAAATTGCAGAGAAGTTTGCTACGGTCGGACAGCATTCGAACTTAAGTATATGTAGAAAAGAAAGAAGAAAGAAAAGAGAGAGAGAGAGAGAGAGAGAAAAGAAAAGAAAAGAAAAGAAAGAGAAAAGAGAACTGAACAGATAAAGATGAGTCATACTTTTGGTCTCGTGTTATAATTAAATGCTTGCATCCACCAACAATATGTTATTGCAAACATCTTACCACACGCTCAATAATATTGTGTATATCCTATCCCATTTTTGTATTATGTGTTGATTTTCTGCATTCGTCTTAATTCGTCCTAATTCGTTATAATTTCGACAAGTTTTGTTATCCCAGCAGAGGTTTTGAGTTTTAATCCTAGTTGTTTGTTCATTGGACATTCTCACTCAGACTTTTTTTTTTTATTATTTTATATTCGATCGTTGAATTGTTTCTTTTATGTATTAAAATTTATATGAAAGCCATTTCGCCTTGTGTTCATCCCTTGGATTTTTGGTCAGTTCATGTGTTCATAGAGAAGCGACCTGAGAAATATTATATTCGATCATACCGACCGAATAATAATCTTATCTACTATTTTTATTTTATTTTTAATCTCCATTCTATACTAAGATGGATAACTCGTATCCATCCAATGATGTATGGAATGTAAATATCCCCAAATCGGCGGATAATCATAATAGTGATTGTCGACGAGAAGGGCATATGTCAGAACCACATGATTATGAAAAAAAGTTTAATAGTTATATAGAAACACATGAAAATATCGCCTTGTTGTATTTTTCCATTTTCTTTCACCTCTAGTAAAAACAGCCCGTCGTTTACATCTGAAAATTTGATTTCACTATTAACCCATAGATAGGACCCCTAACAGATGCTATCATCCCAAAGAAAACATGAGTATACCTGTTAAGTAAATCATTTCTATTTACAAACATATGTTAGTCAGTTAAGTGCCAGACGTAATACACGTTTGACTGGGCAAAAGATTTTCCCGCGGAAGTTTGCTATTACTTTCTGCTGTAGACTGGTTACCAACCGAGGTTACAGAACCCAATCTGTCCTGCTATTTAACCCATAGCTAGAGGAAGAAGCAACAGATTAATACTTTTCCCAAGGGTATTTGCAATTTCTCGTTCCGAACCGATATACGCTGCACTTCAACTCACATCCTACAAAATGACAACTGACATTCATGTCAGTCAGTTTAGTGCCATACGTGATACACGCTTTGGGCGATCATGTCACGAAAGAGCTGTGACTGAGTGGGCTGAAGCTTATCCCGCTGTAGGTTGCCGTTACTTTCTGCGGTAGACTGGTTGCCAGCCAAGGCCATAAAAACCCAATCTGTCCTATTATTTAACCCATAACTGAGGAGGAAGAAACGGATTAAAAACCAAATGAATGCGAGAAATTTAACTAGAATTCGAACTCGGCTTCCTGATTTGTCGTTCCGAGTCGATATCCACTGCACCACAACGCACATTGGAGTAAAATAGTCTTTGGTTGAGTTAAAGTATTTGGAAAAACTGGAAAATACTTTTTTATTAGTTGATCCACAGAAAAAAAAAGCTTTGGTCAGGAAATGACTTCGATCGTCAGCGTTGTTGCTGTTAGCGATGATTCGTTTGAAGTCACCGACACATCTTTCTTTCAGTGCGTGCTTTGCTATGTAGCTCTTGTGTTTGAACGGTTTGGAGACCGTCACATCACCGCTTGCTGAAAGTCGTGGTCCGTGGGTTTTGATAAAACTTCTTTTTTTTTTTTAAAGTAGGCTTAATAAAAATAGGGTTTTACTTTTTTTTCTTATTGCTCAAATATTTTCCATGGTGATGTTAATTTCTAATCAATAGATACGTTGATGTAAACTGTGTGTGATTTTTTTTTTTTTTGTTTTTTTTTTCCGGACTCTTGTTTGACGTGTTTGTAAATATTGTTTGTCATTGGGTAGAAAATAAAGTATGGGCTTGTTTTATGTAATTGTGTTGAAAATATGGTTTATTTTCTATACTTCCATTTTCCAATTTTCATCTTTATTTTGTTGTTCTAGCAGGGATAGAATATGTGTTAAGATATATCCACAGTTTCAGATGTGTATGTTCTTACGGCATATCACGTTGAATACACCAGTTCTCGTTCGATCACCGAAGTTAAGCAACGTGAGCCTGGTCAGTATTTAGATGGGTGACCGCTTGGGAATACCAGGCGCTGTAAGCGTTCAGTGACGGATGTGCGTTGTGGTGCAGTGGATGTCGGTTTGGAAAGAGAAACCGGTGAGCAGAGTTCAAATTCCAGTTGAGTACCCTGCATTCACTTAAGCATTGGTACCCTGGGGAAAGGTATTAATCCGTCACTTCCCTCCAGTTATGGGTTAAATAACAGGATGGGGCCTGGAGGAACCCATCCAGTGTTGGTGTCACAATAAAAACACCCTTGGTAGCCTATTATTCAGCTATTTGACAAGATTGTGAATTTCGCTATAAACTGCGCCAGGGTTCCAAATGTACTGGGAATACTGGAGAGGTATAGTGAGTTCTATCTCGGCCGAGGCCGCAGGACGACGTGAATATACACGTCCTTTTTTAAGCTGCACTTGTTGCCATCTGAAAACCCAATACTGTTCGATCACTGAATAAATTGGTAATACAACAGGTGTCCATTACAAAAGGCGGTTCGCCTTCGAGTCTCACTGATCTGGGACCTAGAACTGTCTTAACGCATAAGCTCGGTAGACTCTCGCCCAGTGGTTCCACGAGCATAGAGTCCTTATACCAATCTGTGTAGGTTAAGTGACTTCTGTTACAAAAGCCCCATTTTCGTAAATACTAAAAATAAAATTATCATGATGAGCCACGCATATTGCGATTGGTGAAAATATATGTCAGAATAAAAAGATCCATTTCATTTGAGTTAAATCTTGAATAAAAATGTGGGAGAATGTTTCCTTTTAACCTAGAAGATACTGGAAATGGCGAGGACTTCCTCCAAAGACGCTGCTCACCTATATAAATGGAAGTTCTAGTTTGTCTCTCCAGTTCAGTTCACTTGCAGACAAGTTCGCTATTACGGAAAAGATTAAAGAACTGACGATCAATTTTCGGACAGTCCTAGCACAGACTTGCCGGTGAAACTCTCATTCTCTATCTTTTAATATTTGCGACCAAGACAACTGTTGACTTTCTTTTGGAGACAATATCATCTTTTATTTGTTTTCTCTGGTTTGATTTAATTCTTTAATTTCTTTTCCCTAGACTGAATCAATATTGTGATAAATTTAAAATTTTTACTTTTTTAAATAAATTATTTTATTGCTATACAAATGTAACATCGATAGTATTTCTTTATTCTCCTTTTGTGACCCCCTATCTCTCCCCCCCCCCTCCCCCCCCCCTCTTTCCTCGTCTATCTCTCTTTCTTGTTCCAACTGTGACAAAATAGGGACTCGTCCTAAGTTTTGACGTTCATTTCAAAACAAAAACAGCAATTCGGCTGTCTTAACTAAAATAAAGGAAATAATTCACACTTCTCTTCAAATTTCTTTGATAAAATGACTTCTTCATTCAAATTGCTACATATTTTAATTTAAACATTGATGCAATTGTGCAAAAAGCAGAAGTAACATTAGACCTACTGTAATACTATTAATAGCAATGAGATGATTATTAGATATATTTATAAATTGTATATGAACCCAGGTATAAGGCTATGCATAGATTATTAGCGACTGCAACTGAGATTCAATCACAACATCGAACTCTTGTAGTGGTTATTTCAGATTATGAATTTATGATACAGTATTAATTACTAGGTATTAATAGTTTGTGAATATTTGAATAAATAAGCTTTTTTTAATTATGCAAGTTGAGAAAAGTGTTGAATGTAGTCTTGTAGATCAATATATAAATGAGGCTAGATCAGTGTTAGACACCCCAGCTATGCCATTGAGCTAGATCTAGGTATTGTCTGGCCGGTTTTTGAATCAGCATAGATTATATTTTGTATTAAGAATAAATATTGTTCGCACTATTAGAGGAAGAATATGTTCATAATGGAAGCAGAATGTTTAAATATTTAGGCCTTGTTGCAAGCACGTTTATTTTTTATAATCATATCGCCCTAAGCAACGCATTTTACTGCCACTGTTTTGCAGGAGGTTACATAAGAAGAAAGTTATAAGAAAAAGTGACAAGTTATAGGGGGTGTCGGGAAACGAGTAAGAGAAGGATGAATGTGGTCATAAAGTGAGGGATTAGTATATATACTGATTGTGATATAGAATTGATCCCCCACTTTATATACACATTATAATAGTATAGAATTTTTTTTTATAATCATATCTCCCCAAGCAAGGCATTTTATTGCCACTGTTTTGCAGGGGGTTACACAGGAGTTATGAGAAAAAAGACAGGTTATAGGGGGTGTCAGGAAGTGGGTAAGAGAAGGATGAGAATACTGATGAGAATGGAGTGGACAGAGAAAGGAGCATGAGAGAGAGGATGCAAGTTAGTGAGATAGGAGATGACTATTGACTTAACATTTAAATGGAATGAAATATATATATATTTGTTTTTTAATTAAAAAAACAAACTTTAATTAAAAAACAAATTTAATTATACATATATAATTAAATTTGTTTTTTAATTAAAATTTGTTTTTTAATTAAAAAACAAATTTAATTATATATATATAATTAAATTTGTTTTTTAATTAAAAATTTGTTCTTTAATTAAAAAACAAATTTAATTATAAATTGTATGATTATATTATGCTCTACAATATTTATTGTATTGAGCACTTTTATTGCGATTTTAAAAAAAAAGTAAATGCCAGGGAACTCGGAATTGTAAAACTGTTGGTTTTCTTTACCTGGATATATATATATGACACACAAAAATACTTTCAGTTGAATTCATTTTTTATTTATCTTTTTACTGCAGACCATGAGATGACCTCGCGGCCTCTAACCCACTAGTCTAACCATGAAATTGCTCTTCATTGATCGTGTGCAATTACATTATCCAGATTCCGACTCGTTTTCTGGAAAATTCAAACTTGAGCGGATGTTGTTTTGTAGTATTTTCTTGCTAGAATTTCTCAAGAGTTTAACGAATATCTTAAAACGTTTCTAAGAACAAGGAAAGTTCCTAATTCCTTTATTTTTGTCCAAATTAAATTCAAACCCACTTTTTATCTCCGTTTATTTCGACGAACGAAACTAAATTCTCCCAAGTCGCTGCGCATGCGCAACGTTCTGGAATCTTCCGACGGCGAATTGAACGTAGCAGTCGTTTTCCTCATAACTTTTTCTACTGATTCTCTTCTTTTCTGTATTCAGCTGCCCTGATTTGAACAGAAATTCATTTTCGGTGCTTGCCTGTTTCTGTTTGACATTGGAAAAAGAAAATGGTGAGTTAGGATTCGGTTTTAAAAACAACTTCGTGTACTTTAAATAGAGAGTGTGTGTGTAATAATTCGCGAATCGGTTTTGACCTCCACGTGAAAGGGACCGGTTATTATATAACCGGGAAGACACTTTCTTTCTCAAGCATGTTGAAGCAATCATTATTTACACTATATAATCACTGTAGATATCTCTGTGTGTCAAGGTGAAAAGTAATTTACTGTAATTTAAATCTTTATGTATTAAAAAAATAAAGTTGCAACTAAAACTGGTTAAGGTCCATGAATAAATTCATCCCGTACGTCGCAACGTGTTCATTTCAATTTCAAGTCTCGAGATAAAAAACAATAAAATAATCGAAATTTTTGTCCATTTAAATTGATTAATGTAAAAAATTTATCTGTCTTGGGAATACAGAAAAATTTAAAATTAAATTTCTATTTAATTTTTTTATTGACTGGTGTGTATATTTGCTTATCATTTTGACTAGAGAGGCTCTTAAAAAACTTTACGAATCAATGTATTGTAAATGCTTAAAACTTTTTGAAGAAATAAATGATCTGGAAAAAAATCACATGGCGTTTGGTTTAAAATCTGGAATAATTTTGTCACCGCCCCTCACAACCGAAAGATAACTGAAAATTGTCTCTTTTTTTATTGTGGTTATTGGTCACTGTAAAAGAAACTATAATTCTATTTAAAATTGGATTTGTTTAAAAAAAAAACTAAAAAAAACCTTAACGCAAAGACAAAAGGTCACCTTTTGAATTCCGTATTGTATCTGGTCAGGATCGAACTCAAAATAAATGCGCTAAACATAAAGCAAATTCAAATATTCATTAAGCTTGGAATTTTCCTTTTAAAATTCTCATGTAATTACTTTCACTCTCTGGTCATTTCTTTTATTACCCAAATTTAGAGAAACTAACAAAAAACGTGAGCAGGGTCACCTGCTTCTCTCAATTTCATTCAAATGATGGTAAATTTTGATTTGATATTGGTGGGTTGTCTTGGTAGCTTGTGATAAAAATTTTGGAGAAGTTTGCTCCGTAAAATCAAAAATCTTATTTTCCCTGGGCTTTTAAAATTAAATTGTAAAAAGTTTATTCACCTAGCAAACTACTTCTCTACTGCTTACACAGCAATTATACAATTTTGAATTCCCTTTTTCGTTTTTCTCTTCTTTTTTTTCCAGTACACAGCATGATTGTTTAAATTTGGAATTTTTAGGGGGAAAAAACTTGCCTTCTTAATGTAATTAACGTTGAAATTCAACTTTACACAGGTGTTGAGGTGTACCTAGTCTTAAAAACTGATACCCTGCCTAGTATTAATTGTCTACAAGAATATTTTTTCATTTTCAAGGTCAAGAAAAATGCTGTCTTGTATTCTGGTTTCACTAAAAATGACAATTGAAAGTTAAAAAAACAAAAAAAAAATCTTAATGTTTGATAATGTAACTAACACGATATACAAAAAAAGGGGCACAGTACTTTTTATTGGGATTCAGGGCTTGAAGGGCGAGTCCTGGTAATCATTACCAAGACTCGCCCTTCAAGCCCTGAAAAGAATTTGGACAACGAGACAGTTCTTTTAGAGGCAACAGTTGTGATGATCATTACCAGGCACTTGAAGAGTCCTCAAACAAAGGGTTTTAGGACTTCAGCAATTTTTATTCCCTCTTTCTGTACACATGGGCTACCAAGCCACTTTAAATCTCAACCTCATGTCATTTTCGACTCTATCCCAGTTAAAGTACCTACATTATTTATTTGGTTTGAAAAGAATTTTTTATATGCATTGTAAAAAAAAAACAAAAAAACTTAGCTACCTTGACTAAAAATCGTTGAAAAAGTAGCATTATGAAGAAGAAAAAGTTCTACACTTAAAAAAACAAAAACGAAGTCAAAGTATTTTATTTTTAAAAAAGTATATATAAATTAAAATTTTAAAATCCATTGTAACACTTTCGAAATTTTGGTAAAAAATTTTAAAAATCGTGTTTTGATTTATTTCGCGGGGAACCAACGTTACGAAAATGTAAAATAGAAAACGTAAGAAATATCCCCCACCCCACCCCCTGGAAATCATTAATTTGGAAATTCTTGCAAAAATCAAATAATTGTTGAATTTTTAAATGAACCTTCCAGAATTCATTCGCAAATGAATTTTTTTTTTTTTTTTTTTTTTTTTTTTTTTTTTTTTTTTTTTTTTTTTTAAATTTTTTTTTTTAAATTTTATATATTCATGAAATTTTAAGAAATTCTTCTTTGTTAGGAAAATTGTTTTTAGAAATGCAAGACTCATTGGGGAATGTATTATAAATCATCTATTTATCTCTTTTTAAGATTTTGCCTTTATTTCCGAAAATCCTGCTCCAAATAGTAAAAAAAAAAAAAAGTACATGGAAATATCTGAAAAGAAATAGGTACTCAGTGTTGAATAATCTTTTTAAATGTATCTTTTTAATTTAAAAACCGAAGGTCTTCAGAAAGGTTTTTTAATTTACCCCCTTGTATTTTATATTTACTGTGCTGGAACTTTGATTGTGTCTTGTATGGACAAAATATCTTTTGGAAATTTGACGAGGTTCTGTCTTCCTCATGTGTAATTCAGCGTATCTTTTTTTTTTTTTTTTTTTTTTAAGAATAAGATTTAGAAACGTTATCCGAAGAAATCCCGACTGTAACATGAAAGTAATTGAAACAAAAAGGATTTTTTATTAAATGCATTGTGCATTGAATAATAATGTGATTGTTAAGCTTCAAGTTATTAGCCCCCAAAATGGTATACATTTGAGTTTTTTTATCTGTTTATTTAATAAAAATTAAAGTTGTTCCAACTAAATTTTTTCTTTAATTAAAAAACATCAATATTTTTATTTTAAGAATCTCTGAATTTTCTTTTCGTTTACAATACTGGCAAATGTCTAATAAATAATTTCTGTCCTACTCTCCATTTTGGGCCGAAAAAGTTTGACTCGGGTCCTGTTTGAGAGAAAAGCTTTTTTTCCTTTTTGTTTGTTTCCGCATGCACAACTTTTAACTTGTTTTCTAGTGATAGAGAATCAATAAAAGTAGTGTAGTTTTAAAATAACTGTTCGCTTAATGTCCCAGATTTTATCCTCTGCTATTTTTGTGATTGTTCACAAAATAGACAGCGGTGGGAACGGTGAGTACTCTGTTTCAATCGGTATGTTTGAGAGGAGAAAAAGTTGGGATGATAAGGGCAGGACTAGAAAGAAACGTCTGGAAGGTATTCTCTTATCAACCCCCCCCCCCCCCCCGCTGTTTCCGCTTCTTCGCGCAACTAGAAATCGCACATTTCTTCTCCCTCCACTGTAGCTATAACTTTTAACTTAGGGTAACGGATTTGCTATTCAATGAAATTGGAAGGGGTAAGCTTGCTTTCATATTTTGGTCTACTGTTGCATTGACAATAGATCTTTGGCACGGTATGATGAATCCATCATTTTCTGCCCTGCTGTTTTAGTTCTTTACTCTTGGGCAGCAGGTAATCTTTAAGAACTAATCTAAATTCAAATCATTATCTTTCCAAAGCTGATCTCAATTCAAATATTAAAGAACAGCACTGATTTCCTAAAGGATTTTCTTGTCTTCACAATAATACATATATCCCAGCTAGTTTTTAAAAGAAAAATCGAAATTTTTCTTTGTTTTCTGATCCAATATAACATAACTTTAAAAAATGATTCTTTTCACTTTATCTGATCACCCCCCCCCCCCCATTACACACACACACACACACATAGCTTGACAGAGCTTATTCATACTTGCTGGTAATTTACATGTATTTCATTCTCTCTCTCTCTCTCTCTCTCTCATATATTTTCCCACCTGTGGAACTTCCTTCTGTATACTTGCTTCCCTGATAGCTTCTTCTTCAATGTGCCAGGTCCCTTCAGGACATAGGCGATCATGGCCCTCAGCGTCTCCTTTTCCCTGGTGGCTCTTAACACACTTTCTCCTGTTAGCTGACCCAAATCCTGCTCTGCCAGCCACTTGCTCAAGCCCCTCAAGTATGTTACCCACTGCTTTGCTTTCCCTCTAACCTGCGAGTATCTGATTCTCTAAGCCTTCCTTCCTCATTACATGTCCCAGGAACTTAAGCTGTCTTTTCTTGATGCTCAGTATTAATTTCATTTCCATCTTTTCCAAAACCTCATCATTGCTCACAATCTTGACCCATGATACCTGCAGCATCCTTCTGTAGGACCGCATTTCAGTTGCTTCAAGTTTTTCCTTCATCTTTGAGATTGTGCAGCATTTGCTGTCATACTAAAGAACAGACATAACATAGCAGTCCACTACTCTCTTTGTTTCTAGAGATATTTTCCTGTCTCTCAATACTCTACTCAGCTTCTTTCGCTGTGTCAATTCACCTTCAGATTTCAGTGTCACACTTTTCATCTTAGAACACATTCCAGTTATTTAAATTTTTGTACCTTCTTGATTTTAATATTCCCTACATGTAATTGGCATTTTGGGGCTCGTGTTTGCTGATGATCGTGCATTTAGTTTTCTTGTAGTTTGTAGTTTTCTTTCAGTATCATCTGTGTATCTTATGTTGTTCAGATTGTGGCTGGCGATGATGAATCTTAGCATAACTTCTAGGGTCCTCATAATATTCTCACTGTACAAGTTGAATAGATCTGGTGGAAAGATACATCCTTGTCTTATGTCCCTTTGTATATCTGGTGAATTCATTTCCTATGCTGCCAGTAGAGGTTCTTGATTACTGTCTTTCCCAAATATGTTGAGGTTGCTGAGCATTTCTAATAATTCTTTGTGGCATACTTTGTTGAATACCTTTGCATAGTCTATAAAACGTAGATACACTCCCTTTTTCATTCATATTGCTCTTTCTGATAGTATCCTAAGCATAAATGTCGTGTTCCTTGTTCCAATGTCCTTGGTGAAACCACACTGTTCTTGTTCTATCTCTGGCCTGATTCTGCTTCACGCTCTGTTCATCAGGATTTGAATGAGTTTTTGAACTACAATCTCCAACATCAATTGTCATCTTTTGTCTCCTTGAGTGCCATTTTTCTCCCCCCACCCCGTTTATCCTTCTTGCTCTACTCTCTTGTAATGCCCTGCACACCAGTATTCTTATTTTTCTCTTATCCTTTCTTCATCACCTCCCCCCCCCCCCCACCAGTGGCAGTACTCCTTTGTTTGAGGTGATATGATTATTTTAAAAAATCTTTTTTTTCCTTCTTTTTTTTTTTTTTCACCCAATCAAGGGCAATAATGCCATTAATACACAAGGGTCATTGGGAGTGAAAGAATTAAAAGAATTTAGTGAGGAGAAAGAACAATAAAAGAACACGTTTCAGGAAGACAGGAGATAGTGATTGAGAGTGCTTCTCTTTTTTAAGATCATAGATGGCAAGAAACTGGTAAGTTCAACAGGTAACAAGTGCAAAAAATAAAAAAGCTATTAGAATTAAACTTATGGTTGCACATCGCCATTTCAACAGTAAAATGAAAGCTAGTTACCACTCTAATACAACACTTAAATTCATGTCTGAGTGCTAGAGAAGAAATCTCACCAGACCAATTACAATTATGATTGTACCAATTTTAAAAATCTTATTCGAATGACCTTTTGAATTTCCTCAAAGGTAAAATGTCTGGAATAAGAATGAAGACCCATTGTTAGTGACTTCACTTGAAGAGTTATGTACTCAGATATAAAAAAAAAAAAAACTCTTGCATAAAGTAACTTGAGGGGAAACTGTCTCATTGATGCATGCAATGTGTAATTAAATGTGCTGTTGGATGGTGAAAACTGAATTTCAAAATGCGGCCTCCAGATTTAGCAGATCATAGCTACACAATCTTCCTGTTTTCATCTTCACTTCTCTTTTTTTTTTACTTGTCTACTTAAGGTGATTTTATTACAGTTGAATCATCCCTTTTGTCAGGATTTCCCGATTGGCTTGCATTTGATGTAATACCAAATCTTGAATTAAATGAAACTTTATTTCTAGCCATCAATATTTACTCATTTCTCTGAGGTATCTTAATCTTACAACCTTGGCTTACATTGGTCAATCTAAAAGCAAGTTATTGATTGGTAACAAGCCTCCAAAACCTTTTACCCAGTTTAAGAAGCATCGTTTAGCAATTTTTTTCTTTTCCATTGCAGTCTGCCTTCAAGAGATTTCTACCTTTGTTTGACCGTGTCCTTGTAGAACGTCTTCTGCCTGAAGTTAAGACCAAAGGAGGAATTATGATCCCAGAAAAATCACAGGGTAAAGTTGTTCAGGCTACAGTCGTTGCCTGTGGTCCTGGAGCTCGAACCGAGGTAAACTCATGATTCTTTGGATTAAAGAAACAATTAATTTTGCGATACTACTTTTCACCATTGAATTTTTTTTATCATATGTAGTCATGTATAAGCCAACCTCATGTTTAGTGTGACCCCTGAAGTTCTTGACATGAATTTTAACACCTCAAAAAAAAAAAAAAAACTTAGTTGTCTAGTGCAACCTGCTACTGATAATGTATAACATTTAATCCATTTGGAAAAAAAAAAAATCACCTGTGTATAATACAGCCCTCTTCCCTTCACCTTTTGTACAAAATAAGCTGATCATAAAAACAAA
Organism: Ascarosepion bandense; assembly: GCA_037127315.1. NCBI lineage: Eukaryota > Metazoa > Mollusca > Cephalopoda > Sepiida > Sepiidae > Ascarosepion > Ascarosepion bandense. The sequence continues at coordinate 1,958,412 of JBBBDQ010001522.1, forward strand.
TCACATTATACTTGAATACATATGGTAATGTGTTTAAATAAGAAAAATTTATACTGAAACATGAACATCAGTTCTTGTATCAAGAGTTGCTTTTTTTTTTTTTTTCCCCCCCCTAATAAAATGTTACTGAAGATAGTACGAGGGTCATTCAATAAATAAGGTGAATTTTTTCGGTATAAGAACTTCTAATACAGATAGAAGTTTACTTTTTTTTTTCAACGTAGTCTCCCAGCAGTGTCACACACTTTTCCCATCTGTGCACAAGCTTCCGTATTCCCTCAGCGTAAAAATCTTTGGACTGATGTCTCAGCCAATCGCTCACAGCACTTTTGACTTCATTGTCACTTTCAAACTTTGTGCCTCTCGTTAATGCTTTTAAGGGACTAAACAGGTGAAAATCTAAAGGGGCAAGGTCTGGGCTGTAAGAGGGATGAGGGAGCAGTTTCCATCCCAGCTTGTTGATGATTTGCACCGTTTGAGCTGCTGTTTGAGGCCTTGCATTTTCTTGATGCAGTAGGCAAGGTCATCATGGACAATTTTGTGTGTTGTCCCAACAGATAGGCTCAAATTCCTTGTAGTGTCATCCACTGGCACCCTTCTATCAGACTGAGTGAGGTCACTGACTGATTCGATCACCTCAGGAGACCTCACTTCTGTAGTCCTCTCAGGCCTGTCTTCATCCTCAATACTGCTCTATCCTTCTTTTTGGCTAAAACATGTGGCACCATACACAGTTGACATTGTATGATTTTCAACTGGTTTGCACCCTTCAGCAACCAAAAACTTGGTAACTGACCTCTGGTCAATCCTGGAGCATGCTTCTTGGTCGGCCATCTTTATTAATCTCCAAAACTCTGTTTTTTTTTTTTTCAGTTTGCCAAAAAATTAAATCCATTTTAAAAAAGTAAGCTTCTATCTGTATTAGAAGTCTTTATACTGAAAATTCACCTTATTTATTGAATGACACTCGTAAATATGAAAATATGGATTTTTTTTTTTTTTTTTTTTTTTTTTATAGAAAGAAAAAATTTCCACTGGGCTTTCTTCAACATGACAAAATTATTAAAAATGAATAAATTTCTGTTAGAAAGTCTTTAAATTAAGGAATTTCCAAAGATTTCTGCAAACATCTTTAGAATCTGGCTATTCTTGAGTTTAAAATTATCCTTATGCCTTAGAATAAAACATTTTCTCAAATCCCTGTAAAGCCACCTAACAATGTCTTTTTTATGGGTACCACTTTTAGTTGGACAAAGATGACATTTAGAGGTTGTGTTGTTCATTTGTTGTTGTTTTTTTTTTTCCTCCAAGTTTTTTTCATCGGTCCCTTTTTATTTGTCCCCTGCTGTTTCTGTTGGCCACAAGTTGTACTTTCAGTTCTTTTCATAATGAAATGAAACCATTTGATAATGTTTCAAACCACATTTCATTATGGTTTCATTTTTTAAGTAATTAATTTAAATACCCTATTATAAAGAGCTGATTCTGTCGTGTACTGTATGTTTCTTTATGCTTCAGTGACTTGTATGCATATGAACCATTTAACATATCTATACACGTCTTGACTGATTTTGAAATAAGACATAGGCATAATATATCTTCCTTTCACTCCTTCTGGACAGTTCCTACCCTTGGGCAGCATAATAATAAAAAAAAAATCATAAATCATTTGAAAATGGTATAAATATAAACAAACACCACGCACAGAGCCTGAAAATTACATTATTTGATAATAAACAGAATTTCTTCTTTTCTTTTCTTTTTTTTCTTTTTTTTTTCTTTTTTTTTTTTTTTAGATAAATTTTTGTATGAATATTTTAGGTTTCATTAAATTAAAATGTACATGTAAATATCCAAATATACATGCACAATTTGAATGAAATTGAAATGGACATTTGTGTTGCCTGAAAGTTAATTCCCCTTTGCCTATTAAAAAAAAAAACTCAAAAAAACATTGTAACAAGAAAAAAGTATAAGTTGAAGTTATAACTAGTCATGTATTTAAACTGAATATATTTTCTTACAAATGTGGCATTTCGATTTGAAATTTGCTCATCTTGCTGTCAACAAAGCAACAAGCACTGAACTTGTAAAATTGTACAACTTTCCCTAGTCTGTCTTAAAGCTTGATCAATTATCTAAATTTTATTTCTTATTTTAACTGCAACACTTCAACTAGTAAAGTTAAATTCATTAAGTTAATGAATTCATGCTTTTCAAATTGTTGTATTCCCTGGTATTTATTTATTTTCAGTCTGGTAGCCTGCTCCCTCTTTCTGTTAAGGTGGGAGATATGGTGATGCTGCCAGAGTATGGTGGAACCAAGGTAGAGCTAGAAAAAAAGGTATGTAGGCAAACAATAAAATTTTCTTCAAAAAGTTTTCTAGTTTAGAACCAAAGAGCATATTAATACAGTATAATTTATACATTTAGTGCATATGATTTCATCTGTTTTTTCTTTCTCTTTTTTTTTTTTTTTTTTTTTTTTTAATGCCAAAGGATTTATTATTATACAATGTGACGAACAAATGTACCTATCTGCAATTTACTTCCAGCCAAAGTTTGAAATTTCTATTTCTCTGCTGCTTCTGTTGTCTCCTCCCTCACACTTTCATCCCTCTGTGCATTTTCTCACTTTTCCTCTTTGTTAAGCCCAGATGTCACATGACCAATATTTGTATCTGTCTATATTTTACCTCCTATCTAAATTTGGGGTCTATTTCTCTCTGAGCTGTTTTCATTGGCTCTTTCCTCTCATTTCTTTCTCTCTTGTTTTCCTCTTTGCTTTTTATTTCCTCTGTGTCCTTCTTTCCTCTTTCTTTCCCCCTTTTTTGATTTCTAGTCTTTCTTCCCTCTTTACCTCGTATGAAAATTTTTCCAAAAATAAAGGTGGGTTTTTAAATGTTCTTTTTAAAAATAACATTTATTACCATCATTAACTATCTGATAAGATATTGTTCTTTCAATGTCAAAACAAAATGTACAATTTTGTAGTAGTTTGTACATGTTTTAAAGTAGAATTTATAAATATTCATTGCTCTATTTTTAGATTGAGCACTGTTTTAAATTAATATTTTGAGCGTTGCAAATATCTTCTTCGTTCCTTATTCATTTGGAGATATATAAAATAAAACGTTGTAGCAGGACATAATATCTACCTATTTCTCTTCCCTCAATTTTAAACTAACTCGTTTTTTTCTTTTCTCTCTTTCAGGATTACTTTTTGTTCAGAGACTCTGATATCCTTGGAAAATACGAATCTTGAGCTTCATACAATTTAAGTTTGATATTTTTAGGGTGGGGGATACTCATTATTTTTGTATCCATGGCAACACATGTGGGGTTTGAGACTCGACCAAAGGGGAATAACTGATTTCTTGACGTAGGAAGAATTACTTGCTCTCAATTCTCGTGCATGACTTTCGTGACGAAATTAAAAAGAAAAAAAAGAAAACATTTATGCATGTAATTACTCTTTATTATATAGTTGATAATTTTTAAAAGGCAATTTGTTGCCCGAGTACTAATTTTTTGCACATTTAGACATCCAGTTAAGATGAAATTCTACAATACTTTAAGCAATATTACTTAGGTTTTTGCACAATAAAAATGAAAAAGGTGCTTGGGTTTAAAGAATCAGTTCCTCTATAAATGCATTCCTAAGTTCATTTTAGATTTCTAGTCAGTTTCTTTTAACATAAAAAGGTAAATTCAACCCTTTTCTAGATTTTTTTTTTCTCTAATGCCCTCCATTTCTTACTTTCATGTTTTGTGTTGTGTTTATTTTAAATGAATGCAAAAATGTCATTGTTGATGTTCCCCTGACTCCAAATATGGAGGAGTGTGGGTAGCAAAGCATGTGTTGCCATGTTTACTACTGCCCATTGCTGATGATGTGACCATTATAGAATCAAATTGACTGCTAGAGGAGAGGTTTGACACCATTGGCTGAATGACCACCCACAACAGCTGATGACAAAAAAATGAAAATCAGGGAATCAAATCATTTTCAGTCCTTCCTTGACCTCTACTCAAGCTCAAGAAACTGTAGTTCTGAATGCCATGCATAAAACAAACAAATTATCTGTGTACATAAAATCATTTAAAGAAATCATTAAAAAAAAAAACTATTGAAACTTATGTTCTTATTGTTGCATGTCAAGAAGAAATTTAATTTTCAAAGAACTCTGAATAGATTTAACATTCAACAGTTTTCACTAATTTCTCTTTTTTTTTTTTTTTTTGTTAGCCTACAACAACTAAGATGAAGATAATGGTACACACTTATTTGTGGTAGAACAATATCACAATATCAAGTCTACTCATTTTGTTAAAACTACTGTCAGTATTTTGTTACACAAGTAGCTTTTTACTAATCTAAAAGTTTTTTACCTGCGAAAAATATATAGTTATAACTTTTGTAAAATATTTGATTTTGTATTGTAAATCAATTAACTTTCTTTAAGAAAATAAATGTTTAAATCTGTTTTATGAAAACCTTTCATCCTCAACAAAAATTTCTAAAATCATATAACTACTACTATGACATCATAGAGCCTTCTAGGGTTTCTTTATAAGTTTGTATGTTATGTTATAGCTATAGTGTTAAATGCATTAAAAATATACAAGAGTATTATCTAATTACATCCTTACAAAATTGAAAAATTAAAATTGATTTTTTTTTTTTTTTTTTTTTTTTATTGCTTGATTGTGTATATGATAAAATTAAATTTTCAGTTTGGGGTAAAAAAAAAAAAAATTTTTTTTTTTTTTTCCATTACTTTTGGACAAAAGTTAATTGATTTACAGCACAGGAACATAGGCTTACACAACAAGTCTAGATAGATGGTTTTAGTTAAAGTATTTGGATAGATGCCCCATTTATTTATTAAACAGTATATTTTCATCTACTGGCTTAAATATTTAAGAAATGTTATGAAAAATTTACTCTCTGGCAGGATTCTCCATATTGGGCTTTTCATTGTAGCTAAATTTTACTGTATTATTAAAAAGTTTATACAATACACTATTTATCTATATTTCTGAGATTAGCTGTTTACTTTATAAAGGGTTTGGTTAAAAATTCCAGCCACCTGAAGAAGGTTGGTGTGTACAATGGCTGAAACATCATGAATTTGGAAAAGATGAGGCAACATTCTAAACAATTTAAATACACTATCTGCTGGAGAGTATTCAGTATCTTTTTGTTTTTTATTTGCAAATTAGATTAGACATTAAACCAAAAAAAAAAAAAATTTTGTATTTGCCAAAACCAAGTGGTGGTGGTGTTGGTTTTTTTTTTTTTTTTTTTTTTTCTTTTTGTGTGTAAATTTCTACCTGCAATGCTGACAGGTGATTCTATTTTATATTTTCAAAAATACACTCAGAACAGAAGTGGTGTGATATGCTCAATGTCTATCAGTATCTTCTCTGGTGGGTTTTTGATCTAACATTTAACATCTTAATTTTGAATTTATTTTCCTGTATGGTTTTATTAAGCTTTAATTTTTATATCAAGATATTAAACTCTTTTCAAACCTATATTAATGTTAAATCCCAAGTATTAAAAAAAATAGGAGCTGGTGTTTTGTAATCTGATTCTTCTCAATTTTTCTACTGGTGCTGTTTTCAATGAATCTGAGGTTGTCTTCTCCATGTAGCTTTTTATCTTTATTTCACTCAGTTTTTGCCTTATGACCATTTCCCCAAGCTCGCATACCTTGGCCCTATCAGATGAACCCTTAGGAATGTCAAAATTCACATCTTTCTTTGGGATCTTTTTTACATGCATCCTTATTATATAATATATGGACTTGTGGCAGTGTTTAATATTCTGCACCTGTTGATCTAAAATGCTCACATATTCCTTGGAAAAAATTATGGCTTAATCTGTGTCATATGATATAGAAGGAAGAAAGTCCTTAATATTATAAGAATGAACCTCCTCTTTGGTCTGGTATTTTATTGAACCATTTCATGCATTCAACAATGCATCACCATTAGTTTACCTTTTCGTCCAAGCTCTATTTTCTATAGAAGTTGGAAGTATTTTGCTTTCTTCAAATATTCTATTATTTGGGCAGCAGGTACATTTTTGAAGAGCATGTTCAGATTTTGTACTTGGTAATAGTTGCGCATTTTTTGTGCTTCTTTGCATTCTATCAAGATGGGCTTGACTGAGAAATTTGTTGCAGTGGATACACTAAGGTGTAATTTGTATCGTGACCATGTGTGCATGTTTCAGGTGAGTGTGTCCAATTCCTAATCTGAGCATTATGCCTTGTCTACAGTCAGCCGATGGCTCTATATTCTCCTTTCTTATTGTCAGTTGATGTTCATATAGTTTGCTTGGGAACATGTCTCAAATTGCTTGCTTGCTCTTTTTTTTTTATGTGCAAGTTCGTTTTTATAATCTCTATATGGGAGTTTGATGTTGGTTATTTTCATTTCTGTTGCCTTGTTTACCAGTGTGTGAACTTTGATTTCTGTTGATGCCTATATGGCTAGGAATCCAAACTAATATTTTGTGCTTTAAATGATTTCTAGGATTTCTTGAATATAGAGATGGTTTGTGTTCTTTTCTTTAACTGCTGTTAAACTAGATAGGGAGTTTGAAAATATAAACTTTCCATCTTTTGAATTTTCTATCATTTAAGTGCCATTTTAATGGTTTGTAGTTCAGCTGTATTGATGGATGCATTATTTGGTAGCCTGGTTTGTTTATGAATTTCTCTGTGGTTGCTGAACCTATTCTATTTAGGATTTTTTATTTCCAGTTGAATTCATTGCATTCACTTACACACAAATACCCTTGGGAAAGGTATTAATCTGTCTCTTCCTTCCAGTTATGGGTTAAATAACAGGACAGATTGGGTTCTATAGCCTTGGCTGGCAACCAGTCTACCGCAGAAAGCAATGGCAAATAATCGGATAATCTTCTGCCCAGTCAGTCATGTCACTTTTGAGACATGATCACCCAAGCATGTTTCACTTATGGCACTTAACTGACTGACTGTGCAGAATGGTTTATAGTCACTCTTAATTCTCTGTACATACTTTTTTTTTTTTGTCAATGCAGGGGTTTTGGTTTCCTTTGACTGATGGTATGTTATCTTTTTCTTTCTTTTTTTTTTTTTTTTTTTTTTTTTTTTTTACTAGTGTTTCATTAATTTGAAGTCCAAAAAGAGTTGACTGTTGCTTTATTTCTTTAGAACTGGGTATAATTGAGGTTTATGTTTTTTGGTATACAAAGTTAATTGGGTTGAATTTTATTTTTAGTGCATATTGGAGAGATAATTTTTCCCCATATCAAAGATATAGGTGGTTCATTGGCTTTTATATGGAGACTTTGCATGGGTGAGGTTCAGAAGGCTCAGAGACTTAATCTCAGTCCTTGATTTTATATGGTTTGTAGGTTTTAAGAGAGGATTTACGTGTGGTATCCATAGTCTAATTTTGATCTGATGTGTGACCCATATATTTTGAGCATTACTTTTTGGTTAGCATCTCAATTCAGTTTTGCTATTAATTTTAGAAGCCTTTCAAAGCCTTTTTGGCATTTTTAAGGTAATCAATGTGTGCCTTGAAGTTGAGTTCGCTATCTAGTATAATTCCTAGATATTTTATTTGTTGGTCTATGAGAATTAAGTGTCCATTTTATTTTAACTCTGCATTGAGGTGGTAGGCTTGTATTTTGCAGAATTGTGTACAAATAGTTTTTTGCTTTGGAGAAACAAAACCCATTCTCATTTGTCTATTTCTCTATCTTAGTAAACCATGTTTGTACATATTGACAAATATGCCTTCCCTTGAAAGATGAGTATGATATTTAAAGATCATCTATGTAGAGGGATTTTTCAATTCCTGTATTAATGACTATAATACAATTCTAAGAATAAATAATGTAACTGATAAAATGCTACTTTGAGTTATTTCTGCTTGTGTGTGTTTGATGTTTCCATTTTGTACTTTAAATGTTTGGATTTATAGGAAGTTTTGGATGAATATAGGCATTATTCCTTTTATTCCAATCTTGTACATGTCTTTTAGGATACCATACTTCTGTATAGTGTGATATTCTTTTTCAAGATCAAAGAATATTGATGTCATATGGTGACCTTGAACAAAACGATCACAAATGATTTTAGCCGTACTAGTTGATCATTGGTTCTTTGTTTTTTTTTTTTGTTTTGTTTTTTTGTTTTTTTTTAGCTAGATAAGTTTTTTTCTTTTCCTCATCTTGCTAATGCAACTTGGTAGTGTAGTGGGTTGGTAGTTTGTTGGGTTGGAATGGTCTTTGTCTGGTTTTGAATTTGGAATGAAGACGGATTTGAGCCACGATTTTGGAAATTTGAATGCCTTATATCATTGAAGATCTGAAGAAATATTAAGACTTTTCTGGCAGGTATTTTAAAAATTGGTAAGGAATTTTATTTGGAACAGTTGAATAATTTTTACTTTTGTTTATGGAATCTCTAAGTTTTCTCATAGTAAAGAGAATGATTTGTTATTGTTCGAAGTGAAAGTAAATCTATGTTTTTATATTTTTGAAATTTAGGAATGTAGTGATTTGTTGGGAAGTTTCTTTAAAATCCTGTTGCTATTAGGTTTTTTTTGTTTTTTGTTTTTTCTAGTTCATTTATCTCCCTTCGTTTTGGTTAATTGGACTGTTGCAGTTTGTGATTTTTTTTTTTTTTTTTTTGTTCCCATTAATTTTTCTTATTTCCGATGTTTTATTTATTGGGATTTTCTTGTTTAGTCTGGAGGTGTATTTTGCAAAAATTCTCTTTTAGATTTTTTAATCATACAGCATACTTTTTCTCAAGCTTGCTTGTAGTTTTGTAGGTTGATGGTGATTGGGATGTATAAGAATATATTTGGCATTTGTTTCTCCTGATTTTAACTGCTTCTCTGCATTTTGATGTAAACCAGAGATTTAATTTGGTATGTGGTTTAAAGGAAGATTCCGGTATTTGCCTTGCTATTTGTAAAGGAAACTTTGTTCTGAGTTGGTGAGAATTTCTATGTTGATTTGGGATGAGCAATGCTCATTGAATTTTAACCAGTTAGCTTTCTGTAGTTGCCATTTTGGATTCCCTTCTTCTGACATAGACTTGCTTATATTTAGGAAAATAGGTGAATAGTCACTACTACATTAGTCATCATGAACTTTGCATTGAAAGTCTGTAAAAATTTATAAGGAGCATATTAGTTTAAAAGCTGATGTTGATTCAGTACCTGAGTGCAGGCATGTGTGCATTTAGTTATTAAGGATACACAGATCATTCTAATAGCGATTCAATAATTTTACCAGTTTGAAGTTCCTAAAGCCGCATATTTTGCTGCGTGTATTAAAATATCCCATAAAGTAGAAAGGGAGTGGCAAGTTTGTCAATTCGCCTTTCTATTTCAGCCCGTGCTTTTGGCGGAATATAAATTGGACATATAGTTATTGTTCAGTGAATAGAATCTTTTACTGTCATGGTCTGTAGATTTGTATTTAATTGTAGTTTTTCGTGTGGTATTTTTTTTTTTTTTTTCTTAACAAATACTGAAGTACCTATCCTGGGCTTATTCTCTGTTCTTGATACATTTATTTTGTTATAAGTTTCATATTCTTTAAAGATGTCAGTTTCTTAGAGAAAGGTTTCCTGCGAGCATACTATATCACACTGATGTAATTAAAGTCAGTTAAGTGCCATACATGATACACGCTTGGGCAATCATGTCTCATAAGAGACATGACTGAGTCGGTCGCCATTACTTTCTGCGGTAGACTGGTTTCCATCCAAGGCTATAGAACCCAGTCTGTCCTATTATTTAACCCATAACTGGAGTGAAGAGACAGATTAATACCTTTCCCAAGGGTATTTGTACGTAAGTAAATGCAATGAATTCAACTGGTTTTTGAAATCGGTTCCCCAATTTGTCGTTCTCAGTCGATATCCACTGCACCACAACGCACATAAAGGCATTAACATAAAATGTGAGCCAGGAATATAGAAGATGAAGAAATGATTGTCTTTTCTTTCCTTTTCCTATCCAGTGTCTGGCATACAAGAAAAACATTTGAAAAATGATTACCTGTTTTGGAAGTCAAAAGCAAGATTGAGAAAGTTGAATTATGCCCACCAAGAAGTGATGGTTAGCAAGCCATCAAGAATACAATTGTGGAAAGGTAAATCAATCGAGAAATACTTTATCTGTTGCTTGTACAAGTGAAATGAGAAACGAACCTGTAAGTGTAACGAAAGACATGATTTCCCTCGGAATTCAAAACGAGCGCGAACATGTCTTGCCTGTAAGATAATAACAAAAAAGAAAGATGGCCGCTATTGAAGACAATTTATGCTTGCCTATCTCGTCCAAAACAAGACGATATTTGCAGACATGCTGTCAGTGCGGATTTTCTCCCTGGATTGTGTGTCGAAGTTGCAGATTGATAGTCAGACTGACAAAGAGGAAGGAGAAGCGGCTTAATTGGTGTCTAAAAGGAAACCAGAAATCCATTTCCATGAGGCAACGAAAGAAAGAAAAACAGCTGGCCTGCCTGCGAGCGAGCATTACACTACACCTTTTATTCCTCCCACCATCATCATTCATCTTTCTTTTTATACTACATGGTAAACCAATATGGTTATGAAAACAACTTGCTGATATCAGGTCTACAAAATGGCGAGTTTATGAGAATAAACAAAACCAGAGACAGAGAAATGATATTAGAAAGCAGAGTTCGAGTTCCAGTTGAATTCGTTGCATTCATTTATGGTAATAACCCATTCACTTAAGGTATTAACCCATATGCCCCCCCCCCCCCATGGATGAGTTGAATAGCACCACAGTTCGGGTTCTTTAGCCTTGGTTAGTAACCAGTCTGCTACAGAAAGAAATGGCAACCTACCGCGAGAAAATATTCTGCCTCGTCAGTCATACATCGAAAGAGACATGATTGCCCAAGCGTGTATCACGTATGGCACTTAACTGACTGAAGTCTTTCAGTGGATAGATACGTTTGACATGTTGCATGGGTATCGACCCCACAAACTTTTGTATGTGTGAAATCAGGAAAGACAAGAGACGGGGGCGAAGATATAGAATTTGTCAACGTTAATTATTAGTATGTTAAAAACGACGAGCAGTCAGAAATTGGGCAAGGCTGAATGCTGGAATTTCGGCAGCGTTTAACATAATCAGTTCAGGCTGGAATGTCGTCATCGTCTGGCAGGAACAGCTCAGTCTGAAACATGGTCAGCAGGAATATCGTCATCAATCGGTACAGAATGTGGTCAGCGTCTGTCATAAACGGCAAAGACTGGAAAGTCGTCAGCGGTTGTCAGGAACGGTCCCGGTCTGAAACGTCGTCAGAGGAGACAGGTTCGGCTGCGACCTAGCACGTGCAAGCCACAGCAACCGGACTTGAAAAGTCATCGTCTCCTTTGCCTGATCGACCTCAGGTAACGGGATCTTGGGCGGACCACCACTGAAGCAGAGTCGAACTTAAAGCGGGACCAACTGCTAACTAAAAGGTAATATCTCCAGGGATCAACCACAGGTAGCTGGATCGCAAACGAAGCACACACCTAGCTGAAGACGACCGGAGAGCAGAAAGTGAGTTAGTAATGTCCATATAGTGCACAGATACATACCCTTCGGACCAAGAAAGCCTGTTTTGTTGATTGGCGAAAGTGACGCTGATTATAAGGTTTCAACTTTTGACAACATCTAGCTGCTGATTGTTGGTGGAAAAAGCAAGGGGAAGGCCGCCCCTTTGTTTAACACATGACAAATGGGAGCAGCAGGCTGCGACATATACTAGAGTAAAAAAAAAAGAAAGACATTTATTAAATATAGTTTAAAATAGTAGATATTAAAAAAAAGGTAAACATCTTCACTTGACAGTAGAGTAAAAAAGTAGACACAGTCAGAAAAGGAGAGACGTGTTCAGTTGACACAAGAGTCAAATGAAAAGCTAGAGATAGTGTCACAAAGGTGTTCTGTTGACATAAAACGGTAGCCAAAAGGCAAAAAAGGTCAGGTTTATATCCGAGTCTGTAATTATCTACCCGGATCTTTTAACGGAATTTTACTTCCCAGCATGGGATGTAATTGGTATATTATAAACCTCGTTAACAGGGCTGCGATTCAACTGAGAAATTCTTCATTAACCGATATAGAAAAGTTAACTTTAAGTGGCTACATTTGATATGCCAGCCGTACGAGTTCTTGCAGGTGAATCGACAGAGCAGATGGTACGACGATAACAGACTTCCCGAGACAAAATGATACGAGTTTATGAACCAAGGAACTTATTCTCTATTACTGATGATGGGGGCAGTTGCGAATAAAAGGAATGGTTATGGGAACAAAACTTGCTGATAACAGGTCGACAAAATGAGTTGATGGGAATAAACAAGACCAGAAACTGAGAAATGATATTTAAGATGAAAGATAAAGAAATCCAAAAAAAGTAGTTGAAGCTTTGATAATATTTTAATTCTTCCACGAATTATACGGATTTTATAAACACGCAAAAATATTAGCAGCTCAGTCAGTTAGGTGCCATACGTGATACACGCTTGGGCGATCATGTCTCGAAAGAGACATGACTAACTGGGCAGAAGATTATCCCGCAGTAGGTTGCCATTACTTTCTGCGGTAGACTGGTTGCCGACCAAGGCTATAGAACCCAATCTGTCCTATTATTTAACCCATAACTGGAGGGAAGAGACTGATTAATACCTTTCCCAAGGGTATTTGCGCGTAAGTGAATGCAAGGAATCTAACTGGAATTCGAACTCTGCTCCCCGATTTCTCGTTCCGAGCCGATATCCACTGCGCCACAACGCACATAAAGCTGTCACGTGAGTTTACATTTAAAAAAGTTGGAAACATGATAGCGTTCGAGTAACATAAGTGCAAGACCTAAGGAGATTTTACCAACTCCACATTATAAGTTAGATGTATATTTAGCCTCCACTACTGGGGCTATGTGAATGACGTTACTGGTATCTGCTCTAGGTACCCAAGCATTAAGAATAAAAACATCGACGGAGAAGTTGGAAAAAACATAAATAAAGCTTTTATTTTCGAGAATGACAGCATGATAACGAAGTAGTGAAGTGCATTGTATGCTTTCTATACGACTCCGAGAAGGAAAGTTAGCGAATGTTGCAAAAGTCTATTTTTACTCACAAATCTAACACGTCATGTTGTAAGAAACCATGCTTTACCCACGTGTCATGTAAGCATCTTCTCGCTGCATCTAACCCAGAACTGTCCTGTATAGACGATAATTTCGCTGACTGGCCGTTAAGGATCACATGACCGGCGAATAGCGATGCATATTAATGACTTCTCTAACTATCGACCTTTTATCCTCTTACTGCTTTTGGGTAAAGGTTTCAAGACTATTATCAACGCTGAAATAGTTACGTATCTCACATCTCAGGCTCTAGATAAGAACGGAGAAATTCGAGCTGTTGCTTGAGATATCTCGAAAGCGTTTCACAGGGTTTGGCAAGCTGGTCTTCTGTGCAAGCGCCAGTGATACGGTATTTCTGGACGGTCGTTTGACTTACTCCAATCATTCCTATCAAATCGTGAAATGAAGATTGCTTTGAACGGGCAACTTCTACATTCTTTCATACGAACACCGGTGTTCCTCAAGGCAATATCCTGAGTCTGATGTCCCATTAATGGATCGCCACGAAACAGCGGGTAAAAGCATATCAATCATTGACAGAGACGTTGGAATCGGAGGCGTGATCAGTTATTCATCCACTGATGAGGATGATTGCCAAAAGAGTTGTACCTTAGAGTCTATTTATGTAGATGGAGAAGTTGTTGATAGATCATCTGGCAGCGAGGTAAGCGACGCTCTTCAACTAAAAGAAACGTCCATTGAAGCGAAAAGAACTGAAGCGCCCATAGGGACCATAGAAGAACGCAGGACGAGGAGGGAATGTCTGAAAGGTCTTGTGGACTTGCTGGCTGAATGTTAGTTTCGTTATGCCATTGTATGTAGTAGTAGAGTTCCGTGGTGGGCCGTTGAGTTGCGTGTTATTTAGAGTAAGACAGATTGTTTTTTTAAAATTAAGTTAATTGAAACTAAACAACTAATCCTCCAAGCAAAGCGCATGCCCATCATCAAAAGATACCATCAGATCTTTAGGTATTTTTTCTTCATTTTTTTTCCCCCGGTGAGACTTTGAATGACATGCACAGCAGATAATGACAAATTTCTGTGTTCAATCAGAGTATGATTGACTTTTAGAAAATTATATGCGTAACGTTGAAACTCGAGCAGAGGTAGGTAATGTGTATGCGAAGGTCATTTATTCGGTGTCAATTTGAATATTGGGGCATGGTTACCGCCTACGATCGAAGGTCGTGCTTCAAGATGTCTACGGGTATGTTGCAATGCGGAAGAAAAAGAGATAGAAAAGGAAAAAAATACTTTTGAAACATTACAGGACTTTCTTTTGATGGGTGTACCTTCAGAAAAAAAAAAAAGAAAACAAACTTAGGAACACTGTAGAACTTTTTTGGATGTGTGTGTCTTAAAAAAAAAGAAAATAGAACGAACTCGTGAACTTTGTATGTGCCTTAAAAAAACGAAAGAAAAAGGAAAGGAAATTGAACGTTGTGAACAGTATTGAACTTGATGTTTTTTATGTTATATGTAAATATTTTATACAATTGCTTCGGTTGTGGGTAGAGAGGTGTTGGAGGAAGGATACACTTCAAAGATGAACATTTTGAATCATGATATAGAAGGAGTATTATATAATCTAGGGGCCAACAGAATATAATTGAACCTAAAAAGAATTTATTCCTGTCGAAGGCGAAAAAGAACACCCGATGATTTTAGTCGAAGCTGGAATGTAGGAAAAAGTAAACAGTGTATTGTGTCAAAAAACATCGGTTTTCCTGGTTACAAAATATAAACAATGGAATATAATTTAATTAAATTATTCGGTCAGAGTGAAAAAAAATTCAGAAACAACATTCAAAGACAGAATTTAATTTACATCAAATTATTTCAAAATTATAATCCAACAACTAACGGAATTAATTATAATTTTAGTAAGCCGACAGAAATGTGTTTTGGTTGTCAGAAACAATGTAACAAACAAGCATTGTGTCATCGTGTCAAAGTTGGAAAACTTAAAAACTTAAATATTTAAACAATGAAATAGACAATAATAGGATTACGTCAAAATGCAACTGCCAAAGACACCAATTGGTGATTAGGCCTACCCGAGAATGACATAATTGGGTGAAGCTCGACAGAGCCTAAACTTATATATAAGACCGGGTTTGAGTGAGCAGAGAGAGAGAGCAGACAAGCTCATGACACAACTCTAGTCGTCACTCTCGCGTATGTGCTTGGTTCCTCTAACTAGCTCTCTGCACACAACCGTCACTGCAGAAAATAAACTGAACAAGTGAATATATTTTTATACGCACGTTGTCCGTCGTTATTTTTCAAGCCGATCATCAACATTGGTTTGCAGGTTATACAGCATACGCCGTTCTGGTATACGTCTCTGGTATACCTCATACCGGTATACCTCGAATTACGTCGTTTTGAGTTAAGTCGTTCTCAATTATACGTCATTTGTCAATATATATATATATACTTCATAAACGTAAACGAGTTAGCGTAATAACTCGTTTACAAATGAAGCCTATTCAAAAGTTCTACAATATAATTGTATTGAGCACATTTTAATAAAACTGTGTACTGGTCTAATTTTATTATGACCAATAAATAAGCAATTAAACATTATATATATATATATATATAGATGGAAAAATACAAATCAAATTTAAATCATTTTATTCGACTTTACATCTGTCCGCCATAAATATTGAAGTCGTAATATCATTAGAAAAGCGTTAGAAGCACATAAAATCATGTTGCTGTACAATAAATAAGAAAAGATATAAAATCATGTTATTGAATGTAAATATTGGTAAATGTAACATAAATTATTTTATTTTCTACTATAGCAAAATAATTTTACTAACTGTATTTGTTATTTAACCTTACAAAATCACTTTACCTTACATTGTCTAGCAAACAACATTGACAAATAAAGAGTCCGCGATGTACTGTAAAGCTCGTCAAGTTGTAAACATCTACAGTTACGAGTATGTATGTACATATATTTGTAAATTTAGATTACTTTTTTGTGTATTATATTAAAATTTGTTTGTAAGCATAAAATAGATTCTCATTGACCATATTATTAAAAATGCACTTATAAATAAAATACAGAATTGGGAATGATTATTTGTGGTTTGGATGTGCATTGTGGTGCAGTGGATATCGACTCGGAATGACAAATCGGGGAGCCGAGTACGAGTATCAGTTGGATTCCTTGCATTCACTTACGCACAAATATCCTTGGAAAAGTATTAATCCGACTCTTCCCTCCAGTTATGGGTTAAATAACAGGACAGATTGGGTTCTATAGCCTTGGCTGGCAACCAATCTACCGCAGAAAGCAATGCCAACTTACTGCGGGATAATCTTCTGCCCAGTTAGTCATGTCTCTTTCGAGACATGATCGCCTAAAGCGTGTATCACGTATGGCACATAACTGATTGACAATATATATATAGGAAACATGATTAAGGCTTCTACTGGGCATAAAGTTGGGGATCACTTTTATATTGTTATGAAGTAATAAACTGATCCTCAACGAATTACTATTTAATAATATAATACATCTCTCCCCGCTCTAGCTATGAGTCAAATAATAGCATAGATTGGGTTCTATAGCCTTGGCTGGCAACCAGTCTACCGCAGAAAGTAATGGCAACCTACTGCGGGATAATCTTCTGCCTAGTCAGCCATGTCTCTTTCGAGATGTGATTGCCCAAAGCGTGTATCACGTATGGCACTTAACTGACTATTTGTGGTTTAGCCTGGTGACACGTAAATTCGGAGACAAGTAAATTGGACTTAAGTCGTTTTTCGACTTAAGTCACTTTTCCTAAAACAAATTAACGACATAAGGTGAAGGATACTAGTATTCTTTAAATTTAAATTTTTGTTGGTGGTGTTAAATATTTATATATGTGGAGACTTGTGTCACTGCCTCCTTCATTCTATTCTTAGCTTCTACTTGAGAACATTCGCCAGGGTAGCGAGTCATTCATAACCCAACAGACCTCTTATTGAACTCTTGGATGTTATTCTTTAGTAATAGAGTTATTAACTACTCTTGAAAGAACAGAATTGAAGAACACCAAAAGCCGTATTCCGAAGTGTGAATGCCAAATTAAACATGTCAGAACACGCCCGATGGTTTGATATTGGAAAGAATGTAAGCGGAAGTAAGAGGCGCATACGTTTGAAAGAGGCTACGTAATCAGTTGAATGTAGAACTCTTTCTAGAAAGAAGTAACTGCGAATTTTATATTTGACGGCTAAGGTGTTAGCACTTACGTCTAAAGAATACTTACTGTTCGTATATATGAACAGCTAAAAATAACACACGCACGCACGCATACACACAGACATATATATATATATATAGTACTGCGCAAAAGTATTAGGACAAGAACTATTTTCTTTTGTGAGGCATATTGACAGAAAATAAAAAAATAATTAAAGTAATTTTATTTGATTTACTCAACAAATGCTTTAACAAGAAAAATACTTGTTATAAAATAAATTCAATATTTAGTATAATAGTCTTTTGCTTTGATCACAGCCTTCATTCTGTCAGGCATTGAGATCGCAAGCTTCTTCAATGTATTTAATGGTATCTCCTGCCAAGCAGCTTCCCAAAGTGTGTCTTGCGAAGTAACATTCGATTTATCAATTTTTTTTATCCAAAATATCCCATAGATGTTCAATAGAATTGAGATCAGGGCTTTGTGGGGGCCAATTCAAATTCCGAAGCCTTCCTTCCTCTTCCTTTTTAGTTAGATAATTCTTACAAAGTTTTGAAGTATGTTTAGGATCATTGTCTTGTTGATAAATAAATCCTTGTTCTAATACTTTTGCACACTACAGGTAGTGTGCAAAAGTGTTTGGACAGGATTGATTTTAAACTTTATTTTGATGCCTCATAAAAGATAAAATAATTCTTGTTCTAATACTTTTGCACAGTACTATATATATATATATATATATACGCAGACAGATCTGTTTCGTTGTATCACAGCTCATTAGTGCAGTTAGACATCCGATTGCTTTTCGCCAGGATTGGACCCGACCGAACTGTCATCAGTCAGTGATTCTACCTCTGAGCTATGGGCGCTATGTCTGGAGAAACGGTAGACTTTAAAAACAGTGGGTACTCACCGCTTTTTGCGCATCGTTCTTCAGTAATGAATCGAACACTCTCGGTTACTGGCGTGTGTTCACATTGTGTATATAAGACGCTAAAATCTGCCTTCCACCACCGAGCGTCCATGGCTTAAAGGAAGAATCGCCGACTGATGTCAATTCGGTCGGGTTTCAATCCTGGCTAGAAGCAGTCGGATGTCTAACCGTACTGATGAGCTGTGATACAGCAAAACAGGACGGTCTGCGGATGACTATATATATATATATATATATATATATATATATATATATATATTACATCATTCAAATTTTATCTGCCAAATCAAACAAACTCTTCAAAAAAGAAAAAACAGTTGCTGTTTGGTTAGATTTTGCTAAGTGAATCAGGTTGAATACTTTTCAGTACCTCGTCTTATATATATATATATATATATATAGATAGATAGATAGATAGATAGTATAAAACATGTAAGGTGCTGGAACGTATGTCGAGCTCTACGATACCCTCGTATCACTATATTTTATAAAAAGTTCGAGAAGGAAAATTGTGAAATAAATCAAACCATCTTCTTTTTGTAACCAAACTTTTCATTGGTTCGTTCTGCATCAGCAGCAGCATTTTGCCTCTCTTTCGAAAAAGCGGTAATCTTCCCGCTCTTGAAGCTTCAGTTGGAAAGAAAATTTTGAAGCTACCAGACCTGTTTTTTTCCAGCTCACTTATCTTTTAAGGCATATATATTTTCGCCTACTTGTAAAAAAGAAAATAAGCCGGATTCATTATTTTTTACCTGCCTGAGAAACTAAATTAAATATTCAAACTGTGCAATAACAACCTTTTGCATCCAATATTTTTCTCCTGGTAAATAATTATATTACTTCAACTTATCGACTTAAACGCAAGTATTTTTTAACATTCTTTCACACACACCTTGCTTGCTGTTTATTCTTCCAACTCATCATTTTGAACTATTTCAATTATTTGGACATACAGTCTATTTTTCCAACTCATCACTTGAAACTGGAACAAATTACAAACTATTTTACCAACTCATCATCTTTGAACTGTTTAAATCATTTTCTTAAACACATACAAAAAGTGTTTCATACATCTCCAGTTAATTATTAAAAGGGTATAAATAAGTTCTCTCCCTTTAACTGATTATTGTTATAATTAAAATATTGTCTACCTATGTCTTGTTTGTTCACTTTTTGGTACACATTGAATTGAGAAGCTAACATTATTACATAACAAATAAAAAAAAGTAGTTAGGCCGCTACACGTATATTGTCTGCTATTATGAGAGAAAGCAGGCCCTACATTGGACTCTTGCTTAAGTTTTGAATTTGAAAAATATTTTTGATACAATTCGATTTGTAGGAAAACAGCTGCGTTTGTTTTCATCTAGAACTAATCAAAGGTTTCTCTCTAAATTCCAAGAAGTGAATTTGGAGTCTATCTGTAGGTAATAAAAGGACGTCAAAGAGTTAATTCGAGGAATCATCGAATATTCAGAAAGAAAAACAGCAGAGAAGAAATTTGACCACCACCATACACTATCGACCATAATTATTAGGACACCCTAGTTTTTTCAAAAGAAATTATGTATTTTATACTATTTTTAGTATTTATTACTAAATGAAAATAGAATGGTTCTTCTCTTATTAGTTTGCAAAATTTTATAAGGTAAGGAAGCAAAGATGAACTCGTCCGAAAAACCCTAAATTTTCTTCATTCTTTCATTGACGAAACTGCAATATTGGTAATTATTAAATATTTATAAATTAATTTGATGCACATTTTATTGTGCAGTATTAACACAAAGGGTGGCCTAATAATTATGACCGGTAGTGTCTTCTTCTTTTATGTACCTTGTCCCTTCAGGACGTAGGTGATCATGGCCTTCCACGTCTCCCTATCCCTGGTGGCTCTTACGTGAATTAAAAGGAACATCAAAGTCGATTTCATATCAAAGAAGGTGTGATTGTTCTATTCTTAGCTGTTATCACGAAATTCCCCAGAAAAAATGTACCAATTCTTTGAAAATAATTGAGAGAAATATTAATATCCGTTTCTACATTTTAGATGTAATTGTTTTTTCTGAGAACCTCGTGCAGCATTGTAATTTTTATTGTGAAAGGTTATATTTCATTTAGATTGATTATTTTTGCATGTTACTGGTCATTATCCAGCACACAATGCACTTAATTTTTGTTTTATAATTCTTTCAATTTTGTGTGTTAACAATAAATTTATCGTTTGTTTGTAATTTCGGCTCGTGTCATCTGTCTTTGTTGTGTGTCCATATAAATTAAATGTTACTTCAAACAATAGTTTGAATTACTTTTGTTGTAGTTTTTCAACAAATAAAAATTCTATAGATAGATAGATAGATAGATAGATAGATAGATAGATAGATAGATAGATAGATAGATAGATAGATATGAAAAGACACACACACATGAACACAATGAGATAGATAGATATGAAGAGACTGAGATAGATAGATAGATAGATAGATAGATAAATAGATAGATAGATAGATATAAAAACTGAGATAGATAGATAGATAGATAGATAGATAGATAGATAGATAGATAGATAGATAGATATGAAAAGACACACACACATGAACACAATGAGATAGATAGATATGAAGAGACTGAGATAGATAGATAGATAGATAGATAGATAGATAGATAGATAGATAGATAGATTAAAAAACTGAGATAGATAGATAGATAGATAGATAGATAGATAGATAGAGCTGAGATGAGATAGATAGATAGATAGATAGATAGATAGATAGATAGATAGATAGATAGATATAAAAACTGAGATAGATAGATAGATAGATAGATAGATAGATAGATAGATATAAAAACTGAGATAGATAGATAGATAGATAGATAGATAGATAGATAGATAGATAGATATGAAAAGACACACACACATGAACACAATGAGATAGATAGATATGAAGAGACTGAGATAGATAGATAGATAGATAGGAGCAGACTGAGATAGATAGATAGATAGATAGATAGATAGATAGGAGCAGACTGAGATAGATAGATAGATAGATAGATAGATAGATAGATAGATAGATAGATAGATAGATAGATAGATTAAAAAACTGAGATAGATAGATAGATAGATAGATAGACAGACTGAGATAGATAGTTAGATAGATAGATAGATAGATAGATAGATAGATAGATAGACAGACTGAGATAGATAGATAGATAGATAGATAGATAGATAGATAGATAGATAGATTAGACAAACCTACATTTATAGAGAGAATTGGTTGAGATAAATAGATATCTATCTATCTAGATAGATAGCTGAACAGGATGAGATAAAGTGTGTGTGTGTGTGTGTGTGTGTGTGTGTGGTCAGTACATAGGGATTATAATGTCATTTAAAATAAGGTAACCTCGGCTTGAACACATGTAGTCTACTTTTGGAAGCAATTCTTGCACAAGTTATCGTCTGCTAGTGGAGATGTCTAATGTCAGAGAAACGATTTGCGAAACTTAGCTGAAGTAAC
This sequence comes from Ascarosepion bandense, assembly GCA_037127315.1. Taxonomy (NCBI): domain Eukaryota; kingdom Metazoa; phylum Mollusca; class Cephalopoda; order Sepiida; family Sepiidae; genus Ascarosepion; species Ascarosepion bandense. The sequence goes on from JBBBDQ010001522.1 coordinate 1,980,270, forward strand.
TACAAAATAGGATGACACCCCACACGAAGAAGGAGAGAGAGAGAGAGAGAGAGAGAGAGAGAGAGAGAGAGAGAGAGAGAGAGAGAGAGAGAGAGAGAGAGAAACACTTTATAAAATAACTATTTCTGTTATCTATTTTCCCTCCCTCCTTATTCTTAATGGGAGTTTTACAAACAACTGACAGGTTGCTTTTTCTATTATTTAAGTAGAGCAGTGATTAAAAATAGCCTTTCAACCCTCATATGTGTGTGTGTGTGTATGTGTGTGTGTGTGTGTGTGTGTGTGTGTGTGTGTGTGTGTGTGTGTGTGTGTGTGTGTGTGTGTGTGTGCAGAGAGGATGCATTATGTGTGCAGTAAGTTTTGTAAGCCTATAGAAAGATATATACATTCTATGATTGCAAAATATATACACGCACACGCGCATAAAATCGTAACACACATGAAAAAGAATAAAAAAACAGATCTTGTTTTAATCGCTCGTTCTTGTTATAGTCATCTTGCTCTCATCTGGCCAAAGATATGTGCGTCCATAGCGGGAAACACGCGGAAACACACATACCTTGAGGCCTATCACTGTTTGCTAGTGTTTCCATAGTATCAGTTTTCAGCTTGCCTTGACTGTCGAGAAATAAGAACAAACAGAAATGAACAACCAGTTCAGTGGGGGGGAGATGTGTGTGTGGGGGGGGAGTGGGGAGATAAGCCCTTGTTACATACTTTTGTGAAATTTTTAAATTATTTTTAGAATTGTTGGTTAAAGAAACGCCATAGTTATTTGTCTAGGTAGATTGTTTTAAATTCATTTTTTGATTTTAAAAATATGCACAATATCTATTTTCAATCAAAAGCGTAGACTTACGCCTTCGGAATATTTGTTGAAGTTAACGTCTATCTGGAACCTTTTCATTTCCTAACGAAATAAGCGGTGGAGTGTAATGAAATTCCGCCCGAACTCAAATTTCGGGTGGAGAGGAACCCAGACGAAGCTATGCCGAAGGGCAGAGTCTCGTCTGGGAAAAAGAGGACAAGAGCCCGATCCTGCCTTATGCAAGTTCTACGAGAATTTTTTACCCGAGATTACGGGCTCGGATTGCCCACATTAAATAACCGGCCTTGTAGGGAGGTTTCTGGTAAATACCCGTCCCAGAGTGTAATCAAATTTCTAAACAGAAGGAAGTTTAAACAGCAAAAAGAAATGATAAGTTACCCTTAAAGAGACGGGAGCATCTGACTGCAGAAGAACTATTCAAATGTCAAATCTTCAAGAACCAAATATTTGAACCAAGACGAACTAACGCTAAAATTTTCTCCAGATGGCAGAATAATTTGTAAAAAGGAACAGAAATCTGTTAAAGCAATACCCTGCGCCTCCTCGGCCTCACACTCTCAGCCGACTTCAAGTGAAACGACTACATCGAATCAATATCAACATCTAATGCTAGGAAGGTTGGGTCACTGTGTTTTTGCTAGAACCCATCATGCACATATATGACGCCCCATTCCCCTGATATGAAAATTATGTTGCGTGCGGTAACTGGCCGTAAGTTAGTCGCACCTGAGTTTGCAACTGTTCGCTTCCGTTCCGCCCCAGGTGATCGAAGATGTCAAATGATCAGTCGAAAATCTTTCACTTCCTCTGCAACGTTGTGATTTCTGATCTCAGAGGAAGCTACAGACCTGCGAAAAAGGGGGTTGCACTTCTCAACTACTGAAAACAAAAGGTGGTTGTGTGCACTTGCAAAAATAAGGGAAACGGCAAGAACAAAAAAATAAAGATTACAAGGCATTAGCGAAGGTCATTCTATGTGGAATAATGATTAAATTTTAATTCTCTGTACATCAAGAGAGAGAGAGAGAGAGAGAGAGAGAGAGAGAGAGAGAGAGAGAAAGAGAGAGAAAGAGAGAGAGAGAGAATAATAAAAAAAAAATAAGAATGAAAAATAAAAACATTCCAACTTTTTCAGTGTCCACAACTACTGTTGCTATTATGTTGTTGTTGCTAGCGTGTGGAGGAGAGATAGATAGATAGACAGACAGACAGACAGACAGACAGATAGATAGATAGATAGATAGATAGATAGATAGATAGAGAGAGAGAGAGAGAGAGAGAGAGAGAGAGAATGAATGCCACTGAAGAAAAGAAAATGGGAGAGAATGCTTTTTTTTGCAACTACCTTTTTCGCACTCTAAAATTATGAACATTAGCCTTTGGTGCGTGTGTGTGGGGGGGATGCTAACGAAAAGTACCTCCACAAATATCAGAACCACTTTAGAACCTCTGTGTAATCTTCCTTGCAAATTTTAATTTAAAAAGCAGTTATGACGATTTACATATCGCACATATCGTGAGTCCAGGTAAAAAAATTACATTAGTACAAAAAACTTGCTTCAGAACACAGACGCTTGATTAAGAAACGTAAAATTTGAAGCACGCGTTATTCTTCGCTGATAAATCGAAGGTACGTGAGAATACATCTGAGAACATTTTCAAATGTAAATTCCGCCAAAGTGTACGATGTGTTTCGGCGCCTTTAAGGAAAAAACTTAGCGAGAAACTTCACTTCAGGATAGGAAACCAAAGACGTCCACGCCAGTCTCCAAGCACAGTTTCCTACTTCGTTTGCCATGCGGCGCGAAGCTAAATACTTAAGTGAGAAACTTACTTTTTACTTTCACTCACTTACTTCAGTTCTAACTCCCATTCACACAATAACTTATTCACACCCTCAATATTATTAAACCTCAGTGAGAATTCGAACGTCAAACGAGTGACAGAAACTCAAGCAAATACGAGCATTTGAATTTTATTTACCTCTTAAAACAAAACAAAATTTGCAACTAAATCACTCACTCATACAATTAATATATTGACTCACTCACTCACACAAGTACACTACCGGCCATAATTATTAGGTAACCCCAGTTTAAAAAAAAAGATGTATTTCATACTATTTTTAGTATTTATTACCAAGTGAATAATTCAAAATGAAAATAGAGTGGTTCTTTTGTTATTATTACTTTGCAAAATTTTACAAGGCAGCCAGGAAGCCTTTGCTTCGGCCAGCCAATAAGAAGAAGAGACTAGCATGGGGAAGGGAGCACAAAAACTGAACACCAAAACAGTTCATTTGATGCACATGTTAGTGTGCAGTAGTAACAAAAGAACCATTCTATCTTCATTTAGAATTATTCACTTGGCAATAAATACTAAAAATAGTATGAAATACATCATTTCTTAAAAAACAAAACAAAACGGGGTGGCCTAATAATTATGGCCGGTAGTGTATAGTGTTACGTGTTAAACGTAACAACAGAAAACAAAATGATTGACCAAAACTCAGAGATAAATCACAAATATTTAATTTACAAAACACATCAAATAAAATATTTACAAATATACAATTTTTGTTGCATTCAAAACAGTATGGGATACAATTTTTTTTTCTATTAAAATAAGCAACAGGAAATCACAATAAAACATTCTAGAAAAATTGGATCAAAACGGCAGTAGAATTTAGATTACATTTTTATATTTCCCAACCAATCAGCTAAAAACTTAGAATAAGAACATTCTAGAAAAATAGGATCGGAAGTAAATTAACACAAAAATATTTAGGCCCCAAAACAAAATAGTAAAATAATAAATCTGATTGGTCCATAAATGTTTTCACACCCTAATGTTAGGAAGATTCGTTGATCCCCTATTAATGTATATAATACACACAGTTAGAGAAAAAAGGTCAGTCACCAAGCTAGCCATTAAGTCCGCATGCCACCAATACTTTGTCCGGCCACGTCATTTCTTCCACGCCAAAGTTCATGACCTAGCTCCGAGGACCTTGAAAAGAAAAAACCGACGAACTTTCTTTCAGCAACGAGACACGCTGTCGCCAACTGAAATGAACTAAATGTAAGTAGGAAAGACTTATTTACGGACTCTGCTAATGTAAACTTATACACATCTTTGAACAAATTTAACTTCTTGCCAAGTTTTATTTCCCAAAAGGCAATTTTCGCATCATGTATTTTATTTGTTTCCACGTACCATTTTATTTTTCACATAATAAATTGTTTGTTGTTTAATGTCCGTTGTGAATTATTCCTTGCACTTTGCGCGATTGTAAAACAGAGTGTTGTATTTGTGGGGGAAATAATCTAGAGAGCCAGACCCGTAAAATACGGAAGCACATACAACCCAGCATATACCAAATCCCCCACAACAGGAAACATAGAGTTTACTACTGGCGAATGTTACAAGGAGAGAAGGAGAAGCTAAGGAGTCAAGTATCTTTACCCAGTTAAGTTGGCGAAGAAGTTAAGTGCTATACTTTTTGGAAATCTTTAAATGTGTATATAAGGAATAATTTTAAGTATGGTCAATGAAAGAGCCAAAAATATGTATTTACCCATATAGTTCCTTGTGGTCATCATTTATGCTTTAGTTGGTCGGCAACTTCTTATAGATTCTTTCGGCTGGATATAAATCCTGGAATCAAACCGGTGTTGATTACATCAGCAAACCCTGGTAACAACTGACTATACTCACTGCCCAAAACCTATTTTTATAGGGGCTAACGCCCAATTCTCATATTTCTAGAACTTTTAGAACTCTCTCGATTTTACTGGAACATTCTGGCATCTTCCAAACGTTCTATTTCTAATTTCCTTATTTTTACGACTACTTCATGAATTAAAACGTTTTTGGAATAACACTTAGGATTCAATAGAATCCATTACTATAACTTTTTATACATTATTAATATTATTTTTTATATATAAATGCATACTCGTAACAATATTAACTAAAAAAAAACATTTGACATTTTCTACACATAGTATAAACTCACTTAAGTAACAAATTTCAACAAGGAGTTTTTACTCTCTCAACATATAATCTCAACTCCACATTTTGTATATTTTGTGAATATAAATATTGTCTGTTCTTTTGCTACCAATTACCAGGATTTTCTTCGTTCATTATTTGTCCGTGTGTTCGTTGTTAATCAGATAAGCTATAAAATTTAAAATGTATGGAATATAAGGCTGTATTTTATAGTGGGTTATCACTTATAGTGAAGTGTATGTGTGTTGAAACAGATTATTGTGATTTACACTTGTTAGTTAGATAGCCCACCATAAGAGGGGTATAAAACAAGAAAATCAAAATTGTAATTGAAACAACAAATTTATATACATATAAATCAATTATTTTTTTTTTTTACAAATAAGTGTTGTGGATTCCGGGTGAGGAACCACACAAAATAATGAACAACAAAACAGATATTTGAGATAGAAAAATAGGTTATATTAAACGTAAAGATATAAACTGGAACGCAGGTTAGTAATCCAGGAATACGATTAGTAAGGAATATATATATAAACAAGTCTTTGAAGTGAAGCCGTGCTAGAATTAGTATATCCGTGTAATACTATGCTGGCTGAGCGGAGCTCAGAGCTACTATGACTGCTAACGCGGTATTCTCTGTGTAACTTCGGTATCTTACCGATCAGTCCGGCACACACCGATAACTCTACTGTTCTCTCTATGGCAGGAGTATATGTATACTCAAGTCGAGTTCATTATCATAGAAAAAGGGGAGATCCCACAACAAAAAGAAATGTATTTTGGTTAATACAAGATCGTTAAAATGTTCGTAGTAGTCCTTGCAAGAATGAGTTTATGTGTACGTAGGCAGGAACGTATGTGTGTATGTATTTATGCATGTATGAACGTTATAGTTGGGTAGGAGCGTCTTTGGATTATTCGCTCAGTCTTAAAGGGTTCCGTCCAGTTATCAAGTATTAAAAATAAAAAGGCAGACGGATGAACCGTGAGAATAAAGAGGTGAGAGAGAAAGAAAGAGATAACAATTTTAACGATCACTCGACGTTTGTCAAGGGTACGTATTAATTACGCTCGATTTCTCTCTGGCAACAGTCAAATTTGCTCCGCCTTTTATTTCGTTTGTGGGGCTTGAAAAGGTCATTTAGGAATTTACTTCCGAATGTGATTCTAACCTTTCCATTAGACGACGAACAAACATCGCATCGGCTCTCGAAAAGGGTCCGTGAAAGAATTTGCTTCTGATAATTGAAGATTATTTGAATTTTGCTTTTTGATGTTTCCTAGTTTTCTATTGGCCGAAAAACATTTCATATCATATGTGAAATTTAACGAGTTTTCTGTGTGTTAAGCAAAGTTTGTAAATTCATATCATATGTAAAATTTCACGAGTTTTCTGTGGGTTAAGCAAAGTTTGTAAATTCGAGAAAATTTGTTTATTTCTAACAAAAATCAGTGAATCAGTGCTAAGCATTTGAATTTTAAATCTAGAATTTGTTTTGTTCACTGCAATTTCACTAAACTCAGATCATCCCTTTACGTTAAAGATCGTTAAAGAAAGCAGGTATCGATTTTTATTCGACTTCTTAAGATCTCAATTCTTGAAGAATTACAACCTGGGAGTTGTGATAAAAACGAAAGAAATACAAGTTAATTTATTTTACAATGCACAACATTCAAAGTCGAACATTACTAAGTCAGTTAATTAATTGATATACGTGATACGTGCTTGGACGATCATGTCTCGGAAGAGACATGACTGTCAAGGCAAAAGATTTTCTCGCAGTTCGTTGCTATTACTTTCTGCCAGACTGGTTGCCAACCAAGGCTATAGAACCCAATCTGTCCTGCTATTCAAACTTTAGCTGGAGGGAGAAGAGATGGATTAATACCTTGCCTAAGTGAATATGTGGGATAGGAAATTCAGATTTAAAATCAATTTTCTTCTTCACTTTTACAAAAATTGCACACCCGCAAAAGTGGATTCAAACGACTAAAAACATTTTGGAAAAACCCAAACCATGGCAAATTTCACAAGTCAGTGTGAAAAGCAATATTCTGAATCCTGATTGGATACGAAATAGAAAAATGAACGATGACGTCAGTCAAACGTTTTTCAAAGCAGAAAATGCCTCTGGGAGCCGGTCACATGACCAGATTTAACTACTTAACGACAATTCCGTGACCGGTCAAGACACACTCAGATGGGAGAAGCGAGAGATAAAGCTGAACTGTAACGAGAGAAGCTTCAAGTCAACTCGGACATTCGTCCTCTTTCCTTTCCTTCTGATTTATTCTATTTCTTTTTCTTCATTCAAAGACATTCATATCGGAACAAACGCTCATACATACATACATACATACATACATACATACATACATACATACGTACGTACGAACGCATATACTCTTTCAACAATTACTACTACGAACAATTTCTACGAACTCTTGATACCCTTAACTTTTTCATTGAACATTCTACGAATTCTTGTTATCCTTTTCTTTAATAAGTTTCTATTTTAAAATGCAAAATGTATATTTTATTCTTCTGTAGGGATAAGAAATTAATAACTAAAAGCATTTGGGAAAAAACAAAGTAAAATTGCACACCCACAAAATTGGATTCAAACAACAATTCACAAGTCAGTGCGAAAAGCAAATTCTGATTGGATTAAAAACAGAAAATTCATAATGACGTAATCGCACACGGCCGGAAGTTACTGCCGGCTACTCAAACGTCTAAAAGTGTCACCACGGACAACAGAGCGAAGCCATTAATTTCCGGTGACTCTGCCTTGCCAAAAGTCGAAACACCAAACAAACATGACCTGAAACTAATCTATATACACATGGTGTTCAAATGAAACCCATGTGTACATTCAAAAGTGGAAGGTAAATTTTAATCGACAACCAAAAGACATTATTAACTAGGCAACGTTGCTGATCGCGGCTGACAAAACTATGGCTAATTCCTTCCACCAAGCCCATGGCTGGGGTCCAAAATGACCAAAATAAAACCAGTTTAAGACCAGTTTAGACCGGTTTTGAACCTATCCACCGCGATGGATAGGTAATGTTTTGACCAGTACCTGGGCGTACGCGCTCAGGTTCCCCGCATTAAAAAGACCATCTCTCTCAAGTGGGGTAGAAGGGTAAATATCACGGCTCCGGCCTTCCGGCTGGGGTCCGAAATGACCAATTAAGACCGAATAAGACCAGTTTAGACCGGTTTTGAACCTATACTCCGCGTAGGCGGTGGATAGGTAATATTTGAATACGGCCTGAGCGTACGCGCTCATGGTTTTCCACATTAAAAAATGACCTTGTGTTACATCTCTCTCAGGTGGAAGAGAAGAGTAAATATCTCTCGACTCTGGACTTCTGGCTGCGGTTCGAAATGACCAAATTAAGACCGAATAAGACCAGTTTAGACCGGTTTTGAACCTATCCACCGTGGTGGATGGGTAATATTTGACCACAACCTGGGCGTTCGCTCAGGTTCCCCACATTAAAAAAAAGACCTTGTGTCACATCTCTCTCAAGTGGGAGAGAAGAGTAAATATCCCTCGGCTCCGGGGTAGAGCGACATGCTCCTCCTACCACCGGCGTCTGGCCGACCCTTGTCGCCGACCGTAGCAGCTGCAGCAGTAACCACCAGTACCAAGTAGATGTAGCAGCCCCAGCGAAAACAGCTGCACTCCACCAAATTAGCCAAATTCAGCAGCACCAGTAGCCAGCAGTCAGAAGCAGTAGCAGCCTCAGCGAAACCAGCCACTTTGATTACATATGCAATAGTCCTTCTAAGGACTAACCGTTTACTTATGCGAAAGTCTTTCTAAGGGCTGCCCAACTCCAGTAGCAGGAGCAGCCACCAGCAGTATTATCTGCACGCAGGAGCACCAGGCACCAGCAGGAACTACCAAGCAGAACCTCTAGCAACCATCATCCTGAGGACGAACAGGCTACTTCTGCCATGCCAGCTTCTAGTCTACCGCCCCGAAACAAGGCGATCTTCCGATTGGCATTGCCCGACTTCACAATCATTTTGTACATATTTTTACCAGATTTGTAAAAAAAATTTGGCTTATATTTATAAACCCCCGTCTTCGTTGTTCTTGAGCTGATCGTATTACTTTAACTCCTTGCGGGGTTAACGGCACCTGCGTTGAAGACCATGCTACAACGTTATTTCACATCTAAAAGCGAAAATTCTCACTGGAGCCGGTCACATGATCAGATTTAATTGCTTAAGGACATTCTGTTACCGGTCAACAGAGTCAGAGGGGAGCCGCGAGACGAAACAACTAAAATGCAACTGCAACTTCAAATCGACTTGAAGATAAAGTCAGGTTGCACATTGTTCTCTTGTGGTGATACAAAAGCGATGAACAGGATGTGTGCTCTCTCATAACTAAAAAGCAAATGAATAAAAATCGTCGTGCGCATCCGAGTTCGCGCAAATGTTCCGGTTGAAAAATAAAAATTAATCAAAGATCAAATTACCAATTTTATTTATCAGCCAATGGGAAGCCCGAAATCAAATACAAGGATGAAATGCGAAACGACCAGCGTTTTGAGCCAGAAGGAAAAATATAAAAGCCATGACAAAAGGCACCCAGAGAGACAACACAGACAGAGGAGAAGAGTGTAATTAGGTTCTTCCTTGACATATGTCGAGCGGCTAATATGTTCATCTGCTTCTTCCTGCCCTGTTCTCAAAGTACTAACTGACCTTTTCTAAGACATTCCACAAACCAACTTGCTGACCTATTGACCTTAGAAACTGCAACTTGATAATGAACACTAATCAGCTTTTTACCTTTCAGCTCATTATTTTCCGTCATAAACACTTTCTAACTTCGTTGGACCTTTATTCTAACTATTGTTTTAATTGTAAAGCATTAATTGAAATGTATATATGTATAAATGTTATGTTACACTCAAAATTACCATTCTTGAATTTATAATCTTTTATGAATTATAGTGGGCTATCTTCCCACAAGGCCAAATTCCATTAACCTATTACGGAATCCTACTACCTCTCACTACAAATGAAATAAGAGAAGAGATACCCGCTATACTCTTTCTATTTATCTCTTTCAACAGTTACTACTACGAACATTTTCTACGTTTCTTGATATCCGTAACTTTATCATTGAACACCAAACTCTACTCATAACTTCTTAATAATGTTTCTAATTGCACATTAACTCCTACAGCTTATGTTATTCTTCCGTTTTAATAAATTTCTATTTTAAAATACAAAATGACACATTTTTATTTTTACACTATTCGACACATTCCAACCTACCCACAACCAACCTTCTGATGATAATTCTGCATGAAAACTTGTAAGCTGTAGGGAGTTCAGTTAAGTATGACACAAGGCCGAATCAAAGAAACATTAACCAGCTCCATACAGCTACACTTCCACTATTCCACACTATTCCACTATTTCACTCATTCCAACCTTCTGATGAAAACCTTCTGATGATAATTCTGGATAAAAGTTGTAAGCTGTAGGGAGTTCGGTTAAGTATGACACAAGGCCGAATCAAAGAAACATTAACCAGCTCCATACAGCTACACTTCCACTATTCCACACTATTCCACTATTTCACTCATTCCAACCTTCTGATGAAAACCTTCTGATGATAATTTTGGATGAAACTTGTAAGCTGTAGGGTGTTCGGTTAAGTATGACACAAGGCCGAATCAAAGAAACATTAACCAGCTCCATATAGCTACATTTCCACTATTCCACACTATTCCACTATTTCACTCATTCCAACCTTCTGATGAAAACCTTCTGATGATAATTCTGGATAAAACTTGTAAGCTGTAGGGAGTTCGGTTAAGTATGACACAAGGCCGAATCAAAGAAACATTAACCAGCTCCATACAGCTACACTTCCACTATTCCACACTATTCCACTATTTCACTCATTCCAACCTTCTGATGAAAACCTTCTGATGATAATTCTGGATAAAACTTGTAAGCTGTAGGGAGTTCGGTTAAGTATGACACAAGGCCGAATCAAAGAAACATTAACCAGCTCCATACAGCTACATTTCCACTATTCCACACTATTCCACTATTTCACTCATTCCAACCTTCTGATGAAAACCTTCTGATGATAATTCTGGATAAAACTTGTAAGCTGTAGGGAGTTCGGTTAAGTATGACACAAGGCCGAATCAAAGAAACATTAACCAGCTCCATACAGCTACACTTCCACTATTCCACACTATTCCACTATTTCACTCATTCCAACCTTCTGATGAAAACCTTCTGATGATAATTCTGTATAAAAGTTGTAAGCTGTAGGGAGTTCGGTTAAGTATGACACAAGGCCGAATCAAAGAAACATTAACCAGCTCCATATAGCTACACTTCCACTATTCCACACTATTCCACTATTTCACTCATTCCAACCTTCTGATGAAAACCTTCTGATGATAATTTTGAATGAAACTTGTAAGCTGTAGGGAGTTCGGTTAAGTATGACACAAGGCCGAATCAAAGAAACATTAACCAGCTCCATACAGCTACATTTCCACTATTCCACACTATTCCACTATTTCACTCATTCCAACCTTCTGATGAAAACCTTCTGATGATAATTCTGGATGAAACTTGTAAGCTGTAGGGAGTTCGGTTAAGTATGACACAAGGCCGAATCAAAGAAACATTAACCAGGTCCATACAGCTACGCTTCCACTATTCACACTATTCCACTATTTCACTCATTCCAACCTTCTGATGATAATTCTGGATAAAACGTGTAAGCTGTAGGGAGTTCGGTTAAGTATGACTTTGAGCAAGATCAAAGAAACATTAACCAACTCCATATAACTCATTTCCACTATTCCACACTATTCCACTATTTCACTCATTTAACCTTCTGATGAAAACCTTCTGATGATAAGTCTGGATAAACGTGTAAGCTGTAGGGAGTTCGGTTAAGTATGACACAAGGCCGAATCAAAGAAACATTAACCAGCTCCATACAGCTACGCTACCACTATTCCACACTATTCCACTATTTCACTCATCCCAACCTTCTGATGAAAACCTTCTGGTGATAATTCTGGATAAAACGTGTAAGCTGTAGGGAGTTCGGTTAAGTATGACACAAGGCCCGAATCAAAGAAACATGCTCCAGCTCCATACAGCTACCTTTACTATTCCACACTATTCACTATTTCCTCGAGGAAAACATTCCAACCTTCTGATGATAATTCTGGATAAACAGTGTAAGCTGTAGGGAGTTCGGTTAAGTATGACACAAGGCCGAATCAAAGAAACATTAACCAGCTCCATATAGCTACATTTCCACTATTCCACACTATTCCACTATTTCACTCATTCCAACCTTCTGATGAAAACCTTCTGATGAGTAATTCTGGATAAACGTGTAGCTGTAGGGAGTTCGGTTAAGTATGACACAAGGCCGAATCAAAACATTAACCAGCTCCATACAGCTACACTTCCACTATTCCACACTATTCCACTATTTCACTCATCTAACTTCTTCTGATGAAAACCTTCTGGTGATAATTCTGGATAAAACGTGTAAGCTGTAGGGAGTTCGGTTAAGTATGACACAAAACCGAATCAAAGAAACAATGTCAGCTCCATACAGCTACACTTCCACTATTCCACATATTCCACTATTTCACTCATTTCCCCAACCTTCTGGTGATAATTCTGGATAAAACGTGTAAGCTGTGCGGGGAGTTCGGTTAAGTATGACACAAAATAAAATCAAAGAAACATTGCTTTCAACTCCATATAGCTCACATTTCCACTATTCACATATTCACTATTTCTCATTTCAACCTTCTGATGAAAACCTTCTGATGATAATTCTGGACAAAACGTGTAAGCTGTAGGGAGTTCGGTTAAGTATGACACAAGGCCGAATCAAAGAAACATTAGCCAACTCCATACAGCTTCCAGCATTCCACTATTCCACACTATTCCACTATTTCACTCATCCCAACCTTCTGATGAAAACCTTCTGATGATAATTCTGGATAAAACGTGTAAGCTGTAGGAGTTCGGTTAAGTATGACTTGAGCCGAATCAAAGAAACATTAACCAGCTCCATACAGCTACACTTCCACTATTCCACACTATTCCACTATTTCACTCATTCCAACCTTCTGATGAAAACTTGCTATAGGTAAATGGCGGTGTTCTGGATAAAACTGATGTAAGCTGTAGGGAGTTCAGTTAAAAACTAACAACACAAGGCCGAATCAAAGAAACATTAACCAGCTCCATATAGCTACATTTCCACTATTCCATTATTTCACTCATTCAACAGCTGATGAAGCAACTGATGATAATTCTGGATATAACTGCATAGCTGTAGGGAGTTCGGTTAAGTATGACCTAAGGCCGAATCAAAGAAACATTAACCAGTTCCATATAGCTACATTTTCCACTATTCCACACTATTCCACTATTTCACTCATTTAACCTTCTGATGAAAACTTTCTGATGATAATTCTGGATAAAACGAGTAGCAGCTGTAGGGAGTTCGGTTAAGTATGACACAAAGACGAATCAGCCATTAACAGCTCTCCCATATAGCTACACTTCCACTATTCCACATATTCCACTATTTCCTCATTCAACATGCAAACTTTCTGATGATAATTCTGGATAAAACGTGTAAGCTGTAGGGAGTTCAGTTGCTGAAAATATGACACAAGGCCCGAATCAAAAGAAACATTAACCAGCTCCATATAGCTACACTTCCACTATTCCACACTATTCCACTATTTCACTCATTCCAATATCTGATGAAAACTTTTCTGATGATAATTCTGGATAAAACGTGTAAGCTGTAGGGAGTTCGGTTAAGTATGACACAAGGCCGAATCAAAGAAACATTAACCAGCTCCATACAGCTACACTTCCACTATTCCACACTATTCCACTATTTCACTCATTCCAACCTTCTGATGATAATTCTGGATAAAACGTGTAAGCTGTAGGGAGTTCGGTTAAGTATGACACAAGGCCGAATCAAAGAAACATTAACCAGCTCCATATAGCTACACTTCCACTATTCCACACTATTCCACTATTTCACTCATTCCAACCTTCTGATGAAAACTTTCTGATGATAATTCTGGATAAAACGTGTAAGCTGTAGGGAGTTCGGTTAAGTATGACACAAGGCCGAATCAAAGAAACATTAACCAGCTCCATATAGCTACACTTCCACTATTCCACAGTATTCCACTATTTCACTCATTCCAACCTTCTGATGAAAACTTTCTGATGATAATTCTGGATAAAACGTGTAAGCTGTAGGGAGTTCGGTAAAGTATGACACAAGGCCGAATCAAAGAAACATTAACCAGCTCCATATAGCTACACTTCCACTATTCCACACTATTCCACTATTTCACTCATTCCAACCTTCTGATGATAATTCTGGATAAAACGTGTAAGCTGTAGGGAGTTCGGTTAAGTATGACACAAGGCCGAATCAAAGAAACATTAACCAGCTCCATATAGCTACATTTCCACTATTCCACACTATTCCACTATTTCACTCATTCCAACCTTCTGATGATAATTCTGGATAAAACTTGTAAGCTGTAGGGAGTTCGGTTAAGTTTGACACAAGGCCGAACCAAAGAAACATTAACCAACTCCATATAGCTACATTTCCACTATTCCACACTATTCCACTATTTCACTCATTCCAACCTTCTGATGAAAATCTTCTGATGATAATTCTGGATAAAACTTGTAAGCTGTAGGGAGTTCGGTTAAGTATGACACAAGGCCGAATCAAAGAAACATTAACCAGCTCCATATAGCTACATTTCCACTATTCCACACTGTTCCACTATTTCACTCATTCCAACCTTCTGATGAAAATTCTGGATAAAACTTGTAAGCTGTAGGGAGTTCGGTTAAGTATGACACAAGGCTGAATCAAAGAAACATTAACCAGCTCCATATAGCTACATTTCCACTATTCCACTATTTCACTCATTCCAACCTTCTGATGAAAACCTTCTGATGATAATTCTGGATAAAACTTGTAAGCTGTAGGGAGTTCGGTTAAGTATGACACAAGGCCGAATCAAAGAAACATTAACCAGCTCCATACAGCTACACTTCCACTATTCCACACTATTCCACTATTTCACTCATTCCAACCTTCTGATGAAAACCTTCTGATGATAATTCTGGATAAAACTTATAAGCTGTAGGGAGTTCGGTTAAGTATGACACAAGGCCGAATCAAAGAAACATTAACCAGCTCCATATAGCTACATTTCCACTATTCCACACTATTCCACTATTTCACTCATTCCAACCTGATGAAAATCTTCTGATGATAATTCTGAATAAAACTTGTAAGCTGTAGGGAGTTCGGTTAAGTATGACACAAGGCCGAATCAAAGAAACATTAACCAGCTCCATACAGCTACACTTCCACTATTCCACACTATTCCACTATTTCACTCATTCCAACCTTCTGATGAAAACCTTCTGATGATAATTCTGGATAAAACTTATAAGCTGTAGGGAGTTCGGTTAAGTATGACACAAGGCCGAATCAAAGAAACATTAACCAGCTCCATATAGCTACATTTCCACTATTCCACACTATTCCACTATTTCACTCATTCCAACCTGATGAAAATCTTCTGATGATAATTCTGAATAAAACTTGTAAGCTGTAGGGAGTTCGGTTAAGTATGACACAAGGCCGAATCAAAGAAACATTAACCAGCTCCATACAGCTACACTTCCACTATTCCACACTATTCCACTATTTCACTCATTCCAACCTTCTGATGAAAACCTTCTGATGATAATTCTGGATAAAACTTATAAGCTGTAGGGAGTTCGGTTAAGTATGACACAAGGCCGAATCAAAGAAACATTAACCAGCTCCATACAGCTACACTTCCACTACACTATTCTACACATTTCAACCTTCTGATGAAAACCATATCTGATAATAATTGTAATTCTGATGGTAATTCTGCATCAAACTTGTAAGCTGTAAGGAGTTTGATTAAGTATGACACAAGGCGTAATCAAAGTAACATTAACCATCTCCCAACGGCTTAAAATACAACGGATTCGAACTCGGCTCTTCTCATTCGAAGCCGATGTCCATTATTACACCACAACGCACATATCCTAATCTGCCTGAAATCGCACGAGTTAAATCGAGTTATCCACCTTGTTTTTCTTGAGTTTTTCTCTCACTAGATGTCGTTATTGGCACCCTTCTTTTCTTCTCCTTTTTTTTTTTAATTTCCCGCAGTTGTTTGTCCGTCGCAATGGCTGTTGTTGTTGTCGGTATATGTGACGAGTTAACAACGTAAACAAAACAACTTTCCTTCTCAATTTTTAAAGTGTTGACATAGTATTATTTTAAATAACCGCTGCCCTTATGGTGGATAATTCGATGGTAGAGTCCATTGCCGCTTCTCTGATCAGGGAATACCTGAGCAGAAAGGTTTGTTTATTTTCTTCTCCACTCAAAAAATACTTTTACAAACTTTTTAATTTCTTTCAAGAAGAAATCACGTTATGCTATTTAACTTTTTTTCTTTCTTAAAAATTAATTTTATTAAAAAAAATGACATTTTTTCGTAGGTTAACTTAAAGATTTAACCTTTTTAAGGCGAGCTTTGTTTTCTGAGGATAAAGAACGAGTTAAAAAAAACAGTGACGGTGAAATTATTATTCACCTTTTTTTTTTTATTATTATTATAAAAAGAATATTTATTACCTGTAAAAAGATTTATAAATCCCACTTTAGTTTTGAAAGATCATAGATAAAAAAAAAATACAATTTAAATTTCCCTAATTAGTTGAGTGCAAATTTTATTGCCTCTTCTTATTGTCGATATTGATTGATTTCTTCTCCAAATCTTCGATCTGTTGTGGTATTTTTGTGGAGCTTAAAATTGATTTAAAAAAAAAAGACATCTGTTGACATCTCAGAAATAAATAATTTAGTTTCTTTTCCAAAGAAATACTGATAACAAGGCATACTTCGATTTCCATAAACTTTTTTTTAAACAATTCCACATTTATCATTTTTAATCACCTTTGTTGTTTGTAAAACTATATTTTCAACTTTAGTTCGACTTCAGTGCTTTTTTTTTAAAGTGCAATTTTTTTATTAATTCGAAAGGCGTGATGTACATTGTAAATTTAATTATTCATGTTCATCATTTGTTTACTTTACATTTTTACGTAATACACGTGTAAAAAAAAAAAAAATCATGTACATGCTTGTCTTGTCCTTTTAAATCACTTTTTGGTATTGTATGTGTGACTCTTGAAAGGTGCGATGGAAGAATTGTCTGTAAAAAAAAAAGGCGCCAACAGTGTTCAATCATAAATTAATAATAAATAATATTTGAAATTTATTTAAAGAATTTTTTAAACCGTTACTAAAAAAGTCACAAACATGCTACACTTTTTTTAATCCCTTCACACTTTGTTTCTCTTTGGCTTCATTAAGAAATTCAAACAATATTCACGCACAAGAAGAGCAATACAAAACCTCATGGTTTTATGCTTTTTTAAGAAGAAAAAACCTTTTTGCTGTCGTCGACGCACTTTGTAGTAAATTAATTCCACTAAATCCAAGAAAAAAATCTATCGAAATTTCTTTCTCGACATTTAGTTTTACTTTTTAACAAGTGCTTTTTTTTACCGTTTCCATTTCAGTCACAGACTTTTAGTTTTCTTATAGTTTAAAAATTATTCTGATTTTTTTTTTTTTTTTTTTTTTTTTAGACATTCATCAATTCATTTCAGTATTTGGTATTATTATTTTAGTTTTAACTTTTTAAAAAAAATTTAACTAAGTAACTTTTTACTTTTTTTACGCTAATAGTCTCTCGGGTAGCATTTTTAGTTTGTCACTAAAACTCTTTTAGTAAAAAAAGTTTTATTTTCGTGTTATGTTTCGTTCTCTTCATTCTGTAAACATTATGCAAACCTTTCGATTTAAATTCAAAATAGCAAAAATAAGGGTAAAATACTAACAAGTCTTAAAGAGATCACGTGACCAAAATTATTCTTTTTTTTTTTTAAACCCCTATTTCCTAATTTTGCCGAAGATAAAGTTGAGTTGACGTGACACATTCTCTTTGTTTTGTTTATTTATTTTTCAGATTTTTGTGTAGATTTTGATCTAATTTTTTAATCTATAGTCGTATGTTTCCCTTTATAACACTAGCAAAACTGGTAAAGTAGCACTTTGCAATATGAGACCTGAATAGCGATATCATAAAAGTGTTATTTCTGTGTAAATTTCTCTTATCTGGGTTCTTTCCTATATTTGTCACCTGGCCAAGCTTCTTGCTCGCTCACCTGCCGAGCATACAAGAAAGGAATTACCTGGAAAAATTCCGTACGCATTCTTTTTACCTGTTATTAGGAAGAAACGTGACATGGTTTTTTTTTTGTCTTTTTTTGGAGGGGGGGAAAAATCAGATTAATTTTTATTTTCTGAAAATGTAGAAATTATTGCGACATAAAAACGGCAACTTGATTGTTTTACCAACTTTAACCAGTCTTTCATTATTCTTTAATCTTTAAAGAAAGACCATCAATCAAAACAAAACAAAAAAAAAATAAAAAGTTAATCTGAAATAGCTGATCCTTCGGTTGGTAAATTATCTCAACTACACAATTACAATTTAGTTTAAAGTTAAATCAAGGAAATATTTTTATGAAAGCCCTCTTTCCTTTTTTAATTTTATTTTTTTATTCTGTATAAATACGAAATTTAATTTTTTTTTTCTAAACCGATTCAATGAGACTTAGATGGATTAGCCAGTGTCACTGTCAATTTGTCAATAGATCTTTCAAAGTCTAAATAAAAAAGAATGATATTTCTTTAATTAATAAAAAATACAGGTACTCTTGTCCAAAAAGTGTACCTGCGTGCCTTCTCTGGTGTGAAAAAAATATGAGAATACAGATGAAGATTGTTTTGAAAATATTTTTCTTATCTTCTTAAATCATTAAAAAGGTGAAGAAAAAGTTTGTGTAATTTAAAATATTCTAGAGATTATTTTAATAAAAAAAAATGATCCCAAAGATAAAGTTTAAAAAAAAAAGTGAAGGCTGACACAATCGCTTGAGTCCACTTTCGTACAGTAGCTTGCTTGTTAGTTGATCAAGGACTTGTGTTCAGTTTAGCCTGATTAAAAAAAGCAAAAAAAAAAACAAAAACAAAAAACACTCTGTTCCTTTTCCAAATTAATTTAGCAGTCTAAAATAAATATCATTTTCTATAAATGAATGTTGTCAGTCTTGTTTTTGCCTAAAATAAAAATTTAAATGTCGCTCATAACCTTTCGCATTTTCGACAAGAAGAATGAGATCGAGTTAGGCTTTCAAAAGTTGTGAATGTTACACGGGATCTTTTTCAATCCTTCATCTGATACCAGCATATTTTTCCCATGGGCTTTTTTTTCAGGACGTGTCGGATTGAGTTGCAGATCTCAGGCCGTGAAGAGTTACTCGGAAACAGTTTTTTTAAAGTTAAAAAAAAAAAAATGAGGTTTTCATGCCCATCATTTACTGTACAATTCTTCCTACACATCATTTGTCTCCTTGAAAATCAGCAGAGAAAAAAATCAATTAAATCAATTAACGTTCAATTCTAAAAGCACTACACGTACGGACATGTGTGAATGAATAGTGACCTATATATTTTTAAAGCAGAAAGCACAACATTCTAGAATCTAAAGTTATAATAAATTCAAATTGCCAAGTAATCCAAGTCTGGCACAAGCCTATTTTGGTATGACAACTGGTACGTGGATTAAAATTTGTTTACTAATTTCATATTGATGCAAACTGTTGTACTACAAGTGCAATAGTATCGTCATATATTAATAATGATTAATCATTCATAGGTAAATATTACTGTTTTAGTGTAGTTTATTCAATTCTGAGCTTTAATAATTACAGTCAGTGTGTGTGACTCGCTAGTGTACTTTCTGAACATGGACCTTACATTCTTTAGATGTCATAGGGACAGTCGGCCATGCATGGTACAAGGCCACTTCACAAACATAGCTAACAATCCCTGCATTTGAAGATATCTGGGGTTGAAAGTTGAAAGAATAAGTACTCTGTTTATAAAAAGTGAATTTTTATTAACAGAATAGAATAACATAAAATCTGTAAGAAGTGAAATTACTATGTAAATCTTCAAAGAGAAAGTGTAGTATCAAGTTAAAAGGTATCAAGAATTCGTATTTAAAGTAGCAGGTCATATTGTGTGTATGCAAAGATTAACAGGATAATAATGAAGTCTGTGTTCCTTTCCTTTTTTTATGGCTGGTGAGAAAGCGAATAGGAGGTTAACGTAGCAAAGAAAATTTGTACTTATCGGATGTTAGGCTTTAGGATCAGTTGAAGATGTTTTGTTGTTGATTTGTTGACAGTGTGTGAGTGAAGATGAAAAAAGGAAAATAGGAAGAAGAGGAAGAACGAATGCATGTCAACAAGACATGTCAGCTTCAGCGTCTTGAAATCTCTCCCTTACATTGTGACAAGGTCCTTATCAGATCCCTGTTCCCATTGGACTGTCTTTGGCTGGTCAAAAAGTGTGGATAAGTACATAGATCAGGTCACGTGATCAGCTCGAAAGCATAAGCACTTAGATCAGGTCACATGATCGGCTCCAACCGTATACCCATTTTTTAGGTGTTAAGAAAATTTGACCAGGGTCTTAATTCAATTTATTTCCTATCCAATCAGAATCCAGAATCTTAATTTTCACACTGGCTTGTGAAATTTGCTTTGGTCTTTCTTTTTTTTTTTTTTCAAAATGTTTTCAGTCATTTTGATGCTATTTTGAGGGTGTGTAATTTTACTTTTTACATTTCAGTTAATTGTTGGACGATATAGAATTTGTATCCTATAACCTCCTCCCGTATATTGATAAATATTGAAAATATTTTTCAATGTGTTCATGCATGTGTTACGAGGAGAAGAGGGGAAAGTAAGTTGGCGTGGGTTTAAGTGCTATACTTTTTGGAAATCCTCAAATGAGTATATAAGGAAATATTTTATGAAATAGTCAAAAATATGTATTTACCCATATAGTTCCATGAAGTTCTCTTTCAAGTTTTTGTTGGACGGCTGCTTCTTAGATCCTTACGGCTGGATATAAATCCTGAATCAAACTGGAGTTGATAACAACAGCAGACAACATTATTTATTTTTGTATAAAATACAAAAAATGTGACACAAGGCCGAAATTGAGGATGGGGAAGGCTGGTCTTCATCTGTCCTAATTTAACTTAGCTATTCACTTTTGTCAACCCTGACACACTTACAATAAACCTTACACCATAACACCACATTTTTACTTACCATTCTTACCACGTCCACCATGATACCTCAAGTTTTCTATGTAGTCCTATTTAAATCCCATATGTACAATTTTCAGTGGAGGGCATGGGCAGAAAATAACAACATTTAAAATTCCCCAATGATTTTATACAATGAATATACGATATTTACAAGAAACTAAATAAAATTGTATTAGTAGTAAAAGCCCCCCCCCCCCATATTGTGACAGCAAAATCAGCAAAATATAATGCGCGGCTTTATAAATATAATAATACCACTTATCGATCAGCAAATATTCACACAATCACTCACACATTTAAACACCATAACAAAAACGAAAAACACACTTGAAAAATAATGAAAGAAGCCACGCATCCACCGGAGAACTAACATTCCTGAACACTTAAAGTGGGAAGGGGTGGGGGATTAAATTAAAAGAAAACTGGGGCCAAAAAGAAAAAGGGGCCAATGAGCAATCATAACCTAGCTTAGTTAACTTTAACGCGAAAAACAGAAAATCAAATACTTCCTACTCTAACCTAACAGGGAAGGGGTGTACATGTTCTGCCCAGCACCTCCAATATCCTGATGCCTAACCAGCATCAGACAACCACTCCAGGTCAGCACCTTTCACTCAACAGAAACGCGCAAGAGTCACCCACCTTTTGCCAAAATAAGATGGAGTGAGTCGTCTCCTTTCCGTCCTGATCTTGACTTTAAGCTGATGCTTAAAGAACAAGATCAGTTGGGAAGAGGTAAACTTCTCATCACCATAGAATTCCTTCTGTTGCGTCGTCCAAATCACGACTCGCATAACACCTAGTAAGCAAAAGAGCACATAGTGCTCAGCCCTAGATAACGGAGGTACGTCATTGCTACAAACAGAACTAGCCTCAAGGACAAGGAACTTCCCACGCAGCATACGAACCATGAGATCTTCAAGGAATTTACACAACAGGGCAACAACACTGCAGTAGAAGAAGGCATGGCCGACGGTTTCTGCCAACAGCCCACAACGCACGCAGGTTGATTTCAGTGTTAGGCCCGCTGTATGAAGCTTCTTGCCTACCCAGAGAGCCTTTCGGATCATCAGCCAGGTGAGTGATGCCTCATCGTTAGTGAGACATTTCAACCCAGGCGCCCAAGGCCATATGGAGCGAGCCTCCTGCTTCGTAAGCCCAAGCTCGCCTGTCAGTACATCTTGAACGGACACCCACCTCTAACTAACACCTGATATATGCCCTAAGAGGCGTTGGAAAGGCCATCTGTAGCCCGCAAGAGAAACTGGAGAGCCAAACGACATTCTTTATAGAAGAAGCACTCACCACGAGTAGTATGGCCGGCCTCCTCCTCTGACAAGTGCACACTTCTCAAGGATGAAAAGTGTTTATGGACGTCCTCTTTAATGAGAGTGCCGTTCTCATCCGCTAGCATACACATTCGTTCCAGGAATCTAATGCAAAGCGTGTGTTGACGAATATCAACACTAGGCATGCCCAGACCGCCCTCAGAAGGATGAAGGCAACAGATCTCATGACGCACATTGGGAGCCTTGCCTTCTCCCCAAAGGAAGAAGAACAAGAGCTGTATTAATCCCACTCGAATGGCACACGGGAGAGGAAGTACCGAGAGTCAGTAAAGAAGAATCTGGTAGATGTGCCAGGCACATACTTCCGCCCTCCCCTTTAAGGAAAGCTTCCTCCGAGTCCATAGATGAACTGTGCACTCGTCCTTCTCTCGAACCTCCGACCAATTCATTTCCAACTGGAGATCAGGACTGAAGAAGACGCCAAGAATCTTGATTGTCCCGTCCGTCCAGAGGAAAGGTCCGGGAAGAGAAACTCCCTTCCACGCACCCAATCGCAAGCCGACAGACTTATCGCAATTGAACTTGACCCTTGTCATCGTCTCGTAACATCTGATTTCTTTGCTAACTTCGTCAATCTCGGCTTTGTTCGACACAAAACCCGAAATGTCGTCAGCATAGGTGGAGTACCTGGCCGAGGTGGTCGCACCAGATACGGAAATTCTGTGAAGGACCGGATTCGCCTTTAACTTGCGAAGGAAAGGCTCCAATGCAAGAATGTAGAGCAAAGGCGAAAGTGTACAACCTTGACGAATAGAGCGTGATAATGTGAAGGGCTTTGATCTTACCCCATTCACTTTCAACAGCGCACCGGGGGACTCATACAGCAGTCGGATCCAGGAGCGAAAGTACGGCCCCAAACCGGCAGCGGAAAGGACAGAATCCAGAAACCAATGGTTCAACCCTATCGAATGCCTTGGACTATTCCAAATTGATCAGCACGGCTTCAGTGTTGATTTTCTCGATGATCAGGCATACCAAATGAAGGTTGTCCTGAATAGCCCTGCCCTTCACAGCACAAGTCTGCTCGGGGGCCAATCAGACTAGGGAGGACAGCCTGCAAACGGCAGGCCAAAACCTTGGCAAAAATCTTTAAGTCAGTATTTAACATCGTTAAAGGCCGATAATTATCTATGCCACCCCCACCGCCCTTGCTCTTGCGAAGCAACTTAATCACACCCCTGGTGAAGCGTCGAGGTATAGACCTCTGCTCCATCCAGTTGTTATAAACAAGCGCCAGCAGAGGAACAAAAATGGGTGACTGCCTCAAGTACATTTCGTAGGGAAGACCATCCAATCCTGGAGTTTTGTCCCAGCCAACCAGTTTCAGGGCATCCCAGATTTCCGACTCTGTTATGGGCCCCTCGCATCCAGCTGCTTCAGCCGCCTCGAGGTGGGGAAAGTCAGCCAAATAGGCATCGAACTGAGCTGTGCTCAGACCAGGCTCCCTGGTGAAAAGATCCTGGAAGTAATCCTGAAAAGCCCCACATATACCCACGTCTGTGGTCACGGTACGCCCGTCCGGCAATGTGATGTCCTTGATATGCCGATTGACTGCTTGCCTAGCTTCCTCTGCACGCAATTCTGCGGCCATATTCGTTGCCTCAGAAGACATTCTTTTTAACCTAGCCCTAACTACCAGAGCTTGATCCTTCTTGATAACTAAGGCTACATTCCCACTATTACGGGATTTGACTGCCCGATCAACTTTTTTCTCTACTGCCGTTTGCGCCGCTAAATTAGCTAAGTTGAGCCTACGGCTATAGTTGGCAGCAAACGACCTAAGTTTGGATTTAAGTGAATCCCATCACTTATTCCCAACCACAACCCCCGTCAATTCCTGCTTTAGTGTTAGTAATAGCTGTCCCTGGAAATCTTGGCTATCAAATAATGACGCGTTCAATTTTCAGTATCAAGCCAACTTAACCTTAGGCTTATCTAAGTTTACACGAACCCAGACGAGCTTATGATCCGTGTAAATTATCAAATGGGAGCTTGGACAACCTAAGAGCCCTACATCGACTCTCTTAACTAGGACTCGGTTGAGGTAGCTTGCGCATGCCTTCAAATCTGAGCTGCCCCTATTATCCACACTACCTCCCGGGGGTGTTCATTTTGGTATTTATCGACAAGATCATTTCTATCGATAAATTCCCGAAATGGTTTCACATCCGGTTTGTTAGTATTGGATCTTTCTCAGGGTCAAGAACGGCATTCCAATCCCCCGCTAAAATTACCCGCCTCGATGTTCCAAAGAACGACTCGAGCCGCTGAAACAAAGCAGGACGCTCTGCATGGTCATTGGGCGCATAAACCCCAATGAGTCGAAAAGACTTCTCCTTTATGGTAATATCCAGCACACAAATCCTGCCCGCTGGATCCGCAAAGATAAGTGCACACACCACACCCAAAGACTTGCTCACTAGCCAGGAAACACCTCTAGAACGACCATCAAAACATGCTGAATAGAGATCGTAATCCCTAGACAGTACCCTCATAGTCGCCAGCTAAAAACCAGGTCTCCTGCAAGCAGCAAACATTCACACCGAGGCGCTGGAGATCATGAGAGTCTCACCCTCCAAGACTCTGACCTCAGCCCCTGGGCATTCAAGCTTGCCAACCAGAGAGCCATTGTGATACATGATTAGGGTTGGGGTCCTGGACAGAACATGGACGGGGAAAGGATGCCGACAGCCTCTCCCATAGATCCTTTGCCCATTTCTTTGTCAATGGTGCCATCACGGGAGATGCCTCCAACATCCCAGGGAAATGTTAGTTTTAAAGCTCTGTACAGAGAGGGGTGAACCAAAATTGGGACCCATCCTACACAGAATTCTTTAAGTTTATCCAAATTATCATTTTCCTTCGTAACAATAGGTGGGGACATTTTTACATTTTTTTCTGCCTCCAACAGCATGTCCCACACCTTTCCCGCTCCTGTTCCAGTTCTGATTACTGTTATCAACCTTTTTGCATCCGGGAAATTTTTTGGTTTCTCTATGTTCTTGTTCTTACATTTTTTCATGGCCAGAAGTATTTTTAATTTATTTATTTTGTTGCCAAAATTTCTGGCTCTTTCCTCCTGAGATGTAGAAATTTTACAAACATCTTCCCCCAAAACGTAAGGCGCTTTTGTTGCCTTTTTGCGAGCTTCCTGATCTTCAGCTGTGGGGCTCCTTTGATGCTTTGATGGTGGAGGTAAATTTTTCTTGGGGGAAGGACTGGGAGTTGGTTGGGAGGGTAAACAGAAAGGGCTAGGGTCCCTACTGAGAGGGGTCAGTTTTCTGGGAGTGGGCTGAGTAGAGTGCGGTTTTTTGTTGATGGTTGTTTATTTTCGGGGAGGACGGGGCAGAGGCCGAGGGACGTGTTGGTCGCTTACTGAGCTCATCTTTCAGCTTCTGTATCCTTTACATGCCTTCCAATCCAGGATCGAAAGCTTTCCTCATTTCTTCGAATGTTTGTGCAGACCAGGCCAAGGCGTCGCCCTTCTTGCTGGTAGAGGGAGTGGGGCTGTCCTGGGAGCATCAGGGGACTGAGGTCCCGCAGCTTGACGCTTCCCTCTGGTCTTACCAACAACCTGCCATTCCCCCTTTTCTTTCTCCGTAACTACACTTGTAGCAGGTGAGGGTTTTTCAGGGAATGAGGGCAGATGTTTTGACCCAACCGGGGGTACTACCATACCGGTCCTGGTTGCTGGCATGCTCACTACAGGCAGGACGGATTTTGCAAAGAAGCGGCCAGAGGGGTATTTTGGTCTTCAGGGGCCTGGCTTCCAGAGGCCGCCTTCTCTGGGCAAGAGGAGGAGAGGTGACCAATCTCTCCATACCTCCAGCATTTGGGTTTATGACTGGATGCAATAACCGGTAGGCTCAGGCCCCCAATGTCAAGACAGTTGAGGATAGTCATGAAGGCTTGACGGTTAATCATTATATCAAATGACTATCCCCCGGTCAGGTCATCGCAGGAGGCATCTAAAATCTCACCAAATTGAGAGAAATAGGCTGCGAGATGCTCCCGATGACCTGCGGAGGGACCTTGTACACTGCCACGTTGGTCCTATGCATGCCTTGATACTCCGTTCTGATTATTATGTCTTTTGTGATCAGGTCTTTAGTTACCATTTTTTGGCAGTCTTCTGGTGTGGGCAGCAGCGTGTCCCACATGAAAAAGCCCGCACCTTTTACGATACGTAAAGGCTTGACCCCAATGGACTGCAGTGTTTCTAACACTGCCTTTTGTGGAGCAACAAATTTTGCGCGAACGCTTGTCCACCACAAAGACTGACACAATTCTTTTTTCAATCTTTCTTAATTCTTGGGGATCTTCCAAGAGCCCACCTTCTGTCACAAGGTGTGCATAACTCTTGGCTTTCTTTAAGAACTCCGTCAGGTTGATTTTTACTTTAGGAGGGGACTTCCAGCCCAAGGGCGATTCCCCGGCCCCAGCATCTTTGGTTTTGTCTTTATCATTTTTCGCCTCGTCCGTACTTTTATCCTTTTGGCCGTTCTCGGCCACCATAGTCTTGGTCACAACATTTTTGTTCTTTTCTTGTTGTTGATTATTATTTTCAGCAGTAAGAGGGGGGTAAGACTCCTCATTTTTATCTGGAGGGCCCTTCCAAGGCGGGTCGAACATTAGTTTTTTCTTTACTGACAGACTTGAGTCGGCCATTTTAAAAAATTAAGCAATAGAAACAATATATATATTTTTTTCCTCCGTAAATACAATGTGAATAGGGAGGGGAGAGAAAAACGGGAGAAAAAAGGTGGGGGGAATATATAAAAGAAAAATAAACAAATTAACCTTGCAAGGTAAAGACAAGAACAACGGTTTTAACAATAAATACAAAATAAAATTAGCCTATAACGGCAAACAAAATTAAAAATAACAAAACGGCTTCAAAATTAAGAAAAACTTGCCTTTAGCTGCAAAATAAAACTCAAAATAAAAGAAGAAAATAGCCTTAAACGGCAAAAACTAGCCTCTTGAGAGGTTTAACAAGGAAAACACAAAAAGTTGCCTAAAAGGCAATAAATGTTAAGTGGCTTAAATTAACGAAAAGAAATTTACAAAATAAACTTTACACATTTACGAAAAACAATACGCAAAAATAAAAATGAAAGAGTCGCCTAAAAAAGCTACTTCAGTAAAAGAAAATAGGGGAGGGTCTAAAAAAATAAACGTTAATAGGTTTTAATAAACCTGAAAAAAATAAAGTTACTAACTATACAAAGAAAATATGAAATAAATCAAACAAAAAGAGTGGAGAGTCGCCTAAAAGGCTACTTCTGTAAAAGTAATATGGGGAGGGGCTGGAAAAGAAAAAGTTAAAAAAAATCAGATGATACTCAGTTACTAGTCAACAAAGAAAATTACAAAATAAAAATAAAATTTTAAACAAAAATAAATGTGGCACGTAAGGCCAAACAGAAACTGTAAAATGAAAACAAAAATTAAATCACACAGGCTGACCCTAACAAAAGCAAAAATGGCGGCCAAAAATTACGAAAATAAAGTAACAAAAAGCTAGAAAATAAAATGATTAGAATAGAACCAAGCAAGGAAACGAAAAAATTAAATAAAATTAAAAACTTAGCTATACAAAAAAAGGTCTTTAGCAGGAAAACGGGTAAGTCAGAAGGAGAAGGTAAGTGTTGTCAGTACTCCGTCACAGACTGGACTGAAAAAAAGCCTGGTAACAACTGCCTGTCCTCTGCCCAAAACCTATTTTTATAGGGGCTAACACCTAATTTGCATACTTCTAGAACCTTTAGAATTATCTGGAACATTCTACAATCTTCCAAACGTTCTATTTCTAATTTCCTTATTTTTACAACTACTTTCTGAATTAAAACTTTTTTTGTAACAAGTAGGTCTCAATAGTGTCCTTTACTATAACATTTTATACATTATTAATATTATTTTTATATATAAATGCATCCTCGTAACACATGCTTGTACGTATCCAAGTGATTAGGGTTGTTTAAAGCATGAAATATAGGGTAAATTTGTTCTTGTTGTTTAAGATAAGATTTGTTGGTGGTGGGTTGCCATTACTGTTGCAGAAATTTTTTATGTCGTAAGAAAAAATTCTGCTGTGAACAAAAGGGAAAAGGAAATTAAAAAAAAACAAAACAAAATTCGATATGACACAAAGGGTTCAAATTAAAGAAAATTTATGACTTTATTAGACACAGAGGAGTTGTGAGCTGACTGCAAAACAGGTCTGTTAGCAAAGGCTAGGTTATAGCCTTGGTACCACAAAAAAAAGTCCTTTACAGTTACCTTGTCAATTTGAAGCTTCAGTTCCCCTCTTTTTTTCTTTGAAGGGAGAGAACTTAGGGGAGAGTAGCCTCCCTCTAGCTACTGGATAGCGGCTCTGTTTTCCCTAATTTTTGCTATGTTTAGTGTTTGAAGTTCCTTCTCTTTGTCCCAAGCCTGGAAAAAACTCCTTTTTTCTTAAGTCTCTTCTTCAACCCTCGTGTGTTGTGGGCTGACCTGGGGAAACTCTCTTTTTTCTGCAAAATAAAATTTCTTTCTTCCTCTGGAAGAAGTATTTTTTTGTAAAATAAAATGTTTTTCTTCCTCTGGAAGAAGTGATGTTCAATCTTATTTTTCTACCACCACGTGGGTTAATGACAAACAGGGAAAACGGTCCTTTTTAGAGAAATAAACTCTCTTTCTTCCTCTGTAAGAAGTATCCTCGAATCTTTTGTTTCTCCTCTGTTCGTCTGAAGGAATCCCTTTCTTTTTTTCTTCTGCAAGCTTCTCAAACCTGCAAATAAATTCGGACTTCTTTTTACGTCTTTGGTCTGACGGAGCTAAAATTTTCAGGACTGATCAAAACACTGAGGGTTCCCGCTCCTTCAAATTCTATCAAAGAGAGCCAACCAATCAGAGGCGAGATATGCGACACGTGGTACAGCAAAGACTTTTCAATTTCCCAACGGCCTTAGCGAGAAAAGGAGAGAAAAAAAAACGAAGAAATGAATGGACAAATAAAATTTCAACACCATGTTTGTTGTGACCAATCATTGTCCATTGAAGGGTCACTTTTTTTCTGTGTTGTTGCTTGTATGGGTCATTAATTACAAGGAGTTTGTGTGAGTTTGAAGTTCTGTGTTGTCCCTCGTAGGCTGGAAAGAAGATGAGTTGAATGTTGTTGAGATGTGCGTGATTAGAGGTTTCCATGAAAGTGTACGTCATCAGAGTGCTCTTTATTTTCTAATGAATTATTTTAGAATGTAGCATTCTCTGGAAAAATCCTCAGTGGTTGATATGGCTGTTAAAATCTGATTGATTCCAATATTTCATGTTGAGCTGATTTTTGTTTAGTAGGGCCCATTCATTTCAATGTGTGTGTGTGTGTGTGTGTGTGTGGATTTATCTTGGTGTTAGTAGACATTAAAAGCTGGAAAAACTTTGATTTGCAAAGTTGTTGAGTTAATTGATGAGTGAGTTGATACTGAGTGCGACGCATATTTTGAAAGAATTTTAGAAGATATCTGAATTTAATGTCGATTTGTTTTGGAGGTGCCAGTTATCTCCAGTATCAATAAATTGAACTTGCAGATGTCTTAGTTGTTCTCGTTAAATGATGAAAAACGTCAGTGAGTCGATGTTATGTCACTTTTTTTTTTTTTTTTTGGAAAGGCTTAGAGAGATGACAGTTGTGCAGTCTAGTATGCCATTATTAAACTGTGCAATGTTCTATTTCCATTTTATGTAGTGATGGGTGACTGTTATATGTCATGGTAAAATTTTTGTAGAGGTCAGAATTCCTCTACATGTACTTCGCATGGTCGCTATTCATGTAGTGAGAAGGTTGAAAAGATACTGTAGAGATGGATAGGAGCTAGCAACATTGAAAGTACTTCTTGTCAATAAAAAGGTCTCTCATTCATGTATATAAACGTTAATGTTATTTTAACGAGAAAATAACATGCTATTTTTGTGTGTAGTAATCAAATCGTGATTATGAGAATTCTTTTGTGTATTCCTTGTGAGTTACCATTCATGCTGGGTTCAAAATTCTACTGTGTGTTCTTGGAGTAACCATTCATGTAGTGTTCAGAATTTCACTGCGTGTTCTTTGTGGGGTCACCATTCTTGTAGAGACTCTCGGCCATGCATGGTACAAAGCCATTTCACAATCATAGCTGACAATCCCTGCATTTAAAAATATCTGAGGTTGAAAGTAGGAAAAATAAGTGTTCTGTTTATAAAATAAGTGAATTTTTATTAACAGAATAGAATAATATAAAGTCTGTAAAAAAGTGAAATTCTTAACTATGTAAATGTTCAAAAAGAAAGTGTAGTACGAATTTAAAAGGAATCAAGAGTTTGTAGTTGTAAGTAGCAGGTCATATTGTTTGTATGCAAAGATTAACAGGATAATAATGAAGTCTGTGTTCCTTTCCTTTTTTTATGGCTGGTGAGAAAGCGAATAGGAAGGTAACGCAACAAAGGAAATTTGTACTTATCGGACGTTAGGTTTTAGGAAAAAAATTTTAGGATTTTACACAAATAAAATAAAAATTCTTTGTAAAATAAAATCCTCTGTACAATAAAGACGAAAGCTGATGATGGTTTGCCTGAAATAGGCCTATACTTCCGATTTACCATGAAATAACATGTCTGCCTTTCTTTCTTATATGCACACTGGGAATTAAAAGAAAGTAACTTAGATTCCCAGATAAAATGGGAACTCATAGGCAAGACTAGGACCCCTAATAGCTTAAGAGATAGATGTAATCTATGTTTGACAGAAAAAATTAACATTTTAAAATTTTAAAACCAAAATATACTCCTGAACAAATGAAGTGAGATCATAAGTATGTGTTGCCATAGAAATAAATATAAATTACAATAATTATCCTATTCTTCCAATTAGGTCCCAAAAGTTTTTTTGAAATTTGGCTAAGCAGTTACTTCCCTACCACCTACCACTACAAAAAAGGAAATTACTACTAAATTCTTTCACCTAGCCTAACCCAAATAAAGTCAATACATCCCAACTCCTTCCTTTACCTATGCTAACCTCTGGGCTTAGAATTCTTCTTCATTCTCTGTTTATATGGGGTCGAAGAATGCATGCCTAAAAATGACATGTTGAAAATGGCTAATTCTCCACTGTTTTATCTGAATTTTACAGATAAATAAATCAATACACACACACACACACACACACACACACACACACACACAAATTCAAGCACAGTTTTGAAAGTAACTTACATAGAAGAAAAATTCTCAAGAGTGTTGCTATTGTATCTCATCAAAATATAAACCTGCAGCCTGGAGTTTTTGCAATATCTTCATTTCTGAAAGAATTACAACTTTCCCAAGCTAAGATACATGACTACAAAAATGGTTCAACCCATGACCTCATGTTATTCAAAATATATACCACATAAATTAATTTAAACACTAATTTGCACCAAAAAAAAAAAAATTTCATTTATTAATCATTAAATTGTATCACTTTGTGTCCACCATAGCTTGCCTGAAGTTTCAGCTAACTTATATATCCTCAAGAACATGTGGCTGAGTGGACATAGGAGATGGTTAGTCCTTGAGAACACATGGCCCAGTGGATAACAGCATTGGCTGAAGTAATGTAGTGACTTAACCCAAAGTGTTGCGAGTTCAATACCTGGTTACAGCAGTAGTGAACAAATAACCAAGAGAGTTGAATTAAAGGGAGATAAATACATGACATCCAGAAGTGGCATTGCACCTGGAAAGAGAATGATATGCCCCAGTGATTGAAATAAAGGTTTTGTTTTGAAATTCCTGGCACCTGACGAAGGCCAGAGTGTAGAACGGCCTAAATGTCGTAAACATGCCAATAAAGAGAGGGACAAAAGTTCACACAATGTAAATGTAAGTTTTTTATTTTTGTTTTATATATATGTATATATACCTATATCTTTATTCATGTCTAAGGGAAGACTAAGATTTCAAAAAGATAAGTTGAAGCTTGTCTTTTTTTGTTATTTAATCCTTCCCAGTCAAATTCAATGAGAAATATTGATTTATTTTGTTTCCCCTTAAAATTTCAGCAAGGAATCTAGAATATTACTTGACCAGACATTCAAAAATTTTAAGCAAAACCTTCAAGTTGCTTGTTGATTGTTGCATAAAGTTATTTACTGAGAAAGCTTCACAGACACATCATGAAATACCGGTTCGCGTATGATCACCATAGTTAAGCAGTGTTGTGCCTGGTCAGTACCTAGATGGATGACCACTTGGGAATCTTGTGTGCTTGTATGTGCAGGTGATTTAATGGATAAGGGCTTGGAATTGGACACTGGAGATAGCTAAGTGCCTTACATGTTTGGGCAATCATGTCTCTTTCGAGTCATGACTGACTAGGCAGGTTTTTCCACAATAGGTTACCACTTCTTTCTGTGGCAGACTGGTTGCCAACCAAGGCTATAGAGCCCAATCTGTTCTGCTATTTAACTCATAGCTGGAGTCATACCTTTTCCAATGGTATTTGCATGTAAGTGAAGGCGACAAATTCAACTCTGACCTCCAATTTCTCATTTGGAGCTGATCCCCATTACACAACAATGCACATCCACAGACATCAGAGAGCAAAGTTCAAATTCCAGTTGGGTTGGTTATATTCACTTTTTTTAATCAAGTTCAACCCAAGCAAGACAGTGAAGTCACTAAGAAACAAAAGGTTACTGGGTGTGGAAGAATTAGAAACAGAAACATTGCAAAGGAGAAGAGTAATCAGGAGGACAGTAGATAGCAATTGACATTCGTTTGGATTTTTGAAAATTAAAGTTGATTGGAAAGCATGGAGCTGGAAGGGAGTTCCACAGGGGAGAAAAGAAACTGTTGGCTAGATTTAACCATAAATTCTATGCCAACTCAACTATAAATTAATGACACAAGACCTCATCACTAGTCTTGTCAGTTAAGTGCCATATGTTATACATGTTTGGGTGATCATGATCCATGACTGACTAGGCAGAAGATATTTCTGTAGTAGGTTGCTATTTCTTTCTGTGGTAGACTGGTTGCAAACCAAGGCTATAGTACCCAATCTGTTCTGCTATTTAACCCATAGCTGAAAGAAAAAGAGATGAATTCGTACCTTTTCTGATGGATTTTTGTGTGTAAGTGAATGCAACGAATTCAACTTTGGCTCTCCAGTATCTCACTCCAAGTTGATATCCATTGCACCACAACATGTATCTGGTCTAGTCAGTTAAGCGCCATAACCCATCACGGTCCTACATTAGGGTCAAAAGGTCATTAAGGTGGCATTTTGTGTCATAATATAGCTGGCCAATGTAACTGATTGTTCAGCAACCAGTCCATTTTATGCCATGGTCAGGTATCCAGAGCAGTAGATCACTTGTTTGTTTTGCTTGCCAGTAGTGTTCTGCAAAGTGTATGCTGCAATCATATGAGATTGTAGAAATGTCAGGGATGGGTTCATGCAGCTGTGATTGAGTTGGATGCTGTCTCCAGGCAATGTTAAGTATCGCTCTCAGCATCTGAGTGTAAGTTCCATCAAGCTTAGACTCAAGGGTTTTAGTTAAAGTCCAAGAAGTGGCAGCATATATTAAAACCACTGCTACAATGGCTCGAATGAATCTCTGCTTGAGGTTACCTGGTAGATCGGATTTCCAGATTACATCCATTTTATCCAAACTGCTCATGGCTTTAGCTGTGCGAATTTTCACATCCATTTCAGTAGAATTCATAGGCTTCAGCTAACAAGGCTCAATACCAATGGTCTGACTGTAAACTGCATCTGGCAGCAAGGCCTCTGATTGGGAGGTTGTGAGGAGCATGGAACCACCTCTTAATTGCTGTTGTTCCCAAATTCACCCTGACCCGGAGGGGTAGCACATGTTAGGGTCCCAGCTATGGGTAAATAGTTGACCCCCAAACCGGAGTCAAAATGCTATGAAAATATTCAACAAAACTTTTTTGAATGAAAAACGTTACCAGCAAAACTTTTTTGAATGAAAAACGTTACCAGCAAAACTTTTTTGAATGAAAAACGTTACCAGCAAAACTTTTGAATGAAAAATTGATTTAAAACAGAAATATGTTTCCTGCCTTAAATGACCTTTTAGATGTTGATAGGCTGTTAAACAGGAACACACAAACAAACTCAATACCAACTGTCTCAGTTGAGTCAATAAAAATCTGTCAAATTTTTTACAAATACATCTAAATTCATTTAATTTTTATAATTCCTCACATTTAATCAGAGTAAAGATATCCTATTTTAAGGTCTGTTGGAGTCATTACTTCATTTTAAGAATATAAAATGTGTAATAATATTGGGAAAAAAAATAATTTATCACATTCCCAGTCGGTCAACAGTGTACATGTACAAAGCTTGGAGTATTCCAGAAAAGGATGTCATTATTGTATAATCTTCTGATAGGCCAACTGATATCACGTGTCTATTGGAGGTGTGTACTGTTGATGTATTTTGGGATCTACATTCAAATTTATTGTCTCTTTGCTTGACATGATAGGACAATCAAAAGGAATAAACTAAAATTTAAGAAAAGCAATTATGCACCTCCAAATTCTGATTCATCCTTGGTAGCAATTTCTAAATATCTGAAGGTACCACATTCATCTGTACAAACACTAGTGTAAAAGAGTCAAAATTATCAGGCTATTCAGCTGTAGACAAAAACATACTGCTTCTTAGATAGGAATCTGTTTCTGTATGAAAAGGCAAATTAATCTTAGAAGAAAAAAAAAGATCTTGTAGAGATGCTGTTAAACAACTATTATCAGTATTTACATTATTCAGACTATTGTCCTCATCTTTGTTACCATTTGTACAAATGGCAACAAACATGAGGACAGTAGTCCAAATACTGTACATATGACCTCATCTCGGAAATATAGACAAACAACTATTATGTTAATATAACCTGAAAGGCTGCTAAACAAGAAAGGCATCACTCACCATTAAAGGCAGTCTATTGTTTCAAAATGTAGTTGGGAAGTAGATTAATGATTTTTGGATAAATGTCCTCTGATTTGATGAAACAAATACGGAATATTTGGTTGCCTATGATTGGCATTGTTATATTTTTAGGAAAATGAGACTTACAAACCAAAGAATACCATTCTATGTATGAAGCACAGGGGTAGCAACCTTTATGTTATAGGGCTGCTTTGCTGCAAGACAGACTAGTTCGCGTCACAAAATAGATGGTGTCATGAAGATAGAAAATATGTGGATAGATTAGAATGGTGTTCCCTATCCTTATTTACTTCCGGGTACATTTTTAGAATAAATAAAACTCTGAGAGTGCACTTTAACTTTTCTTATTAAAATTTAATCACAAAATTTGAAAATGGGAAAATAATGAAGAAGTCTCTTGAAACTTGTTCTTGATATGCAGGATGAGATGGATAAATTGTCGTTTAAATTATACAAAAATGAAAACAACAATGACCTCTCATTTTAGCAGATATATTTACCAAGATTATACAAAAATATCTTCAAATACTAAAGAGTAAATTTATTCATTAAAATCACCATTGGCTTCAACCATGATCTCAAGAAGACTTCAGAATCTCTTATGACTCTTCTGGATGGTCTCCTTGTTTAAGTTGGTGAATACTGCCATAATTCTTACTTTCAGTTCATATTTGGTATTACAAGGAGTTTTGTTGGTCTCTCGCTCAACTGCGCCTCACTCATATTAATCAAGGGGGTTGCAGTCTGAGAAGGTAGGTGACCTTGATGTGAGGGGTGATGTTGCAGGAATTGTTTGATGGCCATCACCGAGTTCTCTTGCTTGTGTAGCATAGTGCAGCGTCCTGTTGTCAGGTTCTTTCAGCAGCCATCCTCTTGACCCAGGGCAGCACTACCTTCTCATGGCACTTGATATAGGCATCAGTATTGTGTGAGGCCCTCACCAACAAATCTGATAAAATTTTTAACAGAATGTTTAGAAGGATTTTTCTAAGCTGCCATACTTTTGTAATCACTGTTACACTCGTCCAACTCTTTCCAAATTCTTTGCACTATTTTCAGATTGAGACTCAAACCCTCTGAAATGTTCATATTGGATCTTTTGGTGTCTATGCTAAGCAGTACAGCATGCCATTTTCAAATTTCTAGAAGAGTGAATTGCATCATAGTGTTCCTTTTTCTCACAGATAGTGCCCAACTGACCCTGCTATACAGTGTATTCAACAAAATTAAAAACAAGCCATGCACAAAATTAAAAATACCAAATGGCAAATATTTATTTATTTCACCCTGTTTTTTAGCAATTTTTTAATGTTTGACCTTGTATGTGATAAACATATTCTGATTTCATCATGTATTTAATATTTAATTTATTTTTGCATTTAATGTTGGTAAGAGCACACGGTCCTAATTCATGAAGGTGTGATGTGGAAAATTGCAATAAAATAATCTATGCATTACTAGCTACGGAAGGATATCCTTCAATGATTGTTGGTTGTTTTGTTTTATGGCATATCAACCTCGGCGGGTCATTTATTGCCAACTAAATTTTTTTATTTTATTTATTGCTGGTAATACCTTTTTTTCTTTCAACAATTTATTATTGTTTTTATACAAGTTTTTGTGTCTAGTAATACTTTTTTCTTTTTCGAGTATCAAGATTCATTGGAATTTGTTTTTAAGGGTAGGGTCCCCAAGTTCTACCCTTGTTATTTAACCCATAACTGGAGGGAAGGGAGAGATTAATACCTTTCCCAAGGGTACCAGTGATTTAGTGAATGCAGGGTATTCAACTGGAATTCGAACTCGGTGCACAGATTTCTCTTTCTGAACCGATATCCACTGCACCACAACACACATCCGTCACTAAATGGTTATAGCACCTGGTATTCCCTAGCGGTCACCCATCTAAGTACTGACCAGGCTCAACGTTGCTTAACTTCGGTGATCGAGCGAGAACCGGTATATTAAACATGATATGGCTGGAAGCACGCACATCCGTCACTAAACGTTTACAGCACCTGGTATTCCCAAGCAGTCACCCATCTAAGTACTGACCAGGCTCAATGTTGCTTAACTTTGGTGATCAAGCGAGAACCGGTGTATTCAAAATGATATGGCCATAAGCCTATCCTT
Source organism: Ascarosepion bandense (assembly GCA_037127315.1). Classification (NCBI taxonomy): domain Eukaryota; kingdom Metazoa; phylum Mollusca; class Cephalopoda; order Sepiida; family Sepiidae; genus Ascarosepion; species Ascarosepion bandense. The sequence goes on from JBBBDQ010001522.1 coordinate 2,017,987, forward strand.
TAATGAAAATCCAACACTGACAATAGACATCTTTTAATTTGTAAACCACAATGTGCAGATTTAGTGACTAGCTTGTTCTTCTTTTGTTAAGGAATTTAGCATCCAGTTTAAATGACTTGACCGAGATATGGAAGTCATGTGCTTGGTGTGTCTCACTTTTTAAAAATATTTACGATATTTAGACTTTAGATGCATGTAGCTACCTTTCAGGATACATTTGTGCGCCTGGTTGAAAAATGATGGATTAAATTATTAGCCAGAAAGTTAAAGCTTGCTCTCAACTTAGTCATCCAAATGGATAATTTCCAGTAACACTTCAGAGTTTAACAAAAGTTGTAACAGAAATGAAAGAATATTTTCTAGAAATGATGTCAACAAAATGAAATCAGTTGCGACAATTCTGCAATGAGAAATAGAAAAAAAATCCTGCAGCTTATTGTGAGAAGTTTTTGGAAGGCTGCCTAAAATATTTGACAAAAGTATTTAAAAGCAATACAACATTTGACCAAACTGGTCTCAAATATGCCCAAGCATGTAGGGCATATTTTAGGAATAGTACTGTTCATTGTTTTAATGAGGAATTGTAAATATTTAAATGTTTCCTTCAGGGGCTGAAGGCCACTCTTCGTGCAATGGATGAGGAGATGCCTCGTACAGAACAAAGCATCAGCAACAGAGTTGCACTGATGAAACAGCTTCATATTGAGAAACTGATGAAGCGTAACAAGGTGAGTTGAAACTTCAGTTATAAAAGTTTGTAAAATGCTGCATTTTAATGTTAGATCATGTTCTTTAAGTTTTCAATAAGGTGCAAATGCACTATTAAGAATATTAATATTAGCACCTGCAACATTTATGTTTTGTCTTGTCTGAAAATGTTGACAGGTGTTGTCAGATGAAATTTTTTTTAATCATTTCACCCCAAGCAAAGCGGGGCCACCACTAATTGCAAGGGATTACAGTGAGAGAAAAGACTAGGTACAGGGGGTTATTAAGAAAAGAATAAAAGATGAATGGGATTGAAGAAGATAAAAAATGGCAATTGATGTTGCATTTAAGTTTTTGAAGATCGGGGAAGTAATTGGAAGTGAGTTCTATGGGCAGGAAGTGCAAGAAAAGAAACTGTTAGAGTAGAAGTGGTGGTTGCATTTAACTGTTTCAATAGTAAAAGGGTGGGACCTAGATCTCAATCTATGTGATCTGGGTCAGTCAGTTAAGTGTCATATGTGATACACACTTTGGCCGATCATGTCTCAGAAAAGACATAACTGACTGGGCAGAATATTATCCCATAGTAGGTTACCATCGCTTTCTGTGGTAGACTGGTTGCCAGCCAAAGATATAGAACCCAATCTGTTCTATTATTTAACCCATAACTGGAGGGAAGAGATGGATTAATACCTTTCCCAAGGGTATTTGTGCATAAGTGAATGCAAGGAATTCAACTGGAATTTAAACTCAGCTCCCCAATTTGCCGTTCTGAGTTGATATCCATTGCACCACAACGCATATCAGGGTCAGTCAGTTAAGTGCCATACGTGATACATTCTTGGGCAATCATGTCCTTTTTGAGACATAACTGACTTTTCTGCAGTAGGTTGCTGTTACTTTCTGATGTAGACTGGTTGCCAACCAGGGCTATAAAATCCAATCTGTCCTGTTATTTAACCCATAACTGGAGGGAAAAGGCAGATTAATACTTTTCCCAAGGGTATTTGTGCATAAGTGAATGCAACGAATTTAACTGGAATTTGAACTCGGCTCCCCAATTTCTTGTTCCGAGTTGATAGTCACTGCACCACACTGCACATCAGGATACCATGAAAATATTTTTTCCACGAAAATATTTGTAGAAAAGATGGCAAGAAGGCACGTTATGTTGGTGAGGAAATGACTGAAGTCGACATGTCAAGTCAAGAATGATTACATTGCAGATCCTTCTTTAGATTTTGTTAAGAACCTCGAGATGAATAGCAGGAGCACCAGATCGGATATGGCAAAAGTATTCAATGCACGGATCAATGGTAGATTTATAAATGTGCATGATCGATTCTGACGAAGGAATTGGTTTTCCATTAATTACTTTCATGAATGGATTTGGTGGAACTAGATTTTCATTGTTTTGATTATATCTTAATCTATTTAAACTAATATTTTCATTTTAGTGGTGAGTCTCAATGTTTCAACTGTTTTACCTTTTGGCATTTTTTGGTTGTATTTGGTAACATCTGGGAAATTTAGAACCGAATTCTTCATTCACTCCACAGGTGTAGATTGTTCTTATTCTGCTGTCCATTCTAGGGGAGATAACTTGTTTTTGTTAAGTCATTATCATGATGATCCTTTTGTTTTCTCTCATGTACCACAATACATGACTTTTTTACTGTCTTAGCCAGAAATTGAACTCTCAACCATCAGATAGTGAGATGTAATTACCCCCCCCCCCTTTTTTTTTCGATATTGTTGTGGAGTAGTTTTCGCACTGTAGGTTATAAATGTACCCAAAATTTTAGGAACTTGGTAATCTTCCACTGAAAGCTGACTTCTTAGTATTCGGCTAACTGCCAACTAATATCAATTGCCTAATAGTTCTACTGAACTCCAATAGAACTCTAAAGAACTCCTGTGAACTTCCCAAGAACTTCTCCAGAACTTCTTGTTAACTCTTATTAATATAGGAGGGAGAGTCCATTATCTGAGGAATAGATGTATTTACCCATAACAGATAAAAGAAGTAATGTCTTAGTGGGTAAAAGTATGTTGTTACCTGATTGGTTGTAAGTTCAATCCTTCAGTTAAGAAATGAAATTCATATGTTGTGTGTTCAGTAAAAAAAAATCCTTCATTGTGATGCCACTTTTAACGAATTTAAGATATTGTCTGATCTGTATTTTGTGGATGATTGGTTTGACACTATTTTTCTCTGCTCATCATTGTGGCATACCAATGACAAGACATCTTATTCTTAAAATATCAAGTGATGGGGAAGATAAAAGGCAGAAGTGGATTTCTGACTTTCTCAATTAATATGAAAATGGACATCTGTAACCACATGTGAAATTTCAACTTGTATGCAAATTCTGTTTTTTTTTATGCTGCAACCATTTTGGCTTCCTGTAGCTCTTGTTATTACAGGTATGTCTCTGGTTACATTGTTTATCAAAAAATATATGGAAAAATAAAATTTAAGTTTTAAGTAATTTTATTCACCTTTACATTTTTCTACCACAGATGTTGAAGTCGTAATATCACTAGAAAAGTACGATAAATAAGATTAAAAGTCATCTACATCTGTGATGTAAATAAACAAATCGAATGTAAATATTGGCAAATTTAACATAAATTTGTTTATTTTCTACTGCTACAAAATAGCTTTGATAACTGTATTTGTTATTTGACTTTACAAAATTATTTTATGTCTTAGAGTAAACCATATTCACAAATAAAGAATCTTCAATGTACTGTAAAGATCGTCAGATTGTAAACATCTACACTTATGAGTATGTATGAACATGTATTTGTAAATTTAGCTTACTTTTTTTTCTTTACTATATTAAAAAGCAAAATTTTTTTGTTTGTTAGCTTAAAATAGATTCTTATTGACCATATATTATTAAAAATGCATTTATAAATAAAATACAGAACTGGAAATGGTTGTTTGTAGTTTAGCCTAGTGACAAGTTTTTTGACTCCCCTGGAACAAATTTACTGACGTAAGGTGAGGTATACCTGTATTAACAAATGAATGAAGCAATAGGTGACCAATTTTTGACTTGTTTTTCTTTTATTCTTTAGACCTGTTCATTTGAAAACTATGAAGGAATTTCTAAAAGTTGTTTGTTGTGGTAGACACTTGAGAAAGTAGAAATAAAATTGTTAGAAACAACAAAGATGAAGACAACTGTTACAAAAACTTTCATGGAATATTGAAAATACTTTATGTGAAACTTTAGACAATACTTGTTAGGTTAAAGAACATATTGTCCATAACATTAAAAACTGCAAAGATGAATGTATTCATCCAAAACATTTTATGGAATAATATAATTTTTATATTCTTTTTATTTTTATTTTGTATAATTTCAAAACACTTTCCTATATTCAGCAAGTTGAGAATCCTCTACGGAGCATGGTTGAAGTACTTACCAAGTTTATTCTTGAAGAATGGGGTCTGTGCAGTGCCATTATTGCCAAATCCAATTCCTTATCAAAATCTCCACAGAAATCATCAGATAAAAATGGTAATTTTTTGTTTTTTATCTTCAACCATTTGGATTAATATTGTATTTTGCTTTTGCCTTGTGCCATATGAGCTGCCTTCAATTTCCACTTGAGACTTCTAGAGTTAACAATTTTTTTTTTTTTTTTTTTTTTTTTTTTTTTTAAGCATCCTGTATTGAAAGAAAAATATCACTTACCTCGAAAAACATTTCGTGTTTTTTGCATGGTCTGCTGAAGAAAAATTACCAAAAATGCTGAGTATCAGAAGCTGTGCTAATTTTCTTTCCTCTCTGTCTGGCATGGCCAATCAGAAAAATCGCTCGGTGAATAAAGACCGTTGCTTTTGCTTACTGTGGACAGACTTTTTTGAGGTTTAAGAGAGAAAGCATGATTTTTAAGCTTGGTGAGCGAAAGTGCGATTTTCGCTGTTGTGAGGGGAAGGTTGGATATATGATCTGTTTTTGTTGCTATGTTGCCTGCTGGTCTGTTCACACCAGATCTGTGACTGAACTTAGTGTTGGCATATGGATTTTTTTTCTATTTGTTATCCAAAGGTGCAAACAGGTGGGGGTGCCATGCAATCAGAAAGAAAAATCGTAATCACTGCTGGGAGAAAAATCTACGCAAGATGTGCAAAGTACCCACGAGTATGATTATTTTTTGCAATTCATATATTTTAGGGTGACCAGTAATTTGTTTCACGTACTTGTTTGTTCCTTTTGTTAACATTCCCAAAGCTCTGATAACTGCAGGTTGTGCTGCAGCCTTGAGATGCTATATTCTACTGATTTCTATCTTGAGGTCTTTGTATTGGGTTTTAAACAGCCATCAAAACAAAGGTGTTTACAAGATGGTGACCTAATAATTCAAGTTGTTTCAAATGTGATCAATAACAGAATATAATAGAAAATTTTAAAATATTTCTCTTGTTTCTTTTAAAAGTTTAATTAGAATTTTCAAAAACATTATGGAAAAAATGTGTCAGCATAGGTATTTTTTTTTGTTTTTTCTTAAATTTGCAATTTTAAAAAAAAAATTAAATTTGCCAATAAAACTATTTTTTAATTTCTTATTTTGTAGTCTAAAATTTTCTGACTTAGAATACAGCTTTAATTATTTCTGTCGGGTATTTTTTGCTGGCAGGGGTGTGTGTGCTGAGTTTAATTTTCCAAGGAATTATCCTTTAAGATATGTAAAACTTATGAAATAGCATTCTACTCATATTTTCTAAGGCATCTGTGTGTATTTATATTAAAGGGAAATATTTCTTTGATTTTTTTTAAAAATAAGTTTATAGTTTAACTTAAATCTTAAAGTTTTTTTTTTTTTTAAAGAAAATGTTTACATGAATAAATTCAGTCAATGATACAATAAGGACAGAAAGTTTTAGTAAAGTTCAATTTTTCAAATTACTGTAGATTTATCAAATGCAAATATTCAAATTCTATTTCTCTTAATTATTTGAAACTTGTTCCCTAATAATTGGAAAAAAAATTTTTTTTCCTAGTATGAATCTTTGTTTATATTGGAAAAAATAATTATTTCCAAAATATTTTCCAGTTCCTTTTTTTTTTTTTTAACTGATGTAAAATTTATGAACATTAAATTAACATTTGAATTTTGGTCACGGGCATCGATTTTGCATAATTCTTTGATAAGTTTAACACTTTGATTATAAAATCTCAAATCTGATATTTTTCTCTATTAAATTTACTTATGTTTCTGAAACTGTCCAGTAGGTTTTGTGATTTCAATTTTATACTAATTTTTTTTTTTTCCTTAACTCTTTTACAAAATTCCAGGTTCTGCTCTAAAGCCTTCAACTCCAGTGGAGGATCAAATGGTTCTTGAAGATACAAATGAAGGTGAAACTGTTGCAGGAAGAGGCAATTCCACAATTCATTTCTCTTCATGTCTTGACCAAGGCAAGTTCATACCAAAAAAAACCATCATCCCTCCAAACGTGCACAAACATGCCACATAATTGGCACGGTATGTACTACCATATATGATTACCAAAATTTCTTTCACCATACTGACATAGAGCTTGTTTAAAAGGCTTTGTATATCTTAACGTGCGCTGTGGAGCAGCGGATATCGACTCGGAACGAGAAATTGAGGAGCAGAGTTCGATTGCTAGTTGAATTCCTTGCATTCATATAAACACAAATACCCTTGGGAAAAGTATTAATCCGTCTCTTCCCTCCAGTTATGGTTTAAATAACAGGACAGATTGGGTTCTATACCTTGACTAGCAACCAGTCTACCGCAGAAAGTAATGGCAATCTACTGCAGGATAATCTTCTGCCAAGTCAGTCATGCCTCTTTTGAGACATGATCGCCCAAAGCATGCATCAAGTATGGCACTTAACTGATTGATATCTTGATATTTTGCATTATGTATACTATTAGCTACATTATGCTCAAATGAAGTGAGATCTCTTTCTTCCACACAGTATGAGGCAAACTGATAACAGTCTATTGAGATTCAAAAATCTTTTGAGCACTTTCAAGTACAAACCAGTGTCACATGATAGGAAACTGACAATTTCACTCATCAAATTATGCAAAACGATCCAAAGAACATTCAGATTCCTTTGGAACCACACACACAACCATAATAAGAATAAAACAGTTTATAATTGATAATGAGAAACTTGCTACATCATAGTTCTGGTTTCAAAACAACATCCTTTTCCAAAGGTATTTGCGTGTAAGTGAATGCAATGAATTCAGTTAGCATTCAAACTCAACTCTTTGATTCCTCATTCACAGTTGATATCTATTGCACCACAGCACACGTAGAATGAATACAAATATAAAATTTGTTACTTAGATGATTTATTTGTTATATTTAGCACCTCTACTTGGGAGTTTTGTAACCAAATCATTTTTGTAATTGTTTGGTCTGCTCATCAGGAGATGATGGCAAATGTCTGGCATTTTTATTGCTTTTCTTATTTTCATTTTTAAAAATAACTAGCAGTATAGTTTGGCATTGCTCAGGTGTAATGAAAGCTTTAAAACTAATCCATGGTCCTGGAGCTCAGACTCAGCCTAAAGAATATTTGTGTGAAGTTTGGTGAAAATTGGATAAAAATTGTGGATTTGTATAAAGGACATACAGACAGATAAACAGACACACACACACTCACACACACACACACACACACACACACACACACACACAAACATCTTGCCTTTTATATATATATATTATCAATTTTCTGCACTATTGTAAGAACTGCAACCTTGAAACTTCTGAATATCATTTCTTATGTCTTTGTCTATGCGTGTATCAAATTTGATTAAAATCGGATCACTCCTTCTATAACCCAATTTTTTCGATTATCGATTTTTGATATTTATCAGGGTACCTTGACACAAAACCTAGCTAAGAACATTCGCAGATGCTTATAGTACAACTGTGTAAATTTTCAAGAAAATCGGTTCAGCTGTTTCGGAGTCTATAGGTAATGGATACACACACATACACACACACATACACACACACACACACACACACACACACACACACACACACACAAAGTTCCATTTATAAATAAGTTTAGATTTAGATTAGTGTTTTTTTTCTTTTTTTTTTTTTAATTTTTAATTTTTTTCTGTGTGTGCAGGATGTTGTGGTTATTTCTTTTCATAATTTACTTGTCTCTATTCCTTTTGGCTCTAAGTATCAAAAGATAATGTAACGATGTGGTGTCTGGGGTCAGAGATGGCGTAAAATTAGGTTAACATTTAAGGGTTTTAAAATATAAGTTAAGTGCCATACGTGATACACACTTTGGGCGATCATGTCTTGAAAGAGACATGACTGACTGGGCAGAAGATTATCCCGCAGTAGGTTGCCATTGCTTTCTGCAGTAAACTGGTTACCAGCCAAAGCTATAGAACCCAATCTCTCCTGTTATTTAACCCATAACTGGAGGGAAGAGATGGATTACTGCCTTTCCCATCTAAGGAATTCAATTGGGATTTGAACTTGGCTTGCCGATTTGTCGTTTTGTATCGATATCCACTGCACAACAACGCATATCCTTTTAAAATATAGGTGTTTCATTTTTTTTAATTTATCACTTGTTTAAATAATTAAATTTTTTTTTAGATATTGCTAAAATGTCAGAGGAAATAAGTTTCATGAAAAAATAACTGACAAGGTCTATTTAATTTTTTATTGTTCTATTACTGATTAAAGTGTTGAGTATTGCACTCCGGATAGATTATTGGGCGAACCTGAATGAGATTACCACCACCTTTAAATTTGTTGTTCTTCATATTTTTTTTCCTTTTTTCAGTGCGATCTTATCGATTACACCCTAAATTTTCCAATTAAAAAACAAATTGTAAAAATTTCAACATTTAAACAATTTTAGGGCTGGAGCTCAGTTTTTTTATACAACCTTATAGTAAATTGATTCTGTGCAATTAACTTTTTTGCTTGTGCATATTCAACAACTGAATCCTTTGCAAAATTTTTGAATGAAGTCATTCTTGAAGTTTCCGAGGAAGATGCCACCGTAAGAAATAAAGAAAACTTGAAAAAGACAAAAACAAGAGCAACAACTCGTTCTCAAAATAACAAAACAAAGCGACCCCAACACGAGTGGTTCCAAAATGGAGGATCGATTTACTATAATGTTGTATGAGAAAGGGAGCCCCCCTTAAAATTGTTTGAATATTAAAATGTTTTCAAATTTTTTTAATAATCTGAAACTTTATGTAATAATCAATAAGACTGAGCTGAAAAAAGTAAAAAAAAAAAAAGAATGAAAAAGAACAAATTTAAAGGTGGTGGTAGTCTCCTTCAGGTCTGCTGATTCTTGTTTTGTTCAAGTACTTTCGAATGAACCAGTGTGGTATCCGTGTGGCAGGCAGGGTTCTTTTGTCTATGTCCTGCTATATTTTAGGAAGCTGGTTATTGGGAACATTGAATATATATAGGATTTCCTAATATATGTACACTACTGGTCATAATTATTAGGCCACTCCAGTGTTTTCAAAAATGATGTATTTCATACTATCTTTTAATATTTATTGCCAAGTGAATAATTGTAAATGAAAATAGAATGGTTCTTTTGTTAATATTGCACAATAACATATGCATCAAGTGAATTTATAAATATTTACTAATTACTTATATTGCACTTTCTTCAATGAAAGAATGAAGAAAATTTAGGGTGATTCAGATGAGTTCATCTTTGCTTCCTTGCCTTGTAAAATTTTGCAAAGTAATAATAGCAAAAGAACCATTCTATTTTCATTTGGCAATAAATACTAAAAATAGTATGAAGTACATCATTTCTTTTAAAAAAACTGGGGTGGCCTAATAATTATGGCCGGTTGTGTGTGTGTGTGTTTGTATATATATATATATATATATATATATATATATTTCCGACTTGGCAGCTCAAGTACAGTCACCTTCTCACTGACGCAATGTGGCTTCCCTGTGTCTCTTCTACAAATACTTTCATGGCTTCTGCTTTGATGAACTTAGCTCACTGGTGCCCACTATATATAAATTTACTCGAGCCACAAGATTAGCAACTAGGTCCCACCCTTTTACTGTGAAACCAATAAATTGTAAACGCAAATTCTACTCCAACAGCTTTTTTTCTTGCACTTCCTGCCTGTGGAATTCCCTTCCATTTACTTGATTCCCTGACAGCTACAATCTCCAAGAATTTAAATGTAAAGTCAATAGTCATCTCCTATCTCACTAACCTGCATCCTCTCTCTCATGCTCCTTTCTCTGTCCATTCTCATCAGTATTCTCATCCTTCTTATACCCACTTCCTGAACCCCCCTATTACCTGTCACTCTTTCTCATAACTTTCCTTCTATGTAGCCCCCTGCAAAACAGTGGCAGTAAAATGCCTTGGGGCAATATGATTATAACAAAAAAAGAAAATATATATATATATATAGAGAGAGAGAGACAGAGAGAGTGAGAAGAAAACTCAGCATATAATTAAACTGTTATAAAACCAGAATTTATTTCATCAGTTGTAAGCAAAAATACATCCTGCATCACCTGATTCAAAACATTTTTCAGATCTGATGAAGTGGCTTGTATTTTTACAACTGCTAAAATAAATTCTAGATATATAACAGTTTAATTATGTGTTGGGTTTTCTTCTCAATATTTTCTATTGCTCTGGATAATATCCATTGAGCTCTGTTTTTATCTATTTAATATTTTATCTTAATGAGATAGAGTTTTTGGATTATCCTCTCCATTTTTATGGATGTGATTATTTCTTAGATACAGTACCGGCCATAATTATTAGGCCACCCTAGTTAAAAAAAACAACAAAAAAATGATATTTTTCTTTTTACTGCAGCATTCTGTAAGTAAAAATCTTTTTCAGACAAATGGAACTAAGTCAAAAGCGTCAATAGAATCTTACCTCGACTCGAGCAATCCTCTTGGTGACTTGTCTGTTGAACAGAGTGCTGTCCCAATTGCATCGGAATCTCCATTGTCGACTTTTCTTTTTGATGAATATTCTGATGGTCAAGGCAAGAAATCTGACTTTATCATGGACTACTTTCGTCCGCGAAATGGTAAAAGTGATGACCCTTTGTCACAACCAGAGTCAGCTGCTTCTTCCAGGTCGTTTTCAGCTGTTACAAGCACAGATCTGGATAAACCCACAACATCCAGTAGCCGGCGATCATTGACATCTAAAGTTAAGGATCCGATTAAGGATTTGTATACACCAGAGACTTATTGCATTGATGAGTGCAGCATGTTTAATGACGAACCACTTCGACCGACAATGAAACGGTAAGAATTTTGAAAATTTAATTAAATGTAATTGTAAACTATCAATGTCACTCTAGTTAGTTAAGTACCATGTTTGATACACACTTGAGTGATCATGTCTAAAAAGAGACATAACTGTCTGGGCAGAACATTTTCCTGCAGTAGGTTGCCATTACTGTCTGTGGTAGATTGGTTGCCAACCAAGGCTATATAACCCAATCTGTCCTGCTATTTAACCCATAGCTGGAGGGAGAAGAGGCAGATTAATACCTTTCTCAATGGCATTTGTGCATATGTGAATGCAATGAATGCAAATGGAATTCGAACTCAGCCTCTGATTCCTTGTTCCGAGGCGATATTCACTGTAGCATAACATACACCTAATGTCACTCTACTTGCATCAATCAAAATTAAGTCAAGATGATTATTTTTGGTTACTGATTTTTGGTTACTGTTGTAGGATTAGTGTTTAGCAGTTAAGATATTTCATTTAACCTGAGCATTTCTGCAGACCAATTTGGCCATTTTTAATCAATTTTTTTTTATTCTCAGTTCCAAAATAATATTGATATATCCCGGGAGGGGATAATCAGGGAAAAGAATAGTGCAAGAATAATACTTAACACTGAAGATAGTTTATAAGAGATTTATTATACCACAGTACAATAAACCAATAGACAATACAAGAACACCAATGAATAGTAACAGGTATAACGATCAAGTAGACAATGTCTCTGTCTAGGACGTCTAGTGAAGAATGCTTCTCTAGTGACGTATGTTCTCGTCTAGTGACGAGTATAGTTCACTCTAGTCACAGTCTTTTATAGACTGGACCATATCCATTCCAGGGTAGGATAGGATATTCCTCTACAACAAATACCAAAACAATTTTTTAAAAACATTTTTCTGTACTCTCCTTGTATTTATTTTGAATTGAAAGTTTCTCTGCAGCGAATGAAATAAGAGGCTGCAGAGGTTCCAATTATCAGTGGAAGTAGGTAAAACTACACGCCTTTCATCTTGAAGACATCAATGAGGAGTAAGAAGCCCACAGTTCATAATAACGTTGGGTATGACTGCTGTGATTTCCATGGCAATTAAGTTTTTTATGCGACAAAGTTGCAAGTTCCATACCCATTAACTTTTGTATCTGGTTTTTGCTAATAATACATGGAGAAAAATGATAGAAATTCTGGTATTTTTATTTTTGTGTTTAATTTTCATTGATTAATCAGGCTTCACATGCATTTCACTAATTAATGTTAGTATAATTCATGGTGTTCTGAATTCAAGGAGAGATTATAAGTCCTTTCAAAGCTTCAAGAAATTAATGGATTTTAAACATAACTGAAAAAATTTAAATATTGCTTTATGTATGTAAGTGTAACATAATTCAAGTTTGCCTATGTGGGATTTAGATGATAATGTAAATTCATAAGTTTGTTTATGTTTAGTTGACATTATTTATGTTAGATGGTTGTCTACATAATTTGGTAATGGTTTTACACAAGCACTGGTTGTTGTAGACAAACATAGGTGAGATTCTTCAAGAATGGATTCACTGAAGGTTGGTAATGAAATATACAGGGTGTGATTGGTAAATTGTCGATATTTTATATTTTTAATTTCATGCATGTGCATTGTTTGTTTTTGGTTTTGTCTACTGCAAACTGTAGTAGAGTCAGTTGGGCATTGGCTGTGAAAAAAAAAAAAGCACCATGACACAATTCACTCTGCCAGAAGTTTGCAAATAGCATACTGTACTGCATAGCATTCATGCTGGAAGCTTCGATCCAAACATTTTATAGTGTTTGGTGTTAATCTGGGGACAGTGTAGAAGATTTGGAAAGATTTGGATGTGTCTGATGGTGATTATGAAGGTATGACAACTCACTCTGAGGAGAAAAGAACTCCTAATTTTGTTGGTGAGGACCTCAGACTTAACACTGAAGCCTACATCAAGTGTCTTGAGTAGGTGGTGCTGCACTAGGTCAAGAGGGTGGCTGCTAGAAGAATCTATGTCTGACAACAGGACTCTGCACCATGCTACACAAGCAGGAGAACTCAGTCATAGCTGTCAAATAAATTTTGCAGCCACATCTTCCCTTTTTCTGGTCGCCTAACTCCCTAGACTGCAACCCCCTTGATTATGTGTGGGGCGCAGTTGAGTGTGAGACCAACAAAACTCCTTGTAAAACAGAAGATGAACTGAAAGCAACGATTATTGCAACAACTTAAACAAGGAGACTGTTCAAAAGAGTTGCAGGAGCTTTTAAAGTCTTCTGGAGGCTGTGGTTGAAAACAATAGTGATTATATATATATATATATATATATATATATATATATATAATATATATATTTTTTTTTTGATTGTTTAATTACTTAGTTTTTGGTCATAAGATTAGATCAGTGCACATTTGTATTAAAAAGTGCTCAATACAATTATATTGTAGAACTTTTGAATATTTTTCATTTGTAAACGAGTTATTACACGACCTAGGTTTCTACCATGAGTGGTGTCTTTAGGCGATTTGCAATAACTCATGGTAGAAACCTAGGTCGAGTAATAACTTGTTTACAAATGGAATAAATATATATATATATATTTACACTCTCACACCCTGATAAAGAATGTGGAAGAATGGTAGACTTTGAAAAAACAGTAGCCACTCAAGCATTTACGCATCATTCATTCAGTAATGAATTTGAACACTCTCAGCTACTGGCGTATGTTTGCATTGTATATAACACGCTAAAAGCCTGACTTCTTCTACTGAGCACCCATAGCTTAGAGGTAGAATCACCGACTGATGTCAATTCTGTCGGGTTTCAATCCTGGCTAGAAGCAATATTTCTTTTATTTTTTATTTTTTTTTTTTATTGAATAGAATTAATCTTTAGTATTTCAAGATATTTTGGTGCCATTTTGGTAAATTTATCTGTTAAAATGAGATGTCAGTGTTGTTTTAATTTTTGCCTAATTTATATAATGATTCAACAATCTAACTCCCTCAAAGTGCTTTTGACGAAAATAATTGTGTTCTTTGTTAGTTAGGTGGACATTTGTATAATCAAAATTATGGCCAGTTTCATTCCTGAATATTACACATGAGTTTAAATTGTTGTCCCAACATATGTCCTTTTTATCCTTATAGATAAGGACTTTTAGATGATGAGATGTGTCTTTATATTGCAGGTAATTTGATAAGGACCAACATTTGAATGGGTGTTGAATCTTCAGAATTATATATCCAATTGTCTTGGATGCAGTGGTAAAGATCTTAGTATTAAGGATAATTAATTTATTTTCAAGTTTAATAGAAGAAGTGTTAGAGTATATATATATATATATATATATATATATATATAAGCATGCAGTGTGGGTATAGAAGAATCCAAAGGAGTATCCTGCACATACAGTGGTAGGATAACTCTTTAAGAGAGCTCTAAATATACATGTATATAAATATATATATATAGAGAAAATATAAGAAAAATTTAGGCAGACACGTTATTTCAAGGTAAATCGGAAATATAGGCTTATTTCAGGTGAAATACATTTGTGTAAAATTCTTTGTAAAATAAAGATGGAAGCTGATGATGGTTCGCCTGAAATAGGCCTATACTTCCGATTTACCATGAAATAATGTGTCTGCCTTAATTTTTCTTATCTACACATCTTTGCAGACACAATTTGTTTATTTTTCTGTTTAAATTGCAAGTTTTATTCAAAATATGAAATAATTGCTTGGGACATTTTTTTAGGTGATTTATTAGTTTTTGTTTTATTATCTAAAAAATTATTTTTTTAAAAAAGGTTTTATATCAAATATAGTGTGGAACTTTAAATTCACCTATTGTTTTTATATTTATAGATAGGTTCACACACATCTTCCCAGTCTTTCGAACAGAGGTAGAGATTTATCTTCTGTTTCCTGTTTAGAACTGAGTTTCTGGTTCCTTCTAAAGCCTTCTAATTTTTCTTTATTACCAGTAGCTCCTTGTGTCTTAGTGGCATTATCGTCCTGTTTGGAGTGAATTGATGAAAATAAAATGTAGAAAAAAATGAGCCAAATTTCTGTTTTAAAAAAAAAATTCTGTTTTATTGCATTTTGGTTTTTAATACTTGAGTTTCGGAAATGTCATGTAGGAAGAGGATGTGTGTTGTGGTGCAGTGGATATCAACTTGAAACGAGAAATCGGAGCTCGAATTCCAGTCAAAATTCGTTGCATTCACTTATGCACAAATACCCTTGGGAAAGGTATTAATCCGTCTCTTTCCTCTAGTTATGGGTTAAATAACAGAACAGTTTGGATTCTATAGCCTTGGTTGGCAACCAGTCTACTGCAGAAAGTAGTGGCAATCTACTGCGGGATAATCTTTTGCCCAGTCAGTCATGTCTCGAAAGAGACATGATTGCCCAAGTGTGTATCATGTGTGTATCACGTATAACACTCAACTGACATGTAGAAAGAAGTGTCGACACTGACACATATAGCTGAATGCTGATCATCAGGTAACAAATAAACTATAAAAATGGATTATTTCACTGGGGATCATGTGACCATGTTAATAACCTATATTAAGCATCGGACAGAAGTCTGAGGGGATCAGATGGATTATGAGTAGCAGCAGCAGTCTTATTAATTACAGCCGAGTGGTAGAGTTCAGTGTTCACAGTGTGAAAAAATACAGTTACATTAGAAAATGAATTGCTTTTAGAAAAGAATGTTAAGAGTGATTAACATTTTGTACATAAAACGATAAGTAAAAAATCTATGAGGCAAGATACCAAAGTGGTATTTGAAAATGATTGTTTTTTGTTGTAATCTTGTTTTTTATTGTTATGACCTAAAAAATTAACCATCCCTTCTGCCATGTCTGCTGTAATAACCCCAATAAACTTGAAGATGGCTATGGTAAGTTTTATATGATTAGTAGATTTGATTTAAAAAAATTTTAACTCCCTTTTCTCATGTCTGCAGTAACAACAGAAGAATTCAATAGTAAGTCTTATAGCACCATGAGGTTCAATACCAACAATTCCATAAGATACATCTTAGTAGAACTGTTTAGTCTTTGAGTAGATTACTCAGGAGGACTCTCAAGAGAGAATACTACATATTATCAGGAGGAACCTCTTAATACAGTATTATTCTTGAGATATGTGAATAACTCTTACAAATAGCAAGATACCGGAATATCACCTTGTAGTTATAACTGTTACTACAAAAATTGAACAGGTGAAGAGGCTCATCCCTTGTTCTCTGTTTAGGATGTGGTTTCTGGCTTTCTCTTTTCCATTCTTTTTACCCTTACATAGCCCCCTGCACATCAGTGACGTTATCGCCTTGCTTGGGGTGATATGATTAAAAAAAAAATCCACTACTAACTTAAGTAATATACAAATACAACCATGTGATACCACAACGCATCTGTAACTTTTTAGATCTCAACAATAACCAACAAGGTTCCAACAAGCAACAATCATTTTCAAATATCACCCAATTAGGATATTACCATTTTTGATATTTGTAGGGCCTTCGGAATCTTGCTTCATAGATTTTTACTCTTTGTTTCATGTACAGAATGAATGCTCCTCACACTATAAATTAATTTTATTTAATTTTGGCAAAAAGCTTTTCTTTTTAATTTTTCAGAAACTGAAATTTTCTTGCTGATTTTATTATTTGATTCAGTTTTCCATTTGATTTTATGTATTGTTTTAATGCTACACCATTTTCATTTGAAAAACAAAATTTTATCTTCAAAATTTCAGTAGATCTTCAGTAGAACCTCAGAAAATTGGAGAATTGGAAGATGTTGATGATTTCGAAACTGCACCACTGGATATGTCGGCATTAAAATCAACCATCCCTTCTGCCATGTCTGCTGTAACAACCCCAATCAACTTGAAGACTGCTATGGTAAGCTTTATATCATTAGTAGATTTGATTTAAAAAAAAATTAACTCTCTTTTCTCATGTTTACAGTAACAAGAGAAGTCAATAGTAAGTCTTATAGTACCATGAGTTTCAATACCAACAATTCCATAAGATACATCTTAGAAATGTTTTATATTTGAAGGCATTTTTTTTCATGTCATCATTTGATTATATTTGGGTGACTGTTTTTTTAATCATTTCACCCCTAAGCAAGGTGGGACTGCTACTAGTGTGCAAGGGATTCCAGTGAGAGAAAAGACTGGGTACTGGGGATATTGAAGAAAGATAAAAGATTAATGGGATTCAAGAAGATAGAAGATGGCAATTGACATGGCATTTAAATTTTTGGAGATTGTAGCTACCAAGGAAGCAAGTAAACAGAAGGGAGTTCCACAGGCAGAAAGTGCAAGAAAAGAAACTGTTGAAGTAGAAGTGGCAGTTAAATTTAACAATTTCAACAGTAACAGGGTGGGAACTAGATGCCAATCTAGTAGTGTGCTTAAATTTGCGTGGACAGGGCACCAAGGGTCGAGAGAGTTCGTCAGGGCAACTGCCATGAAAATATTAGTAGAAAAGTGTTGTAGAGGAATATCCTGTCCTATCCCAGAATGAATATGGTCCAGTCTATAAAAGACTGTGACTGGAGTGAACTATAGAGTCATCATCACTAGACGGAAGCATACGTCACTAAACGGAAGCATTCTTCACTAGACGGACGCATACGTCCTAGGCAGAGACATTGTCTATTTGATTGTTATACCTGTTACTATTCGTTGGTGTCCTTGTATTGTCTATCGGTTTATTGTACTGTGGTATAATAAATCCCTATTAATATATCTTCAGTGTTAAGTATTATTCTTGCACTATTCTTTTCCTAATTATCCCCTCATGGGATATATCAAAAAGACAGAGAGAAACCATGTCATGGTGGTGAGAAAGTGACTGAAGTCAAGATGCCAGGTCAGGATCAATTACATTGCAGATCTTTCTTTGGATGTCGTAAGTTGTGGGGATCGATCAATTGATCATCCCTTACACCCAATGGTGTATAGGGCAGTAACTTGTTGTTACTGTTTCCGTAACAAACTTGTTTTTTATAGGGCAGGGTTGTTAGCCCTGCACCCAACCCCCAAACCTGGTGGATCATTCTTGATCCTTACATTTACAGCACCTGGTATTCCAGGCTCGATGTTGCTTAACTTTGGTGATCAGACGAGAACCGGTGTGTTCAACATGATATAGCCGTAGACAAGTTGTGGGGATCAGTAACTTTCAATTTAAAACTGAGTATGCAAATAATGACCGAATACACAGTTTTAAATGAAAATATCAGTGTAAATTGCTTTGCTTAAAAATGTAGACAAAATTATTCACAAGGGACAAAAATCCATTTCATAATTACCATATTTAATGGCATGTAAAAAAAGAAAAAAAAGCATTAACAAAAATTTAACTAAAAGAAATATATTTTGAAATATTAAGAGTGCTGTTTATTGAGATGCCATAGATAAGTACTTATACAAATCCTGACTTCATATCTTAAATGTTAAAAGCTTGAAATGTAACTGATATTAAACAAAAAAATGATTTTCTATTTCAGAAATTGAAAATTTTAATTCTTGGATCTGCCAACTCTCAATTTAATCCTGAATGGTTCCGACAAAACTTGGAATTCTCCAACGTCCCTCTGTTACAATATGGTATCATACAGAAAAAGGTTAATACTCTTCTTTTTTTTTTTTTTTAATTGTGTTGATGTTTAAGATATTTCGTTTATTTAAAAAAGATGTCTTTTAGATTGAAAAAGAAGTTAGCAAGAAATAGTCATTGATTCTTTTAGATAAAACATTGTCAGTTATTATTAATTTCTAATGAGTATTTGTTTCATTTCATTTCTGCTTTTTATTGTGACTCACGGATCACCATTTAGTACCTGTCAATATTTGGCTAGATTTGGATGATTCCTACTGGTTATTGTTGTTTTCCAACCAAAGTCCTGCTGTGGAAATACAGGATCCCAAGGATAATGTATACACGTTCAAATTTCACTGCAGGCTTTTACTTTATTTCTAATCTTCACTTCTTGCTATCAAAAAATGAGGATTTGTGATGAAAAAGCAAAACTGAAAATCTGATTTTAATTTTAAGTTTCTAAAAAAAAAAAAAAAAAAAATCAGTCATTATAAGGTTTTACTTACGGTTCAACATGTCCCCAAATTGTAACCTTGACATTCATAGATTGAACTCATTGTAATACTTGTCATGAATGATCATGCAAATTAACATGAATCTGAATTTTATTGAAGATTCAGTCAGTTAAGTGCCATACATGAAACACGCTTGGGTGATCATGTCTTAAAAGAGACATGACTGACTGGGCAGAAGATTATCCCATAGTAGGTTGCCATTGCTTTCTGCGGTAGACTGGTTGCCAACCAAGGCTATGGAACCCAAATTGTCCTGTTATTTAACCCATAACTGGAGGGAAGAGACGGATTAATACTTTTCCCAAGGGTATTTGCGCATAAGAGAATGCAATGAATTTAACTGGAATTCAAACTCGGATCCCCGATTTCTTGTTCCGAGCCGATATCCACTGCATCACAATGGAAGATTAGTTTTCTAATTTACAAAATAAATTAGAACATTTCTCTGTGGCAGTATAGTATGTGGCCTAACTTAAAAATGCGTGTAATAAGGAAGTATTAAAATTGTCTGGTAAGGATTAGGAAAAATAATTACTTTCAATAAATGGCTGAATACTTATACTTATAAATATACTCTTATTGAGGGAGAACACATTTGAACTGAATAGGCCACACGCCTATGGCAGAATCAAAGAGGTGGGCCACACGCCTATGGCAGAATCAAAGAGGTGGGCCACACGCCTATGGCAGAATCAAAGAGGTGGGCCACACGCCTATGGCAGAATCAAAGAGGTGGGCCACACGCCTATGGCAGAATCAAAGAGGTGGGCCACACGCCTATGGCAGAATCAAAGAGGTGGGCCACACGCCTATGGCAGAATCAAAGAGGTGGGCCACACGCCTATGGCAGAATCAAAGAGGTGGGCCACACGCCTATGGCAGAATCAAAGAGGTGGGCCACACGCCTATGGCAGAATCAAAGAGGTGGGCCACACGCCTATGGCAGAATCAAAGAGGTGGGCCACACGCCTATGGCAGAATCAAAGAGGTGGGCCACACGCCTATGGCAGAATCAAAGAGGTGGGCCACACGCCTATGGCAGAATCAAAGAGGTGGGCCACACGCCTATGGCAGAATCAAAGAGGTGGGCCACACGCAATGCCAGCACACAATTCTCTATCCACAAGTTTGCTGTTATGAAAGACTTACATTACTATGGATTAGCAGTGGATTAAACTGTGGGTTTATGAATTTGGTGACATAATAATTGTGTGTTCAATCCCTGGGCCAGACAGTATGTACTATGTATTTATTTTTTTCATTTTTTATTATTTTGTAGGTGGAGGTCTGTGTGGGTATTTCTGAATGCTCAAAATTTTTTGGCATATAAACTAATTGTAATGACTTGTTAGTTTCATTTTGTTTTTGGTATACAAAAGATTTCAAAGAAATGCTTTACTTTCTGATAGACACCAAGGGTGATAGAAACCTGCATTAATCAGATAACCTGTTTAGCAATGATTTTTTTATTGTTATTAATGAATTAATAATTATTTCAACATTTACCTTCAAATCTCTATAGTGTCAGACAATGGTTTCATTTTTTAAATAATTTATTTATTGAGATGATGCATTTTCAAGATGAAGTATTTGTCTATACTTCTGAGATGAAGCAGTATTTACATTGTTCAGACTGTTGTCTTTGTCTTTATTGCCATGTTTATGATGTTTCGGCCGTTGTACCTTTCGGCCTTCTTCAGGTGCTAGGAAAGGGTTCGGCTCAAAATTCCTAGCACCTGAAGAAGGCTGGAGCATACAACAGCCAAAATGTTGTAAACATAGCAATAAAGATGAGAACAACAATGTAAATTATGTAATTTAGTTTTAATGCTTTTAATGACCACATTTTGATCACTGAACTCTTTGACTCCGAGAATAAGTGATATCAAATTGGAAATAAAGTGCATCTTCCAGTGGAAGTTGCATCCTATCTCCTAGAAACTCCACTTTATGGTGAGTGTCTTAACAGTTTCAGCCATAGGGAGTGTTGCTGTTGATTTAGCGGCAAACAAAACTTTTTTTATTCTTCTTTACCTTCTGCTTCATAAAAAGTTTGCCATTTCATTTTATTCATTATTTTTTTTTGTTTGGCAATATTCAGGATAAAAAAAATTATTTTCATTTTTTTTCTGTTTAGAAATATTCAGTATGAAACAAATTTTCTTCAAAAAATATTTTAACTTTATAATTTAAAAAAACAAAATTAGCATAAATTGAAATTAAAAAGTTTTTTGTTTGTTTTACTTAGGGTGGACCATGTGGGGTGCTTGCTGCAATCCAAGCCTATGTTTTGTTGGAGATGCTCTTTGGTGAAAACAAACTGACTCCGAGTAAAAAGTAAGTTAATTTCATAGAATTTATTCTAGATTTTTTTTTTTTTAATCGTTTCACCCCAAGGAAAGCGGTAAAACCACTGATGCACAGGAGGCTACATAAGAGAAAAAGATTAGATAGGAGGAGAGTAAAGAGAAAGACGAACCAGTTACAGGGGGTGTCAGAGAAGAAGCAAGAGAAGGATGGGAATACAGGTGTGATGACAGTTGCAAAGGTAGAGAGAAAGGAAAAGATATACAGGGTGTCAAGTGGTTAAGAGATGGGTATTGACATTGTTATTTAAATTCCTGGAGGTTGTAGCCATCAGGAAATCAAGAATATGGAAGAGAGTTCCACAGGCGAGAAGTGCGAGAAAAGTAGCTGCTGGAGTAGAATAGTCAGCTGCATTTGGTTGATCTAACTGTGAATGGGTGGGACCCAGTTGCCAGTCTGGTTGCACGAGTAAATTCTAATGGCAAGGGCACCAGTGACTTAAGTTCGTCAGATCAGAAGCTATGAAAATATAGAACAGACAGAGGGAAGCCACATCCTGTTGATAAGAAAGTGGCTGGAGTTGAGCCACCAAGTCAGTAACTATCACATTAAAAAAAATAGGTAAAAATTTTCTCTTAACCTTGTCTGTAAATTTTATATTTATTCTGTTTTGTATTTGCTAGTCATATTTTATTGATAGTGTACAGTTCAGATTGAACAAAAAGATCAGATGCTTATAAAATCCATTCTTCAGATTTCAAATAATTATGGAAATTTATAGAAAATAAATCTATCATCCACCCTTGAATTGAATACTGCTGCCATATCTGGTCGGGTGCCCCTACTATCCATCGATGGGTCATTGACAAAATCCAACAGAGAATCTGTAATGTGACCGATCCCGACTTGGCAGCTGGGATACAGTCACTTTCTCACTGGCGCAATGTGGCTTCCCTGTGTCTCTTCTACAAATACTTTCACGGCTTTTGCTCTGACGAACTTACCTCTCTGGTTCCCCCTATGCATGAATTTGCTCAAGCCACATGATTAGCAACTAGGTCTCACCCTTTTACTGTGAAACCAATAAAATGTAAACGCAAATTCTACTCCACAGCTTCTTTTCTCGCACTTCCCGCCTGTGGAATTCCCTTCCGTTTACTTGCTTCCTCAACAGCTACAATCTCCAAGAATTTAAATGTAAAGTCAATAGTCATCTCCTATCTTGCTAACTTGCATCCTCTCTCTCTCATGCTCCTTTCTCTGTCCTTTCCACTCTCATCAGTATTCTCATCCTTCCCTTACCTGTTTCCTGACACGCCCTATAACCTGAAATGGCAATAGACTGCCTTGCTTGGGGTGATATGATTTTTTTTTTTTTTGCTTCTGACTCCAGATTTGGTAAATGACAAATCTGAATAGGATTTTTTGATAAGGGTTAGATTTTGGGTGATTGGGAACATACCTAATAGCTGATGTCTAAGTTGTGTGTGAGAACAATTATATTTTTTTTTTTATATTTGTTTGGACTCTTTGTAGTTGGCGTGAATAATATCAAGATTCTGTCAAGAAATAAGAGTTAGGGTTGAAGTGAAAACTTAATGTGATATAATATTTATACAGCAATTATTGAATAAATTTGTAAAGTAAAAGATCAAGAAAAAAAGAGATGATAGGATTTAATAAATAAGAGAAGTTGTGGAAAACCATTTATGCCAACAAATTTAATTCCATAAGAAACTGTATCAAAGCAAGTGGAAATTTTTGGTATCTTTAAATGTATACACAAAAGTATCATCAAGAAAAAATATCAAGTTTTCAAATTTTGAAAATATATCTGTTTTTTAAGAATATTTTAGTACCATCTATACACTAAAATATACTATAAAATATATAGGGATATTATTTCTGATTTATTTCTGAATTTTTATGCATGAGTTAATGTAAGAAAATAATTTTGGGACTTATTCTGTAACTAATCAAAATCTAAACTTATTTATAAATGGAATTTTGTCTGTGTGTGTGTGTCTGTGTGAGTGTGTGTCCGTTACCTATAGACTCCGAAACGATTTTCCTGAAAATTTACACAGTTGTACTATAAGTGTCTGCAAGTGTTCTTAGCTAGGTTTTGTGTCGAGGTATCCCTGATAAATATCGAAAATCAATAATCGAAAAAATCGGGTTATAGAAGAAGTGGTCCGATTTTAATCAAATTTGATACACTCGTAGACAAAGACATAAGAAACGATATTCAGAAGTTTCAAGGTTGCAGTTTTTACAATAGTGCAGAAAATCGATAATATATAAAAGGCAAGATGTTTGTATGTGTGACTGTTTATCTGCCTGTATGTCCTTTATACAAATCCACAATTTTTATCCGACTTTCACCAAACTTCAAAATTTGACTTGCATCCATTCATTTTTCTTTCAGTCTACAGTTTTGCTTTAACTGGAAACAACTATTACTTTTTAGTCTTTCGTGCCAATGTCCAAAGAGTCTGAGCTCCAGGACCATGGATTAGTTTTAAAGCTTTCATTACACCCGAGCAATGCTGGGCTATACTGCTAGTGTAAATTAAATATATATTATTTTTGTGTGGTATAACAGGACAGATTGTCTCGTTTGAGACATGATTGCCCAAGTGTGTATCCCGTATGGCACTTAACTAACTGACTGACTATGTTGTGAGCAAGAAACGGGGTATGGAATGTAGACTAATGTGTGCTGACCCCCCCCCCCCCCGGTGCTAGCAATACCAGTGATGTCTTTTGATGTAATTTTGCTCACATTGTTTGGGTCAATATGTGGCCTTGTTTTCAAGTATTTCCCAATAATCTAAACTTATATAATAAATGGAACTTTGTGTGTCTGTCTGTGTGTCCGTTACTTATAGACTCCGAAACGGCTGAACCGATTTTTTTGAAAATTTACGCAGTTGTACTATAAGTGTCTGCGAGTGTTCTTAGCTAGGTTTTGTGTTGAGGTACCCCCGATAAATATTGAAAATTGATAATCGAAAAAAATCGGGTTATAGACGGAGTGGTCTGATTTTAATCAAATTTGATACAATCATAGACAAAGACATAAGAAACGATATTCAGAAGTTTCAAGGTTGCAGTTCTTACAATAGTGCAGAAAATCGACAATATATAAATGGTAAGATGTTTGTGTGTGTCTATTTATCTGCCTGTATGTCTGTATTTTTTCAGCCCTTTTATTTCAGTTTTTGCTTCGGGTTTGGCTGTAAGTAGGTATAATTGTAGTTCTTAGTCTCAGCCATAATACCATTTACTCAGAGGACTTATCTAGCCTTCAAAATTCAGTTGACAACGAAAAATCTTATTTGATATCTATACCAGGAAATCAAAATTTGACTTACATCCATTCATTTTTCTTTCAGTCTATGGTTTCGCTTTAACTGCAAACATCTATTGCTTTTTAGTCTTTCATGCCAACGTCCAAAGAGTCTGAGCTCCAGGATCATGGATTAGTTTTAAAGCTTTCATTATACCCAAGCTTTTCCGGGCTATACTGCTAGTGAAAAATACTGGGGTGGTCATCTCTAGAAGTCATGCTTCCTGACAAATCATTCATCGTGAGATTCGAATTTGAGTTTTATAGTCAGAACATTAATGTTCTAACCACTTGGTTAATTTATACTAATACACATGAAAAACTCTGCCCTTATCACCAAATATTTTGTCACTGGCATGCCAAACTTTTATTTACCAGCCATTGCATGATTAAGGAAAAATGAACACTTGGATAAATCACTCCTCCATAACTACCTCATCTTTCTAGTCAGTAACAGCAAAAAGCTGATACCCTCATAGTCAACTTTGGCAGGGACTAATAATAAGACAAGTATTTCTAAAAGAGGACGTGCATTGTGGTGCAGTGAATATTGGCTCAGAATGAGAAATTGGGAAGCCGAGTTTGAATTCCAGTTGAATTCCTTGCATTCACTTATGCACAAATACCCTTGGGAAAGGTATTAATCTGTCTCTTCCCTCCAGTTATGGGTTAAATAGCAGGACATATTGGGTTCTATAGCCTTGGCTGGCAACCAGTGTACTGCAGAAAATAATGGCAACTTACTGTGGGATAATCTTCTGTCCAGTCAGCCATATCTCTTTCGAGACCTGATTGTCCAAATGTGTATCATGTATGGCAATTAACTGGCTGACTTACAAAAGTTTGAAATATTGGCTTCCCTGTAGAATATTTCTCTCTCCACAGTTTTTATTTTTATTTTTTCAAAATTTATTTTCAGTAAAAACAATGTCTGATAAAAAAATATTGAGACTGTTGCTATTGTGACAAAGCTATAGTATGCAGAGTGGAGCCTCTTGACACAGATTGACCTTGAACACTGGCATGTATGCACACTAAGTTATAATGTTCTTCCTCACTTTCGTTGTTTATGCCACTGCTTGAAAAGAAAGTGTGTAGAGTGTGGTAGTGTCACCACACCGAAGATTTCATCAGTGACTATGGGTTATATACAATAGTTTTAGAGCAAGTACAACTTTCCCTAGATCTTGCATCTTGTGATTTTTTTTCTTTCCAAAAATCAAATCTTTCTTGAAATAAACATGATTTCAAGATGTAGAGAAAATCCAAGAGAATGCAACAATGCAGCTGCTTGCTTATCCCAAAGAAAAGAGTTCCAGGAATGCTTTTCATCAAATGGATATGATGCTTGATAAAGTGTGTGGCTTCAGAAGAGGACTATTTTGAAGGAGATTAAATCCTGGATTGATATGTGTTGTAGTTTTCGTTTTATAGCACTAATCCTGATGCTTTTTGATCAGGCCTCGTATAGGGACTAATATTTGGGAGAACTATAAAATCATTTTCAAAAAATATATTTTTTGTTGCTTAATGGAAAAGAGTGTGTAAGCAATTACGTGGCAAAGAATTTTCTCATAAAATTACATTACCTGCCGAGGCAGTAAACAGAAAACAGCTTTTACACCCATTGTCAACCTTGATAAGATCAAATCACTCTTAACATTCTTTTCTAAAAGCAATTCATTTGCTAACGTATCTGTAAAACATGATGCCTGGTTTTTTGGGAGAAAGTCATCATGTCTCACTTTGAGTCATTTGAGTCCAATGCATTGGACATGTTTGTCATTGTTTGAGGCATAAGCAATCCAAAGGAACAAAAAATTCAAATTCTTTTTTAGCATTAAATACGCTGTGAAAGATAATTAAAGCTCTTATAATAATTTTAAAAAGATTTGAATATTGGATCAGAAATGAAGAATTGAATTCTCATTCTTGTGGATGTTAAAAGCCGGTTAAATCATTTAAGCCTAGAGAACTGACCAATCTCTGTCTCAGCCATGTTCTTTTATGGCTGTCATTACAAATACAACATTTTATTAAATTTATTGAACATAACTAGTCTGACACGAAGACACTAGTAATGAACTTTCTGCAATGGTCTACTAGACAAATTTACAAACAATTTTAATGCAATTATTGTAAAGAAAAAAAAAAACAGTACAAGGGAAATAACTCTGCATATTTTTCAAGAGTTATTTCCCCTCATAGACAAATTTTTTTAACTTTTTGATATTAAGGTCTGTTATTTTTTTTTAATCATATCACCCCGAGCAAGGCAGTAATGCCACTGATGTGCAGGGGGCTACATAAGAGTGAAGAGATTAGAAAAGAGAAAACCGGAAACCGCATCCTAAACAGGGAATAAGGGATGAGCCTCTTCACCTGTTCAATAGATGTGGGTGGAGTGTGAACTGGGCGATAGTTTAGTCTATCTACTCCAATTAATCTATAGTGACTTGTACCTTGTAATCTACGAGGCAGGATGTGCGTTGTGGTGCATTGGATATAGGCTCGGAACGAGAAATTGGGGAGCCGAGTTCGAATTCCAGTTGAATTCATTGCATTCACTTATGCACAAATACCCTTAGGGAAAGGTATTAATCCGTCTCTTCCTTCCAGTTATGGATTAAATAGCAGAGCAGATTGGGTTCTATATCCTTGGTCGGCAACCAGTCTACCGCAGAAAGCAATGGCAACCTACTGCGGGATAATCTTCTGCCCAGTCAGATGTCTCTTTCGAGACATGATTGCCCAAGCGTGTTTCACGTATGGCACTTAACTGACTGAATCTACGAGGCTTCAATTGACATATCTGAATGTTTTATCCAGATACTTTTAAAATTCTTAAGTTACCAAATTTTATAAAGTCCAACCATGTTTATGAAAATAGTCTGTTTTTTTTAAATATCTTGTTCCTTAGTCTCTTAAATATTACAGAGAAAAGATAGAATTAATGTGAAGTGACAGGTTGTACAACAAGCAAACTGAAGAAAAATTTGTGGGTTTTATTTTTAAAATATATATAATATAACTAAGAAAAGTTGCCATGGTTTTATTTAAAAAATACAATGACTGAGAAAATAGTTATCACCTACATACAATATATATATATATATATATATATATATATATATATATATATATATATATATAAATAAAATTTAAAATTTGTGTATTTAGGCAGCAAATTTTCTTTTAGACATGTCAGATTAAATAAATTGCAAAATTGTGTCTGCTTATTTTTAATAAAATCTATTCATTCGTCACGGATAATCTTTTGTATATTATAATTGAAAGATGTAAGAAATAAGCTGTAACGTTGACAGATGTTATTATCATTCATTTACCCAAGTACTTTCAATCTCCTTCCGAGATCATCTTCAGGGATGTGAGTTATAGTAACAAAAAAATTACTGTAAAACTGTGTTGCTAAAAATTACAGTAAATTTTTTTCTGTCTCAGATATAATGGTTGACAAATATATATATATATATATATATATATATATATATATATACTCAAAATAATAACTAAATAGACTCTGTAAGTATTTAGGTTGTAAATTTATACTAAGATAAACCTTTAGAAAAACCACTAACAAACAGAACCTAATTCCGTTACAATCCGGTGCACTCAGGCGTCGGATAAAAGGGGAGAAAAAAAGAAATCCGCGGAATAAGGACAAGACATACGATACTCCGCAGTAAAGAAAAAAAAACCCCAAACGGAACCAACCACAAGAAAAAGAAAAAGTGCTCGATACAAAGTACAAACAATATGCAAAAGTAGAGCAAAGACACACAAAGAATCTCTTTGTGTGTATATATATATATATATATATATATATATATAAAACGTAGAATATTTGATATTTTTGTCAGGTAAATTCCAATAGAGACAAACTCAAAAAAAAAAACCCAAAGTTTTTTATTAAATTTAACAGAGTAATATAATCTAGAAAAAATTTTTGGATATTCTACAAATCCATGGGTAATAAATATTTCGCAGCTAAGTAAAGCAGCCACTCCTCAGACCCAAAACCATGCAACAGTTAATATTTAAAATCATCCAGAAAATCGTCACATACAGACACTCATGTGCCCATATCGAGAATAGATATTTGTAAGGGCAATCTACAAAAAATTTTCCTTGCCCATTCAAAAAAAAGAAAAATAAAGAAAAATTTTAAAAGAGAAAGAAAAAGAGAATGAAAAGAATAAGGAGAAAAGAGGTTAAAGTTAATGTCTTAGACCAACACATAGCGTCTATGGTCTATATATATATCACTAATATACATTTATGAAAGCGAGAATATTAACAAGAATTGCAATTTGTCTGTTTTCTTTGAAAATTTAACATTACATTTAGTTTAAAGATAATGGGTTGTATCTACGGTATAAAAATAAATAGTAAATTTTATTTTTTAATGCAAAATATAATATAAATACCAGCAGTATTATTATATTATAAATGTAGTAATAACATAAAAAATATATAATATATAAAAATAAGTATAATAATACTAATAATAAAAAATATAATGATAAAAATATATGAAAATATATATAAAAAAATTGTTAAAATTATAATAAAAAAAATAATAATAAATCTCTAGTAAATACACTAAAAAGTAAATATGTCATATAATACGGAATAAGATGAAACAATAAAATTATAAAATATATATATATATACACACACATACTCACATATTCATACACACATATACATACAATATTACATTGTAATAATATTGATATTATATAACTAATACAATATGACTATTAAAAAACATTTTGTGCAAGTATAATATTTCCAATATTAATAGCAATACATATTGTCCTACATCAATGGCATAACTCAGAGTTTTATTTGTTATGCAATCATCAGGTGCATGTTACAAATTGACCGTTTAATAGATTTGATTTTAAGTTCACTTAATATTTGTGGGAGTTCAATCATATAAAGTTAGGTTATTGCACTTTAATAGTGAGTAAAATTTATATAGACAAAGACTACATGGAGATAAAAAATTAAAATTTCCAAAGTAAAATTATAAAGTTAAGATTTAAAAAATAATATCAAAATGCAGGGAGATGAAATCAAAGGAGCCTAATTCATCAATAGTAATATTTTCAGGGCAAAGAAATTAAGAAAGAAAGGGAGTGAGAAAGAAAAAGGAAAATTTATAGAAGAATCACCCATTCATGCCAAATGAGCTGTGTTCTTCCATTGGTTCATTCCAAATTCTCTAAGAATGCTTTAGGCATGAACTAATGGAAGAACACATTAGATTCAGAAAATTAAATAAAAAATGTATTGCACTTTCAACCAATTTGATATTTGTGACTTCTATCCATCCATATCTTAAAACCTAACCTCAGCCTTAAAATTGTCAAAAATTACTGCCCCATCAGTGACCAAAACATCAACATAATTAACCAGGCCCCAAAATCTATCTTATTTTATGATGAATACTTGTGGACTTTAAAAAAAACAACCCTGATTTCTGCATTTCTCTTTGAGTGTATGATTCTGCAGAGGCCTGCAATTTGGTTAAATTTTTGGCTCTGGATCTTAGGTGCATCTTTCAATTTAAATAACACCAGAATTTACCAAGATGATGGACTGATAAGCCTCTGTAAAACCAGTCTACAAAAAATGGACAGACTTAAAATGGATCTAATTAAAATTTTCAAAGACCATGATCTAAATATAACTACCATCACTAATGCTAAAGCTGTAAATTTCTTAGATGTTACTTTCGACCTGAACAATGGTTTGTACAAACTGTACACTAAGGACTTACATAACGATAAATACATCAATAGGGAATCAAATCACCCCCAGAGAATCACCAACAGCCTACACGAATCTATCCAGTTTCGTTTAAGTACCAACTAGCAATAAGGAAGTTTTTTGACAATTCCAAAAATTAAATACATTAATGATTGAGAAAAAAAGTAAACTCATCACTAGTTTAGAATTCTCTGTTAAAAACAAAGTAGACAGAAATAAGCAGAAATGTAAAAGTAACACTGTTTGGTTTTCAGCCGAAACGTCCAAACTAACATTGGTAAATTCTTTTAAAATTTAATTCACAAATATTTCTACCACTCACCCATATTAAAAACAGGTTTTAACAAAAACTATGTCAAAGTCAGTTATAGTTGAACATAGATAAATATATTTCACAACATAATAATGATGTCAAACACTTGGCTCACCTGAATACCAGTTACTCTACTACTTATAATAGTGACTCTTCAAAAAAAAAAGACCTGCCCATTGAATGGCCAGTGTTTGACTGAATGTATTGTTTATAGAGCTTGCATTCATTCGGATAATGATGACCACTAACATGTGGAATTAAACAATGAAACACGAGTAAATGCAGCAAAAGCACTGCTTTATTCAGATATTATCGGAAATTAAAAAACAATAGCAAGAACCTAATTATCACCTGAAATATCATTGCTAAAACAAAATCTTATAGTGGAAAAGGAAACAGATGCCTTTTAGAAAAATTTATCTTAAACCATATAAATAACCCTAATCTACTTCATAAAAAAAGTGAATTAATGACCACATGATGCCATAGAAAGAAATACTTAAATTGTTAGACCCCAATTGATACAGATTCCTCTATACATTGTTCCTGGGTATGACGATAAACTGCATCTGGCAGCAAGGCCTCTGATTGGGAGGTTGTGAAGAGCATGGAACCACCTCTTAATGGCTGTTGTTATCAGGTCCACCCTGACCCGGAGTGGTAGCACCTGTTAGTGCCACAGTGATGGGAAAAACACTATGAAAATATAAAAATAGACTTTAATAAAAATATACACATAAAAATAGACTTTTATAAAAAAATATACATATTTGAAGGAAAAATATCACCAATACATTTTTGAAGAAAAAAATTATTAGCAAAACACATTTTTGAAGAAAAAAATTACTAGCAAAACACATTTTTGAAGAAAAAAATTATTAGCAAAACACATTTTTGAAGAAAAAAATTATTAGCAAAACACATTTTTGAAGAAAAAAATTACTAGCAAAACACATTTTTGAAGAAAAAAATTACTAGCAAAACACATTTTTGAAGAAAAAAATTATTAGCAAAACACATTTTTGAAGAAAAAAATTATTAGCAAAACACATTTTTGAAGAAAAAAATTACTAGCAAAACACATTTTTGAAGAAAAAAATTATTAGCAAAACACATTTTTGAAGAAAAAAATTACTAGCAAAACACATTTTTGAAGGGAAAAAAGTTATTCTGAGCAAAACATTTTTGAATACAAGAAGACATTTTCACTTTTGTAAAATAAAAATGAATAAAAGTGAAAAAATTTCATTAAAATCTGACTAAATCAACCTTCTTACTGTAACTGAACATAAAAAAAACAAACCTTACAACCCCATTAAATAATTATAAATATTTTTCTCATTAAATAACCCACAGAGGTCGATATGTCGTTAAAACTCAAACTCGCAAATTCTCATTCCTCTATACATTTGCCTCTTTCTTTCTCACTCCCTTACTTTCCGCCTTTCTTTCTTTGTCCTGGAAATATTACTATTAATAATTATGAATTTTTAAAAATTACTTTAATTTTTAAAAAATTTTTTTATAATCATATTGTCCCAAGCAAGGCATTTTACTGCCACTGTTTTCCAGGGGGTTACATAGGAAGAAAGTTATGAGAAAGAGTGACAGGTTATAGGGGCTGCCAGGAAGTGAGTAAGAAAAGGATGAATGTGGCCATAAAGTGAGGGGTCAGTTTATATATTGATTGTAATGTAAAATTGATCCCCCACTTTATATACACATTGTAATAGTATAGAATTTTTTTTTATAATCATATCACCCCAAGCAAGGCATTTTACTGCCACTGTTTTGCAGGGGGTTACATAGCAAAGTTATAAGAAAGAGTGACAGGTTATAGGGGGTGTAAGGAAGTGGGTAAGAGAAGGATGAAAATACTGATAAGAGGGAAATGGACGGAGAAAAGAACATGAGTGAGATAGATGACTATTGACTTTACATTTAAATTCTTGGAGATCGTAGCTGTCGGGAAAGCAAGTAAATGGAAGGGAATTCCACAGGCGGGAAGTGTGAGAAAAGAAGCTGTGGAGTAGAATTTGCATTTACAATTTATTGGTTTCACAGTAAAAGGGTGGGACCTAGTTGATAATCTTGTGGCTCGAGTAAATTTATATATATAGGAGGCACCAGTGAGCTAAGTTCATTGGAGCAAAAGTCGTGAAAGTATTTGTAGAAGAGACATAGGGAAGCCACATTGCACTGGTGAGAAAGTGACTGCATCTGAGCTGCCAAGTGGGGATCTATTACATTACAGATTCTCTGTTGGATTTTTTCAAGGACACCTGGGTGGATAGCAGGAGCACCCGGCCAGATATGGCAGCAGTATTCAATGTACGGATGGATGGTAGATTTATATATGTACAGGATTGTTTCAGGTGGAAAAAATTTCCTGGCCCTACACAGAGAACCGACTTTTTTAGCAGCGGATTTAGCTATGGATCCTATATAGTCAACCCACTTGAGGTCTGTTGTGAGAGTTAAGCTGAGGGGACACAGTGTTTTGCTTTCAGGGAGACTAGCCTGATCCATGCTAATCTAATCTAATTATGTCTTTTTGGTTTCATCTCTCTGCATCTTACTAAGATTTTAAAATTTGAATTTTATAATTTTACTCTTAAAATTTGAATTTTTTATTTCCATGTAGTCTTTGTCTATTTAAATTTTATACTTATTATTAAAAAGCAGTAACTTAACTTTATAAGATTTAGCTCTCATGAACATCAAGTGAAGTTAAATTCAAATGTATTAAATGGTCAATTTGTAATATGCACCTGAAGATTGCAAAATGCATGAAACCCTAAGTTGTGCCATCAACTTAGGACATTATATATTGTTTAACTACTTAGTTTTTGGTCATAATAAGATTAGACCAGTGCACATTTGTATTAAAATGTGTTCAATACAATTATATTGTAGAAATTTACGTGATTTAAATGCCCAAAATAAAATATACTTGGGTTCAACCAAAGACACCTTTTAAGACTAGGTGGTTCAATTACAGTTCTACATTCAAAATAGAAATCTTAAAAACTGTACAAAATTGGCTAACCATGTGTGGAAATTGAAATCAAAATATGGAAAAGACCCATACATAATGTGGAGTATAGTGAAAACAGCCAAGCCTTACAACGGTGGAAAAATATGTAGATTGTGCCAGGAAGAAAAGTTAGAGATTATGCTATTCCAAAACAAAAATGAACTTGAATAAAAAAAAAATTATGACTAAGTGTAACCATGCTAAAAAATACCTATTAGGTTCATACAACCATGGATGAAAATGTTATAACTTCTTGTAATTTTAAAAGTTGCGTGTTCAAAATTTCCCTGCTATGTGAAAAAAAAAAAAAGAAACCACTGTTACATGAGTGTTCTTAAAAAAAAACAAAAAAACTCGACAATCAATGTTGGATGTCCAACGTTGAAACAAACATATGATTGTTGAGGACATATATTAAAAAATAATGTACATGTTCTAAAACATAATTTATAATAAATATTCACAGCTCTATACATCTTATATCGAGCACTGTTTTAAATTAATGTTTTGGACGGAAAAAATTCTTTCTTCGTTCTGTACCCACTCGGATATATATATATATATATATATATATATGTTCTCCTTGGGAATTCTGACAAAGTGTGAAATAAGCTTGGTATGTCATGTTTTGTCCATTAGAACTTCATTGGACTAGGCACATTTGAAGTACAACAAGGCTTGTTTGATTGAGTCAAAATTTCAGAATTAATAGGACTATACATTCTAAATAAAATTAATGAGATAATACACATAGACAACCACAGATTATACAGAAATGACAGATTAATGATAGTACTGGACAACAAGAGAAAGTAAAATAAAAAAAATGCATTTCAAACTCTTAAAAAACTCAAGAAATTCTTAGCACCTGAAGAAAGCTGGAATATACAATTGCCGAAACTTGGCAAACATGGCAATAAAAATGAGGTCTGAACAATATAAATAATGTAAATACCACCTCATCTCAGAATTATAGACAAAGACTGAAAAACTTTGAAGTATTTTTTTTTTTTAATAATATGTAAATCTTAATCTTCTAAGAGTTCTTGCATTGCAATGTTTCAATTTGGTAAAATGTTTTCGTTTTTCCAGTCTGGAACCAAGCCCTGAAGATTGTCGAAATGCTTTGGCAGCAGCATTAAGTCGAATTTTTTGGAATGCAGGAGATCAAAAAACTGCCACAGTTGCTCTGTGAGTATTTAAAGTGTTTTTTTTCTTTTCTTAATTTCTATTTAAAAAAAAAAGGAAGAAAAATTATCTTCATCAGCTTTGCTGCTTTGTTTTAAAATTCTCAGCTGTTATCATTTGTATTGTTTTTTATTTATTACTATTTGATATGTGCTGGAAAGATATATATATATATATATATATATATATATCATTTGAGGTAGTTAAGTGGTTTAGGCATATGTAACCGGGTAGGGTAATCTAGTATGTAGATGTAATAGACAGTACTCGTGGTATGCAGTACCCTGAGAAATAGGTGTAGTCAATAGACATAGACCAATAGTCGTAGATCTCTAGTGGAAGATCTCTGGACATCCTCGCCTTAGACTATATTTATGGCTGACACCAGCCAATTACATTCCAGTGAGGGGGGAACCAAGGTGTATACATATTCATTACCTATTCATTGCATCACTATTTAT
Organism: Ascarosepion bandense; assembly: GCA_037127315.1. Taxonomy (NCBI): domain Eukaryota; kingdom Metazoa; phylum Mollusca; class Cephalopoda; order Sepiida; family Sepiidae; genus Ascarosepion; species Ascarosepion bandense. The sequence continues at coordinate 2,053,606 of JBBBDQ010001522.1, forward strand.
ATCCGCCATTGTTCTCATTATTTTTTTTGCTAGTGCCTCATCTTTGTTGTTTTAATAATAATATCTTGATTAATCTATTCCATGTGTTCTTTGGTTGACTGTAGGTTTCAATGAATATCAATGTGTGATATATACATAGGCTGTCAGAATTACTTCAAATAAGTTTTATTAAAATTGGTAAGGTGTGAGTCTAACCATTCTATTATGTTATTAAATCCAATCTGTGTATAAATTATCACCAATCCAGATTCAATTTATAGCAACAATCTCCAAAGCTCATAATGTTTTTCTTTAGGTGATTTTAAAATAAATAAATAAATAAACTTTTCCTTTACACCCAATGGTGTGTAGGGCAGCGTTTTTTCTGTTTCCGTAACAAACTGTTTTTTTATGGGGCAGGGTTGTTAACCTTGCGCCCAACCCCCAAACCTGGATAAAGGTGATTTTCTAAGCGTAGCTTAGACATGACACACGGCCGAAAGTAGAGGGTACCCAGTGAGGATCGAACTCACTACTCAGTTATAATGATTCTAGTGAGACGAGCTTCCTAACCATTACGCCATGCCGAGGTGCCCATGGGTGATTTTGTTTATCCCTAATTATTATCTGAAGTTTTATTATCATAGAGAAAAGTTTTTATTTGCTTCCTCATGGCATTTTTAGAAACGCTACATTTTCTAATTTGACTCTATGTAAGTGATACCATTCATAGGATGGTTTCTAATTATATTTAAGGTTTATGCAAATAAAATTTTACTTATATGTGTCAAATTATATGCAACCTGGAAAAATGTCATTAACATCTATCATGTATGTTTATAAGTCTATCATTTGTCCTGGCTTTAAATTTTGCTGTCACATCTGCCATGGTGCTCCTGCTATATATTTAAAGATTCTTGATGAAATCCAAAGAAAACTCTGCAATATTATTGGTCCTGACCTAGCATGTTGCCATTGGTCACTTTCCCACCACCATAATGTAGCTTCCCTTTGTCTTTTCTATAAATATTTTATAGTTATTGTTTTTTCTATGATACCTCGACTTTATGAATTTAAGCAGAGTACCAGATTGGTGACAAGGTCTCATCATTTTACATTGAAACAGCTAGATTTAAGTCCTATTGTGATAGTTTCTTCACTCATATACGTGGAATTCCCTTCAGGCATCTTACTTCCCAGATGAATTTGATTGTCAAAAATTTAAATGTAATGTCAATTGTTATCTTGGGTTTCCTTAATGCATAGGGCTTATGGCCATATCACATTGAATACACCAATTCTCGCTCGATCATCAAAGTTAAGCAACGTTGAGCCTGGTCAGTACTTAGATGGGTGATCACTTGGGAATACCAGGTGCCGTAAGCGTTAGTGATGGATGTGCATTGTGGTGCAGTGGATATCAGCTCTGAAAGAGAAATCAGTGAGCTGAGTTTGAATTCCAGTTGAATACCCTGCATTCACTTAAGCACTGGTACCCTTGGGAAAGATATTAATCCGTCCCTTCCCTCCAGTTATGGGTTAAATAACAGGGTAGGACTTGGGGACCCTGCCCTTAAAAACAAATCCCAATGAATCTTGATACTCAAAAAGAAAAAGTATTACTAGACACAAAAACTTATATAAAAAAATCAACAATAAATTGTTGAAAGAAAATGGTATTACCAGCAATAAATAAAAATAAAATTTAGTTGGCAATAAATGACCCGCTGAGGTTGATATGCCATAAAAACAAAACAACCAACCAATCAACAACCTTAATTCATAGACTTTTATTGTCCCCCTCACCTTATTAGTAGCTTCTCTCCTAAACCACTTTCACCCCAGTGGACTTAATGCCTTGCATGGGATGTGGGGAGTGGGGGTGGTGGTGAAATGATTAAAAAAATGAAACATCTTGATTGTTGTTTTTTTTTAAAATAAAATTTGTTTGAATTCTTTCTGCCTAATATATATTGTGACGAACCTCTGAGTTACTGAACCAAAAAAAAATATAAGTATTTTAGAAGTACCTTAAAACCTAACAGGGGTACATATGATCGGGAGAAAAAGAAATGAAAAGGTGGAACAAACAATTTAATTTCAGTTACATGCAAGTATGATTGAATGAGTGACTTTAGAGATGGCTTTGCTTTTCTTGATTGCGTGATAGAACAATGATCCAAGTGGATGTCATCTAGACACCCTGACTTGAATCCAAGGTTAGTGATCTGCTTTTGCCCACTTTTGGATAAAACTATATTTGGGTGTACGATATCACGTGACAAGGAAATAGGAACGGCTTTCAATTCAGTTCTGCTCCAAGCTTCGGCTTGTGTGGATGAGATTGTTATGATCTTCTATTGTCTGCTATGCTGTGCCTGGTTTTGGACTGGCTGGATTTGGTCTGTTATAGTTTTGCTATAGTCTGTTATCGGGAAAAAGTTTCCGGTAAAGATTTGTTCGGACCATTCAGTAAGTGATAGTTTGCAACAGTGAATATTCAAAGAGGCTGAACAGAATATGAAAGTTGAAATGAAAGATAAACTTCAACATAGCATAAACCCCAGGTGAATGGAAAAGCACAAGACAAGAAAAGAAAAGATAAAATAAATCACGCATCTCGACAAAGAGAAAGAAGAAAAGAGAAGATAAAATAAATCACGTATCTCGACAAAGAGAAAGAAGAAAAGAGAAGATAAAAATAAATCACGCATCTCGACAAAGAGAAAGAAGAAAAGAGAAGATAAAATAAATCACGCATCTCGACAAAGAGAAAGAAGAAAGAGAAGATAAAATAAATCACGCATCTCGACAAAGAGAAAGAAGAAAAAGAGAAGATAAAATAAATCACGCATCTCGACAAAGAGAAAGAAGAAAGAGAAGATAAAATAAATCACGTACATCTCGACAAAGAGAAAGAAGAAAAGAAGATAAAATAAATCACGATCTCGACAAAGAGAAAGAAGAAAAGAGAAGATAAAATAAATCACGATCTCGACAAAGAGAAAGAAGAAAAGAGAAGATAAAATAAATCACGCATCTCGACAAAGAGAAAGAAGAAAAGAGAAGATAAAATAAATCACGCATCTCGACAAAGAGAAAGAAGAAAAGAGAAGATAAAATAAATCACGATCTCGACAAAGAGAAAGAAGAAAAGAGAAGATAAAATAAATCACGCATCTCGACAAAGAGAAGAAGAAAAGAGAAGATAAAATAAATCACGCATCTCGACAAAGAGAAAGAAGAAAAGAGAAGATAAAATAAATCACGCATCTCGACAAAGAGAAAGAAGAAAAGAGAAGATAAAATAAATCACGATCTCGACAAAGAGAAAGAAGAAAAGAGAAGATAAAATAAATCACGCATCTCGACAAAGAGAAAGAAGAAATAGAAGATGCCAAAATAAACACATCTCGACAAAGAGAAAGAAGAAAAGAGAAGATAAATAAATCACGCATCTCGACAAAGAGAAAGAAGAAAAGAGAAGATAAAATAAATCACGCATCTCGACAAAGAGAAAGAAGAAAAGAGAAGATAAAATAAATCACGCATCTCGACAAAGAGAAAGAAGAAAAGAGAAGATAAAATAAATCACGCATCTCGACAAAGAGAAAGAAGAAAAGAGAAGATAAAATAAATCACGCATCTCGACAAAGAGAAAGAAGAAAAGAGAAGATAAAACAACCACAGACCTTGATGAAAGAGAAAGAAGAAAAGAGAAGATAAAATAAATCACGCATCTCGACAAAAGAGAAAGAAGAAAGAGAAGATAAAATAAATCACGCATCTCGACAAAGAGAAAGAAGAAAAGAGAAGATAAAATAAATCACGCATCTCACAAAGCAGAAAGAAAGAAAGAGAAGATAAAATAAATCACGATCTCGACAAAGAGAAAGAAGAAAAAGAGAAGATAAAATAAATCACGCATCTCGACAAAGAGAAAGAAGAAAAGAGAAGATAAAATAAATCACGCATCTCGACAAAGAGAAAGAAGAAAAAAGAGAAGATAAAATAAATCATGCATCTCGACCTTGAAACAAAAGCAAAGATGAAGAAAAAAAGAAGAGTTCAAAAGAAATCTAAAAACCCAGAGACTGAAAAGACAAGTAAAGAGATATCCACACTAATATGATTGGAAAAAAAAAAAATGTTAAGAGATATCCACACTAATATCAGATAAGTCACTTATCTATCTTTTGTTGTATTGTTGTTGTATATATGTGTCCTCTTTAATGTAAAATGCATGTTAGCAGACTTTTGAGAAAAAAAAAACAATATTAATTAATCAGAAGCACATGTCCCCAAGACGTTTCATTTTGATATTTGTACTTTTATTTTGTCCCAGCTTCTATAAAGTCTCCATTTGTCAAATAACTTTGTGTATTGTAAAAATAAAAGCTATTAATTGTTAAATGTACAATTTTGTGTTTGCCGTCTTTTGTCTGTTGCCAATCATAGGCAATTTCATTCAGTTCAACAACGATTGACTAATTGAGAGAGAACTGTTGAATAACGAATTTTGAATTTTGCTATTCTATGTTGTTTTCCCAGTTGCTGTGTTGTGGTGGTGGACGGGTCAAGGTTCATAAGTGTGTGTGTATATATATATATATATATATATATATATATCCATTGAGATTTGTAAAAGAAATCTCGAATGACTCGACCGCCAGCAAGGGAAAATTTACTTGCCCCAAAATCATTTTATTAGACCGACTCCATTTTCTTAATAGTCGCCTTACATAAACATAGCATGAATCGCTAACAGAAAACATACAATGAAATTTTAATAAATTTTGAACGTGTTAAAAAGGATTTAAAAATTAAAAAAATAACAACAACAAAATTTAATCTTTCCTCTTAATAATAGCTTAAACATTTTGATGACAATTTGTTTTTATTAAGTTTGAGCCTTTTTAACATCATGATATGCTGTTTTTTTTTTCTTTTTTTTTTTTTTTGGCAATTGAGTGGAGGTACCTAAATTCGTAGTTTCTTTTTTACTACAACCTTCATCTCACAGAGGATTAAAAAAATAAATCTGATTTTCTCAACAATTTTCTATAAAAAATTACTTGTATAATTTGGTTTTCGGTGCATGGTTTAAAGAAGTATACATACTTTTTTACTTTCTTTCAAATGTTTATTTTTACTTTTCGTAAGTGGGGAGGAAATATAGATATTTTTCTAAAAATCTGTGAGAGTCTTTAATCTGGGGGAACAGAGACATTTTGGCTCCACTCTGGAAGTGTTAATTAAACAAATGTTTACACGGACGATAAAAGCGAGATCAAAGAGTTTAGTAATGTCATTGTAGGTCATTCTAAGTAACTTGTGAATCTTCAATGGCATACTTTTGGTTTGTAAAAGGAATCAGATTTCCTTTATTTGAAGGGGCATGTTTCATTGCAAGATTTTTTAATTGACCGCAGATGTGTAAAGCAATAAACTTTAATCGCCCAATTAAGTTTTTATTCAACTGAGTTAATCGGGCAAGTGAAATCTCAAAGGCTGTGTCTGTATATATATATATATATATATATATATATATATATATATATATTCTCAGATAAGATGATCAGCCCCCACACTCTTTTAGTGACTAGGATGTGGCCGTTTTCTTGTTTAAATAACTTGCTAATTTTTAATAAGAGAATTACTTTGCAAAGGATTTTGTTTTAGTTAAATGCCATGAAACAAAACTCTATTGTGTCAGTGGGTGATGTCATTTTTGCTAACAAGTAAAAGAACAGTTATATGACTTAGAGTAAATTTTTTTTTTATTTATTCATGATACCCTTGCTATTTTAAAAATGTTTTTACTTTATATATATGAGGTGTGTTCAAAATCTATCCACCTTTTGAGCATAAAGAAATAAATTGGCGGACCTGAAGGAGACTATCACCACCTTTTAAATTTGTTGTTTTTAATTTTTTTACTTTATTTTCATATAACGTTATAGTAAATCAATCCTCCATTTTGGAACCATTTGCCGGTATGACATTACCACCACTTGTAAAAATTTGTAAAAATTTCAATATTTAAACAATTTGGGGGTGGGGAGCTCACTTTCTCATACAACGTTATAGTAAATCAGTCCTCCATTTTTGATAATCAGAAACTTTATGTAATAACTGAAAAAAGTAAAAATAAAAAATGAAAAAAAAAATCAAATTTAAAGGTGGTCTCGTTCAGGTTCGAATAAATTTTATACATTTTCCAAATTTTATTTAATCACCTCTAGAAGAATTCTCACCTTGGTAGTTCACACACTTCTGTCAGTGTTTCTGCTGCTTCTGATAATAGCTCTGGAATACCATGGAGCTCTGCAGTTGCTTTTCTCATAATTTTCTCTTGTGACTCCACTTGCTCCCCTTTCAGTGTGGTTTTTAGATTGGTCCAAAGCCTGAAGTTACATGGATCCTAAATCAAGAAAGTAAAAATCCTGTCAAATGGTAGTGCGTTATTTTTTTATATATATATATGTATATATATACATATATATATATATCAGCATGCAGTGTGGGTATAGAAGAATCCAAAGGAGTATCCTGTACATACAGTGGTAGAATAACTCTCTTAGAGAGCTCTAAATATATATGTATGTATACATATAGAGCAAATATAAGAAAAATTAAGGCAGACATGTTATTTCATGGTGAATCGGAAGTATAGGCCTATTTCAGGCGAACCACCATCAGCTTCCGTCTTTATTTTACTAAGGAGTTTACACAAAGGATTTTACACAAAATCCTTTGTAAAATAAAGATGGAAGCCGATGATGGTTTGCCTGAAATAGGCCTATACTTCCGATTTACCATGAAATAACGTGTCTGCCTTAATTTTTCTTTATATATATATATATATATATATATATATATGCATATGCATTATTTCATTATTTCTATAAATTGGGCAGAGTGTATTTTCTATTAATGGGTTAATTATATCCACAAGGATATCGGCTTGGAATGGCAAATCGGGGAGCTGAGTTACTTGCATTCACTTATGCACAAATACTCTTGGGAAAGGTATGAATCCATCTCTTCCCTCCAGTTATGGGTTAAATAATAGGACAGATTGGGTTCTATAGCCTTAGCTAGAAACCATTCTACCGCAGAAAGTAATGGCAACCTACTGTGGGATAATCTTCTGCCCAGTCAGTCATGTCTCTTTCAAGACATGATCGCCCAAAGCGTGTCTCATGTATGGCACTTAACTGACTGATGTCCACAAAGAAGGGGGGACTTGGGGGGGTGGTACATGTGGCAGCTAATAAGTGGCCAAACCAGTATACTATGAATTTCAGAAAGATTGTATATGTGAGATAGCTTAGTGAAACATTGTGATCACTGCCTGTATGTCTTAGGCGGGAAGTGGTCTTTGTTCTTGATGAAGACCTTCAATAGTTTTTATTGTTTTCATGGTTTGATCTTTCTTTACTTTACTAGAGCTACCATTTCTAATGAGGTCTTCCAGTTTTTCTGTATATTTCAACATATCTATCCCTACCTTTGTCAGCCAGTATTATGATGATGTTGACATGAGGGTCACTTCTATTTTTTTTAGAAAACACTTAACACGTCATCTCAACTACTGTCAGATTGATAGCAGACGAAGTATATCGGACATACTACCATTTTAAAGTAGATGACTTATATGTCACCTGTTGAATCAAAGTTTTAATAAAAAGCATCTATTAATCAATAACTTACAAGAATCCCAACAAAAATTCTAGTAGATAACACAAAAATCCTTTTTAAATCACATATTCATTCACATTTTGCTATTAGAGAAGCACAGTTGATTAAATGCTGTTCCCTGCTATCAATCTGATCGTGTTCAGTAGCGAAGATGATGTGGTAAGTGTTTTTTAAAAAATAAAAGTGACTCTTACAATTTAATTATTCACTAAAAACATACTCACAGCAAACATATACAACTACAAAATTAGAATCGCTGAAAAAATAGAACATAAAAACCATAAGATGGAAATTATTTTACTTTCTCAACAAAGAAAAAAAAACACCAACAACAACTTCAGAATCCCATCAGCAAAATACCCACCACAACAGAGAAAACTTATCACATTTAAAAATGATATAATAATAAACAAACTAGAAACAAGAAAAATAAATAATGAATTGTAAACCCAACTAGAAAAAGACCACAAAATTATAAACGACTCAGAAAAACTATCCATACAGGCTGATAAATTTTAAAAAATTTACTAAATGAATACCAATGACTACAAATTAGTTAAAAAAAAATTACTAACTTCTATAAAACTGCCAACAATAGCACAGAAAGAAACAAAGAGACAAAAATCATAGCCGATAAATTAAAACTAGACAACAGAATCAAAGAACTACCAAAAATAGAAACATCCATTAAACTAAAAGACCATAAAAAACAAACCGGTACTTCTCAAACAAACCGGTACGCAGACTAATAAACCCCACAAAATCTAACATCAGAAAAATTAGCAAATAGTAAAAGGAATCTGCTCAAAAACAAGGCATATACTAGAAATAAACCAAGAGAAAAGCATAAAAAGCAATCAATTGGTTCAGAGAGAACAAACATTCATAGATGTAAAAGATTTCTACCCATCCATCAATGAACAAACACTAAATAATGCACTAAACTTGGCGAAACAATGTATAAACATCCCAGAAGAAGACCTAAACATTATAAAACACTGCAGAAAGTTAATACTATACCACAATTACGAAATGGTACTAAAAAAATGCAACACTACCAGCAACAATATCAACAATGATTACAACTTTGACATAACAGTGGGAAGCTATGATGGTGCAGAAATATGCAAAATTCCAGGCATATACATCATCAACAAACTAACAAAAATTATCAACAGAAAAGATATAGGTTTATACAGAGGTGACAAACTAATAATTCTAAGAAATTCTAATATTAGAACTATGGAAAATATAAGAAAACAAATTTATAAAAATTTTCAACACTCTAGGATTTGCATTTGGCATAAAAACAAATCTAAAAATAGTAACTTTCTAAGACATAACACTCAATTTGTACAACAATACATACAAACCATACAGAAAAGAAAACATCAATCCCATATATATCAACAAAAATTTTATCCACTCTCCTAATTTATTCAAGCATACATTTATATCTATGAACAAAAGGCTATCTATAAATTCCAGTAACATAAAGATATTCAATGCAAACAAAGAAACATATGAATCAGCATGAAGAAACAGCAGATACTCAAACTTGAATACACAAACAAAGATGAATTATATAAAAATAATAGAAAGACAAGCATAATCTGGTTCAACCCACCTTACAACAAACAATATAAAAACAAATATGGAAAAAAATATTTTTCAACATAATAGAAAAACGCTTTCTCAAACACAACAAATTATCAAAAATCATCAACAAAAACAGTCAAAATCAGTTACAGCTGCATGGAAAAAAAGGAGAAAATAACTAAACACAAGAGAATACTCAATAAAACCAATGTCAACAACACAAACTAACAATACAAACAAATGCAAAGGCTGAAAGAAAAATAACTGTCCAGTTAATAATAAATGTCTAACCAACAACATAATATACAAAGCCACTATGACAACAATAACACAAACAAAAATATTTATATAGGAGTAACAGAAACAGCCTTCAAGGGAAGATTCAATAACCACAAAACATCACTTAACACAAAAAATGCAAAAACAACATAACACGATCAAAATACATATGAAACCAGAAAAAAACAACATTACCACCAAAATTAAATGAGGAAATAGCAAAAAGAGCAGCAACACACAGCAGAAATAGAAAAAAATCTGTAAATTATGTTTAGGAGAGAAACTAGCAATAATCAGCTTTAAAAATCTAAATAAAAAAAAACAAAATAATGGGGAATTGTAAACATGGGAACAAATATCTACTTTGTTACACAAAAACAATAAAATCAAATCATGACAAAAAATAGAAAATGATATAACAACCAACAAACAGAAAAAATCACATGTAAAGCCTACAAACACAAATATGCACAATAACACAAAAACTCAACCATGACTAAAAATTGAAACCCTTTAAGTGGTCAAATATACCAACACCGTAAGAAAAACATCAAGCCAATAAAAATAGGTCAACCTAAATGACAAGCACAAACCAACTAAAAAGCAGTTATTCAATATAAAGCAATTAAGAGGACACCCATTCATACATACATTAAAAATCAATAGAATACATGCCCAATAAAAAGAAAATTAACCAACTGCAAATAAGACCATTTGCACAAAATATCAGATTACACCAAATTCCATATAAAACAGAAAAAAATGGAGCATGGCATCAGATCAATAAAAACCCAGCACTGATGAGTGATGACCTCATAAAGGTGTCCTCCTGAAACTTTGATGTTGGCATGAACTTGCTCAGTTGAAGTGATAAATTCCTTGCATTAAACCTTTATATATATATATATATATATAAATGTGTATATATATATTTAGCAATAATAATGTTTTCCTTGTTTAGCTCCAGTGGCACAAGTCATTTCATTGGAGGCAGTCATTGTAAACCAGATCGTCTTGTAGAAACGGTAAGTCTCTTTTCAACATTGAATATTCTTGTTAAATTATAAATTTCTTGAGCATCTCTCATCAAAGAAAATCATCCTTAAGATGTTGGTTCAATATTAGCCGTATGGTTGCAATCAGAAATCTGTACTTGAGGTTTCATTAAGCTGCCCTCTTTTTAACGATTGCAGCAGTGGCTATTGTGGTCTCATTTATTTGCAGAATTAGGTAAATCCCCACTGTAGAGGATATCTTTGCTAAAGAGCTTCGTGTCATGTAGTTTGTTCAGCCTTTATCATAATTTGTTTGTACAGAAAGGTTATATTATTTTGTCAGATCATACATACAGAGTCTGCCAAAGAAATATATACACACTTCATGAAAGGAAAAACTTGTCTTTTATAGTTTTATCCAATTGCGATAATACTGTATATTGTAGAAAACTGTCTACATTGATGGCTTTTAGACAAGAAATTAAAAATGCATTTGCAGCAATCCCACTGAACACTTCAACTGTGTCCCAGTAGTTCACCCCCCCCCCCCAAAAAAAAAGGTCTGGAAGCTAAAGCCCACCATTTTGAGAATCTCATGTGATTGTAGAGTCTAAAGATAATTTGTATTAATCTTGTGATGTCTTAATAAATTTAGTATTACAATATCTACACCAATTTTTTCCTTTCTTGAAGTGTATATACATTTTTATGGCACACACAATCACAGTAAAGAATCTGTGGCAAGAAAACTTTCCTTAGTAAATAATCCATGTGGACCTAGAAATCTAATATTAAAGATTATAATATATTGAAAATAATCCACAAAAGTGCTCAATGTATTTAACTACAGAGCAAATATTTATTAAACAATAAATTTTGAATCACCTCATATGGGGAACAATCTATTTTGATAGACAAAGATGTCAGTTGTCTGTCTTGTCAACCCCAATGTGGACCCTATTTTTTTATTTTTTTTTGTGAGATGATAATTTTATATATGTTGTTGGTACAGGACATTTTTTTTTTCACACTGGGGGTTGCCGAAATAGACTATTCCCCAGATGAGGTGATTTGAAACTTATTATTTATTGTTTAATATATTAATGTGAATGAGAGAATAAAATTATTGTCTACTAATCTAGAGATTGAAGATTGAAAATGATACCTGTTCAAATATATATGTAGCCATTAAATATAATGTTTATAGTAACAATGTTAGATAAAAAAAAACAAATTCATTACCATCTCTCTTTTATATGTGTGTGTGTGTATATATATATATATATATATATATATATATATATATATATATATATATATATATATATATATATATATATATATATATATATATATATATATATATATATATATATATATATATATATATATATATATATATATATATATATATATATATATGTGTGTGTATACATATACATATATATATATATATATGTGTGTATACATATACATATATATATATATATATATGTGTGTGTATACATATACATATATATATATATATATATATGTGTGTGTATACATATACATATATATATATATATATATATATATATATATATATATATATATATGTGTGTGTATATATATATATATATATATATATATATATGTGTGTGTATATATATATATATATATATATATAGTCATCCGCAGACAGATCTGTTTTGCTGTATCACAGCTCATCAGTGCGGTTAGACATCCGGTTGCTTTTAGCCAGGATTGAAACCCAACTGAATTGTCATCATTTGCCGATTCTAACTCTGAGCTATGGGTGCTCGGTAGGAGAAGGCAGACTTTTAGTGTATGATATACCATGTAAACATATGCCAGGAACCAAGAGTGTTCTAATTCATTACTGTTTTGGGCAGCAGTCTTTCATTTAAACATGTTTCGTTAAAAACAGTCAACAAGGAAGATTTTATTAATTTTTTATTTAATTTTCCTAGTATTTTTACATGTTTCTTTTTTGCTGGAGAAAAGGAGTGTAAAAATGTTCCATACTTTTTTATTTTCCAAGCACTTTCAGCCACTTCACTGGCCATTTTCAGGGATGTTATTTTTCCAATGCTATTATTATGTCTTCATGTTTGATTGTAATGTGATTTTTTTTTTGTGTGTGTTTTTAAAAAAGACAGTTCTTTAATGCTATCATGTGATGTGGGTAGCTGGGCATCTCGTGAATGTCTGTCTATTTTTTCAAAAACTTTCGAAATTCCATTTGCACTGTTAAATAATGTAAGATTAATGGTAGGAGAAAATTGTTTGATATACAGTATATCTATTATAGCGAGGTGACTTTGATATTGTGATATATATATATATATCAGTGAGTACAGAACGAAGAAAAATATTTTTACAACGTGCAAAACATTAATTTAAAATAGTGTTCGATATATAACATATAGAGCTGTGAATATTTATTAGAAATTATATTTTAGAACATGTACAGAATCCCTTTTTTTTTTTTTTTAATTTTTATTTATGTATATCCACTACAAATAGTACATTTGTTTTGACATTGAAACTACAATGTCTCCTCAGGCAGTGTGGACAGGACATTGTAGTTTCAATGTCGAAACAAATCTACTATTTGTAGTGGATATATATATAAAAAAAGGGATTCTGTACATGTTCTAAAATATAATTTATAATAAATATATATATGTATATATATAGCTAAAATGAAAACCAAATTTTACCAGTATATAAGGACAAAATGTGATCCTTGGTTTCTTGTAATGCTGTGTTTTCTATATACTTGATTGGTCATAGTTCTGGGTCTGACTGATGATGATGGAATATGACTAGTTTGGTTTTGAGGGCTTTGAATGAAACCAGCCAGTTTTTACCCTACTGAGCTGTTAGAGTTCGATCAGAGGGTAGATCAGTCTGAAAGTGTTTCTGAGTCCTTGTAGGTGAAAAATTACTTTCTACCCTACAATCTCTATTCTCACAGATGAAACATTGCAAGCCACTTGCTCCTCTGTGATTATTACCATGGAAAGTTTTCTGAATTCCTTTGTTCCATCAGTTCTAATCTTCACAGGTAAGACCTGCTATGCTACACACATTGTAGCAAACCACCTTCATTCCCTTCATATTTGATTGATGAGCTGTAAGTTCCACTGAAGTCACTTCTTTGTACAAGCTGCTGCTTTGTGGAACTCCCAAGAGGATGCTAATACCCCTATCACTACACTCTTGTTCAAGTCTAGCGTTAACCATTATCTTGCCCACATATCGGCAAAAACTGTGTCTCATACTCTGTAACTGCTTACCTTGAGTGGTTGTCTGAACATCATTGGGAAAAAGGTGGGGAAAAAAAGTATACCTACCCACCACTTGGATATGGCACACAACTCAAGATCAATATGTGGTGGGTAATTTAGAAACTGCCTACTTTCCTTTCAATAAGAATTCATTTCCAGCCTCCAAAATGTTAGAAACTGGACTTTGTAAAAATGATAAATGTTTTCAATTAAAGTCTACGTTTTACTTATTTAGTTATTTTCATTTCAGTTAATGCTGTACAAATTTTCATCTTTTACTGATTTGAATGCTTTCATCAAGAAAAACATAATTTTGGTAAGTAGTCCTGATTTTTTTCACAATTTATCAACTCTTTGGGAGTTTACATTTTTACATTTCACCCCAAGTAAGATAATAAAGCTACTAAGACGCAAAGACTTATTGACAGTTAAAAAATATGAGGAAAAAACACTTTTAAGGAAAGAAAACATTAAAAGAACAAGAATTAACAAGACAAGATAAACATTAAATTTAAACATTAAATTTAAATTTTTGAAGAACAAAGAAGCAAGAAGCTAGAAATGAGTACCATAAGTGAGAGTGTGTGATAGAAGAAACTGTTAGCATAGAACTTGCAGTTACATCTGGCTGTTTCAACTGTAAAAAGCTGAAAACTAGCCAAGACGTATTATTGCAATTAAATTCATAATGTCTTTAAGCTGAAACTTATTTTTGGATTGTAAGAATCATTTTTGTGAATAATATTGCATTAACAATTTTTTTGAGAATAGCAATGATTTTTCCATCTACAAATCCTACTATTTAATCCATAGTTGGTGGAGAGGATGATAGCTTCATACATTTCTCCATGGTATTTGTGCATAAGTGAAGATGATGAACACAACTAGAATTAGAATTTGGCTTTTTGATTCTCATTCCGAGACATTATTTTTTAAAATTATTTCAACTCAAGCAAGGCAGTTTTACTACCACTGATGCACAGGGGTTTACATAGGGGGAAAGGGATGAAGAAGAAAGGCAGGTTATAGGGGGTGTCAGGAAGAGGGTGAGAATACTGGTGTGATGGGGGTGGAGTGGATGTAGAAAAGAGGTTGAGAGAAAGGATGCGAGTCAGTGAGATAGGAGATGACTATTGATCTTACAGTTAAATTCTTGAAGATTGTAGCTGTCGGGAAAGCAAGTATGCAGAAAGGAATTCCACAGGTGGGAAGTGCGAGAAAAGAAACTGATAGAGTAGAAATTGCGGTTACATTTTATTGGTTTCACTGTAAAAGGGTGGGACTTAGTTGTTAGTCTAGTAGCTCGACTAAATTCATAACGGGGGCCACAAGTGAGCTAAGTTCGTTGAAGCAGAAGCTGTGAAAGTATTTGTAGAAGAAAAACAGGAAAGTCACATCATGCCGGTGAGAAAGCGACTGCAACCAACTTGGGATCAATCACATTGCATATTCTCAGTCGGATTTTGTCAAGAATCCCAAGATGAATAGCTGGGGCACCAGACCAGTTGTGTCAGCAGTATTCAATTCATGGCTGAATGGTAGATTTATATTTAAAAACATTTTTTTTTTTTATTATATCACCCCGAGCGAGGTGGTAGAGCCACTGATGTGCAGGGGGCTACATAAGAATAAAAAATTAGATAAAAGAGAGCGATGAATCAGTTAGAAAGGAGCAAGAGAAGGAAGGGAATACAGGTGTGATGATAGTTGCAGAGGTGGAGAGAAAGGAAAGGATATACAGGGTGGTGAAGAAAGAACTAGGGTCAGGGTAGTGAACAAAGAACTAGGGTCAAGTGGTTAAGAGATGAGTGTTGACCTTGCATTTAAATTCCTGGAGGTTGTAGCAGTCAGGAAAGCAAGAATAAGGAAGTGAGTTCCACAGGCAGGAAGTGTGAGAAAAAAAGCTGCAGGAGTAGAACTGTCGTCTGCATTTGGTTGATCTAACTGTGAATGGGTGAGCTCCAGTTGCCAGTCTAGTTGCACGAGTAAACACCTGTTGCAGAGGCACTAGTGACTTAAGTTCGTTGGAGCAGAAGCCATGAAAATATTTATAGAGCAGACAAAGGGAAGCCACATCCCGTCAGTGGGAAAGTGGCTGGAGTCGAGCTGCCAAGTTGGTACCTGTCACATTACTGATTCTCCTTTGAAGCCTGTCAAGATTCCTGAGATGAATAGCTGGGGCACCTGACCATATATGGCAACCATATGCACGGGTGGATGGTATATTTATATATGTGCAGGATGGATTCAGTCAGGAAAAAAAAATGTAGATAAACACAGAAATATTAAAAACACTTGTAACTCAAAAGCAGATTGAACTTTCAACTACTGTGCTACCAAATTCATGAACCAATGTATTAATCAACCTTTGACATGTCACAAAAAAATCGCCAGATGTATATTGAATATAAAAGTAGTCAGTTTGAAATTCTTGCATCAGCACAAAAGCCGGAGTGCACAATGGTTAAACATTGTGATACCAACAACAAAGATGAGGACATTTGTCTGATTGTTTAATAATAGTTACATAGACTAAGAGATTGGGAGAAAATGTTTGCCTTTGCAGTTGGGATTTCAGAAAGACTTTAGAATCAATGAGAATGACAGCTCACCTCCTTGAAATAGGCTCCTGTTCCTGAAAGGTCACAGATACATAAGGAAACCCAGAGAGGGCAGTGTTGAAATATTACAATTTACTTCAAAAGATTCCTTGAATATTAATAAAACCTTTCTTAGAATTTAATTTGAATTTGCTTAAGGAATAATAATATTTTTAAGATTAATTCTGTTATGTTTTGAAAGTTACTTTGTCTGTTTTAAATCAAATATTTATTCATATGAAGAAATGACCCAGTTATTTAATTTTGTAATTATTAATATTTAATGAATTTAATTAATATTGTAATTTATTATTGCCATTTCAGTTTGAAGCTGAAGGAAGCAGTGGAGTTCTATTAGCTCTTTATTCAACTGTCTTATCGAGAACTGTGGAAAAGTGAGTAGATTCATTTGTCTTAATTTTTTCTTTTTTTTTCTCTGGTATTTTCAGTATTTATAATTTGCTTTCTCTCTTTGCTTGAATTTAATTTGACAAGAAATAATTTATACTAGTATTGTACCCATAAAATATGACTGGATTATGGATTATCATTTCCTTGTTAATCTGCTGCTTCAAATTTCTTTCCCTCTTTTCTAACAGTATAACATGAACACTTACAACTTCCTCTACTGCTCAACAATGAATGCTTTATCTGGTCTCCATCTTAATAGGTATGACAATAAACTACATCTGGCAGTAAGTTCTCTGATTGAGAGGTTGTGAGAAGCATGGAACCACCTCTTAATTGCTGTTGTTCCCAGGTCCACCCTGGCTCAGTGTGGTAGCAACTGTTAGGATCTCAACTATGGTCAAAACACTATGAAAGTATAAAAATAGACTTTTCTAGAAATATATACATAAAAATAGACTTTTACAGAAAAATACAAATTTTTGAAAGAGAAAAATTATTGCCATAATACATTTTAGAAAGAAAAAAAAATTATAAAAAAGGACAAAAAATTATAACCAACAATACATTTTTGAATACAAAACTAGAAGTCATCTTCAGTTTTCTAAAAATAAAAAAAAAATTTTTTTATCAAAATCTGACTAAATCAACCTTCTCACTAGAACTGAACATTAAAAAGCAACAAACTGAAAATCCCACCTTATGGTATTAAATAACCCAAAGAGGTTGATATGCCGTTAATCAAAACTCAAACTCAAAATCTGACTAAATCAACCTTCTCACTAGAACTGAACATTTAAAAATACCTTAAAAGTTCACCTTTTTGGCATTAAATAACCCACAGAGGTTGATATGCCGTTAAACAAAACTCAAACTCAAAATCTGACTAAATCAACCTTCTCACTAGAACTGAACATTTAAAAATACCTTAAAAGTTCACCTTTTTGGCATTAAATAACCCACAGAGGTTGATATGCCGTTAAACAAAACTCAAACTCAAAATCTGACTAAATCAACCTTCTCACTAGAACTGAACATTTAAAAATACCTTAAAAGTTCACCTTTTTGGCATTAAATAACCCACAGAAGTTGATATGCCGTTAAACAAAACTCAAACTCAAAATCTGACTAAATCAACCTTCTCACTAGAACTGAACATTTAAAAATACCTTAAAAGTTCACCTTTTTGGCATTAAATAACCCACAGAGGTTGATATGCCATTAAACAAAACTTAAACTCCATCTTAATAAAGCAGAAGTTGGAACATTCCTTGATCTACTTGGGTATGAATGTTTGTCTAACTCATTTACCCCAGCAACATGCTGACTTTATTCTGGGAATTAGAATCTCATACTACATATGTTAAAAGTAGAGGAGAAGGAGGAGTAGAGTCAGTATTTAGGGTTGTGTAGATTCTACAATCAAGGGTCTTAAAGAATACACAAGACAAAGTAAAGAAACCAAAAACTGGGCAACAACAAGCAGAAAACGGAAGAGAAATGCAGCGTACACAAAGACTGGAACTTAAAATTTGGAACAAAAAAAATTTATAGATATTTGAGATTTTTTTGTGCATACATACAGTTTATCAACCTTTTGTGAGTTACAACTAAAAAAATATTTTAAAATTATAAGAAAATCTTTTGAGATGAATTACTGATACAAATTATTAATTAACCCATAGCTGGAGGGGGAAGAAGTGAATTAATATCTTTTCCTAGGGTCAGTTTAGTGCCACATGTGATACATGCTTCGGGCGATCATGTCTCGAAAGAGACATGACTGAGCAGAACATTATCCCGCAGTATTTTGCCATTGCTTTCTGCGGTAGATTGGTTGCCAGACATGGCTATAGAACCCAATCTGTCCTATTATTTAACCCATAACTGGAGGGAAGAGATGGATTAATACCTTTCCCAAGGGTATTTGTGCATAAGTGAATGCAAGGAATTTAACTGGAACTCAGCTCTCTGATTTGTCTTCCTAAGCCGATATCCACTGCACCAGAACGAACATCCATAGGGTACTTGTGCATAAGTGAATAACGAACCTGACTAGAATTAGAACTTCATCCATTACAGCCCCTGATATTCCTGAGCAGTGATCCATCCAGGTACTTCATGTTGTTTAACTCCAGTTATTGGATTAGAACAGATGTTTTAATGTCAGAAGGTCGTAAACAAAACTGAATCCAAACCAGTCTAAAGAGGGTTTATCAAATCACAAAACCAACATCAATTTGAAACTTCAAACAGAAACAATGCAAATGGAAGACATTTGTAACTAAAAGGTAAATTAATCAAGTTATTTACTTTCCACATTACCAAAAACAAAAGCTTTGGAAGGAAACTCCCATCAGTAACAGGAAAAACTTTTTGCTAGATTTACATGCATTGAAATTTCTATCAGTAGCTGCAATCCCTTTACAGCTTTTGTGTATGCATAAAAAAATACAAAAGAGAAAAACTGGGTAACATGCATGGCATGAATCCCTAGAGGCTAACTTTTCTTTTCACTTCAAGGTAGTATGCTAAAATTAGCACATCCTTAATAGACACATGTAGCCTAGACAATGCGCATCACTCACTCACTCACTTACCAACAGAATAAGTTCAAATTTTTTTAAAGGTTTTTTACAGGAAATCTCTTCATTCTCTGAATTCACAGGAACTATCCTTGAAATTTTCTCTATGCAAAAAGTTTCGGATAAATAAAATTTTTTATCTAGTTCTTTCACTCTCTTATTTTGTCTCTTTTCTCGACCAATTCAACACTTAGTTTTTGTTCCTCAACACATAACTTAATAACAGTAATAGATTTGAGAAATCTAATTCCTTGAGGAAGTGTGTTGTGGTGCAGTGGATATTGGCCCGGAATGACAAATCGGGGAGCAGAGTTCGAATTCCAGTTCAATTCTTTGCATTCACTTATGCACAAATACCCTTTGGGAAAGGCATTAATCCATCTCTTCCCTCCAGTTATGGGTTAAATAACAGGACAGATTGGGTTCTGTCACCTTAGCTGACAACCAATCTAACACAGAAAGCAATGGCAACCTACTGCGGGATAATCTTCTGCCCAGTCAATCATGTCTCTTTCGAGAGATGATCACCCAAAGTGTGTATCATGTATGGCACTCAAGTGAATTCCTTGAATGTGCGTTGGATGTGTGTTGTGGTCCAGTGGATATTAGCCCAGAATGAGAAATTGGAGAGCCGAATTCAAATTGTAGTTGAATTCATTGCATTCACTTATGTGCAAATTCTCTTGGGAAAGGTATTAATCCATTTCTCGCCTCCAGCTATGGCTTAAATAACAGGACATATTCAGTTCTATAACCTTAGTTGGCAACCAGTCTATTTGTTATGGGGAAACACACCTATTCCTCAGATAATGGACTCTCCCTCCTAAATTAATAAGAGTTAACAGAAAGTTAACGGGAGAAGTTCTTGAGAAGTTCATATAAGTTCTTTAGAGTTCTACTGGAGTTCAGTAGAACTACTAGGCAGTTGATATTAATCGGCAGTTAGCAGAATACTAAGGAGTCAGCTTTTAGTGGAAGATTACCAAGTTCCTAACACTTTGGGTGTGTTAAGTCGATTAGCAACCGACATAGTCCAATTATAACTGTCAGTGCGAAAAATACTCTACAACACTATCACAGAAAGTAATAGCAATCTGCTATGGAAAAATCTTCTGCCCAGTCATTCATGTCGTTTTTGAGATATGATTGTCCAAGTGTGTATAATGTATATCACTTAACTGACTGACTGAATTTCTTGAAATTTTAAGAGAAAGATTTAACTAACATAAATCGTAAGTGTTTGGTCAATGAATGCTGAATGTTTCCTATATGGAAACGGCTATTCCCAACTTTATCATTATAACATGTAACAAAAGTGCTAGGGAAGAAAGGTTTATTATTGTATTTGTATTTCTCTCATTATGGACATTATTATATCCATGATATAATAACACTGTAGTTCATAGATGGAACAGAATGGCTGAAAGGAAAAGAAGTGACAAACATGCTTTGTTCTCAGAGATTTTTTTTTGCCACTAAGACATAAACAAAATATGTATATCTAAACTTATTTATAAATGGAACTTTGTGTGTGTGTGTGTGTGTCCGTTACCTATAGACTCCGAAATGGCTGAAACGATTTTCTTGAAAATTTACACAGTTGTACTAAGCGTCTGTGAGTGTTCTTAGCTAGGTTTTGTGTCGAGGTATCCCTGATAAGTATCGAAAATTGATAATTGAAAAAATCGGGTTATAGAAGGAGTGGTTCGATTTTAATCAAATTTGATACACTCATAGACAAAGACATAAGAAATGATATTCCGAAGTTTTTAGGTTGCAGTTCTTACAATAGTGCAGAAAATATATTAAGGCATGATGTTTGTGTGTGTGTGTGTGTGTCTGTATGTTCTTTATACAAATCTACAATTTTTATCTGATTCTCACCAAACTTCACACAAATATTATTTAGTCTGAGCTCCAGGCCATTGTTTAATTTTAAAGCTTTCATTACACCCGAGCAACGCTGGGCTATACTGCTAGTAAGCTTATACAATTTAAAAAAAGTGGTACATACAATCAGCCTTTCTCCACTCTACGTAGCCCCCTGCACAGTAGTGGCAGTGACATGCCTTGCTCGGGGTGAAACGCTTATAAAAAAAAAAAACAAAAAAAAACACACTAACATAACCAGTTATAAAAGCCATCTGACACTGAATATAAAAGGCTCTAAAAATACATCACTACTGCCCTTCGAGATGGTGGCATAGTAGTTGGTTATAAATATGTTACTATCATGAGTTAAATCTTTGAATTTGGTAGTGACACGCCAATTTCAACAAGAAAGAACAATAACTGGTTTCACAGGATATTTCATAATAATCAACAGATTATCTCTTCAGCCAATAAATGGACACCTGATGACGACCAGAGGATACATAGTCGAAACGTTATCTATAATAACATCTATATCAGCCAAAATGAGAACAATAGTTCGAAATAAAATCAAGATGGATATAAACATATATACACATGTCCCATGCAGAGAAATTACATTATGGAGAAGCCATTTTTAGGATTCCAGATTGGAATAAGCTCGATTCATCCATGTCTGAGGTGAGGCCATATTTCATGAATGGGAAACAGTGAGTCTTGGATTGTTTCAAATTGAACACTGCATGTTCGACTTTCTTTCTATAGCTGGGAAAGATATATTTCCAAAGGGAGAATGGCACTATGGTTTTGTAAACTGCTGGGGGAAGTAGAAAAGTGAGTTCACTCCTTAAAAGCAAGCAATATTTTGGTTTTGCTTCTGTCACATGACCCACAAGACTTATCTCTATCAAAGGAAGATAATCGCCTTCTGTATCCCTTCACACGGCTAATCTTTGCACACAAACAATTTACCATATTGAGCAATTGTTACCACCAGCTGATGTTTAAGATACTAGCTACTGGCTATATTGTAGTGCATATGATTTTTTTCAACTTAGTGCTCTGTATTTGTGGCCATGTCCCAAACCAAGCAAAGCTTATCAAATCTAAACTTATTTATAAATGGAACTTTGTGTGTATGTGCGTGTGTCCGTTAACTATAGACTCTGAAATGGCTGAACCAATTTTCTTGAAAATTTACACAGTTGTACTATAAGTGTCTGTGAGTGGTTTGATTTTAATCAAATTTGATACACTCATAGACAAAGACATAAGAAACGATATTCAGAAGTTTCAAGGTTGCAGTTCTTACAATAATGCAGACAATTGATAATATATATATATAAAAGGCAAGATGTTTGTGTGTGTGTGTCTGTTTATCTGCCTGTATATCTGTATTTTTTCAGCCCTTTTATTTTAGTTTTTGCTTAGGGTTTGGCTCTAAGTAGGTATAATTGTAGTTCTTAGTCTCAGCCATGATACCATTTACACAGAGGACTTATTTAGCCTTCAAAATTCAGTTTACGATGAAAAAAATTTAGTTGATATTGATACCAGGAAATCAAAATTTGACTTAAATCCATTCATTTTTCTTTCAGTCTACAGTTTCGCTTTAACTGGAAACAACTATTGCTTTTTAGTCTTTTGTGCCAATGTCCAAAGAGTCTGAGCTCCAGGAGCATGGATTAATTTTAAAGCTTTTGTAATGAAAGCAACGCCGGGTTATACTGATAGTTTTATTTATATTTGATGCCCTACAAGATGTATTTGAAAAATGATCCTAATATGCTTCATTTATCATGCTGATCTTATGAATGGAAGGCTAATCACCATTTCCCTTGAGATACACTTGTTGAACATTTCTTAAAAAATGTATTAAAAGATGTGTTTTTCACATGGAAGTAATTGAAATTTCTTCATTTTTTAAAAAAAATCTTCCTTGTCTGTTTTCATGTTTGGATGCCTATTGTAACACATTTAACTTTTTAACCAATTTTTTTATATAGTGAGTTCATTTTATACTGGCTGTGCTCTCCACTCCCCCAACGTGTGTGTCTTTGTGTTAGACTAAGGTAAGCTCTGTAAATAACTGGGCCATCTCTCATAGTGATTAAATAGCTCCTCTTATAAAGTGAGTTCACTCCTTGTAGAGGAAGCAATAAACTTGTTGAGTTGCTGAGGGGAGTTGATTGATATCCAAGAAAGGATGTCCAAGAAAGGCATGATTTGTGGAATTAGAACAATCTACCTCCATGGACTAAATAAAAGGTTTGGTTAGAAATTCCAACATATATAGCCTGAAGGAGGTCAGAGCTTTCATCAGCCAAAATGTGAATATGGCAATAAAGATGAGGACAACAGTCTGAAAGATGTAAATAATTGTTATACTGTACGTATAGGAAATAAATAACTTCCCACCACATTATCAGTTTGCTGATAAACCAAATTTCTGTCTAACTTTACTGAGATGTGACAGAAATTATTTCTCTTTTCAGAATTCGAAATGAAATGGATGAACCTAATGGAAAATTGCTGGGTGCTTACAGTTACTGTTCTCAGGTAAATATTCAGTTATTTATCTGCTATCAGATTTTTAATTTAAAAATAACTTTAGACAAACTGAATAAGAATTACGGCCTTTAAGATATCTGATGTATTAGCTCACATTTCAAGACTCATCTATTCGGTAAATAAAAAAAAATGACTATTTTCAGGCATTTAAGATAAGCAACGTTGAGCCTGGTCAGTACTTACGTGGGTGACCACTTGGGAATACCAGGTGCTGTTAGCGTTCACGGATGTGCGTTGTGGTGCGGTGGATGTCGGCTTGGAGGGGGAAATCGGTGAGCCGAGTTCCAATTTCAGTCGAGCACACTGCACTCACTTGTGCACTAGTACCCTTGGGAAAGGTATTAATCCGTCCGTTCCCTCCAGTTATGGGTTAAATAACAGGGTAGGACTTGGGACCCTGCCCTTAAACAAATCCCAATGAGACTTGCTCCGTCAGGGAGGAAGCCCGCTCAACCCGACTAGGGTGAATGCGGCATACATACATACATACATACATACATTTAAGATAAGGGGTGTTAATGATATAACATTTACATTGATATTAACATTTACATGTGGTGCATGTGTGTGTGTGTGTGTGTGTGTGTATGTATATATATATATATATATATATATATAAAAAGGTGTGGGATTATATATAATATAATATAAAAAGGTATAGGATTATATATATATATATATATATATATATAATCCTACACCTTTTATTTAGATTATATGCTTCAAACCTAACCTTAATTAATTGTTCTATTGCCATTTATGCTTACTTTCACTTGCGGATAATTATTCTGCCCTTAATAATTCACATCATGTCTTTACGTTTGTATTTTTATATTAACTGTTGTGACCCTGCCACCAAGTCATTGTGGTCCTTTTGGGCCCAGAAATAAAGAAACAAAGATGGAATAGTGTTAAACAAATATATTACAAAGACAGTAGTACAAACATGTACCAATGAGCGATTATTAGCATGACTGTAAGTCTGGCTGTCATAGTTATCTGCTAGAATAGATTCCGCTCTTGCTCTTTCTGCTTATCTCTCTTTACAAAACAGAACTGCTGCTTATATATTGTTCTAAAGAGTTCAGTGTGTCATATGGGTAAGTCACCATAACATTAACAACAATAGCCTTAAAGACAAACATTTTATTGTTTTAGTTTGAATCTCGTCACATCTCAGATATTATATTGGCAACACATTTGGTCCATACTTATTTCAATTGACACTTTCCTTTTCTCCTATCAATGTACTTATCCCAAACCCACACTTCTACACATAAATGTCTCAATATCCATTGGTTTACTCACAAAAATTTTAATTTCTAATAACCACCCACTCCACCACATTCACCTAATATGGTAGCATTTTTTATTTTGCATTTTCATATCTCTCTCTCTCTCGATATATATATATATATATATACTAGCAGTATAGCCCGGCGTTGCTCGGGTGTAATGAAAGCTTTAAAATTAGTCCATGGTCCTGAAGCTCAGACTCTTTGGACGTTGGCACGAAAGAGGAAAAAACAATAGTTGTTTCCAGTTAAAGCGAAACCGTAGACTAAAAGAAAAATGACTGGCTGTAAGTCAAATTTTGATTTTCTGGTATCGATAGCAAATCAGTTTTTTTCGTCGTAAACTGAATTTTGAAGGCTAAATAAGTCCTCTGAGTAAATGGTATCATGGCTGAGACTAAGAACTACAGTTATACCTACTTAGAGCCAAACCCGAAGCAAAAACTAAAATAAAAGGGCTGAAAAACTGATTTTGATCAGACCCAGTATATTGCCTTTTATATATATATATATATATATATATATATTATTGATTTTCTGCATTACTATAAGAACTGCAACCTTGAAACTTCTGAATATCGTTTTTTATGTCTTTGTCTATGAATGTATCAAATTTGATTAAAATCGAAGAACTCCTTCTATAACCCAATTTTTTCGATTATTGATTTTCGATATTTGACCCTCACAAAGCGAGTGGTGGTGATGGAATCCCAACCATAGTCTTAAAGAAATGTGCCCCGAACTCTCCTCTGTCCTTTCTAAGCTCTACAACCTCTGCCTATCTGCTTCCTGCTTTCCTGCCTGTTGGAAATCTTCCTCTGTAGTTCCTATATTTAAAAACACTGGAGAACCCTCTGACCCTGCAAATTACTGCCCTATCAGCCTTCTTCCGATCTTTGGCAAAGTGTTCAAAGCCATTATCAATGCCGAGGTGGTTCAGCATCTCACAGCACAAAGGCTCCTCTTGGACAAGCAATATGGTTTCCGCTTCACCAGGTCTACTGCTGATATGCTAACGACCATCACCAAGTACATATACCAGGCACTCGACAGGAATGGCGAAGCCCGAACCGTTGCATTGGATATATCTAAGGCGTTCGACAGAGTTTGGCATGCTGGCCTTCTATGTAAACTGCAGAGCTATGGTATAACTGGACATTTGTTTCAACTAATCCAGTCATTCCTCTCTAACCGCACAATGAAGGTGGTATTAAACGGACATGCTTCCCAGAACTACCATACAAATGCAGGTGTCCCCCAAGGCTCCATCTTAGATCCTACACTCTTCCTGATATACATTAATGATCTCCCTGATTCCATAAGAGCCCAAGTAGGTTTGTACGCTGATGACACCACAGTTTACTCTCGCCTCCTACAAAAATCTGGTGTAGGCGTCAAAGCTAACCTCGCAGCCGAGATTGAAAAAGACCTCCAATCCATATTGGACTGGGGTAAGAAATGGCTAGTAAATTTTAATGCTTCTAAAACGAAGCTACTCTCAATTAACCATCATCGACAATCTCACCTACCTCACATTAGCATGGACCAGGCTTGCCTCCCAGAGAGTAAAACACTACGCCTGCTTGGTCTCACACTTTCAGCGGAACTCAAATGGAATGACTATATTGAATCCATTGCTAAATCCGCTGCTATGAAAGTCGGTTCTCTGTGTAGGGCCTGGAAGTTTTTCCGTCTAAATCTATCCTGCATATATATAAATCTACCATCTGCCCGTGCATTGAATACTGCTGCCATATCTGGTCGGGAGCCCCTGCTATTCTCCTCAGGCTTCTCGATAAGGTTCAGAGGAGGGTCTGTAATGTGATAGATACCGACTTGGCAGACCGCCTGCAGTCTCTCTCCCACCGGCACGACGTGGCTTCCCTGTGTCTCTTCTATAAATACTTTCACGGCTTCTGCTCCGATGAACTTAGATCACTGGTGCACGTGATACTAGATTAGCAACTAGATCCCACCCTTTTACAGTGAAACCGATAAAATGCAACCGCAACTTCTACTCCAACAGTTTCTTTCCTCGCACTTCCCGACTGTGGAATTCCCTTCCACACGATTGCTTCCCCGACGGCTACAATCTCCAGGAGTTTAAATGTAAGGTCAATAGACACCTCCTAACACACTAACCTGCTCCCATTCTATCAAACACTCTTCCCATCTGCCCAACCCTCATCCTCGGTATTCTTTCTCATCTGTCACCTTCCTCCTGACATTCTCTATGTCTAACCACTCCTTCTCTTTACCTTCCTCTATGTAGCCCCATGCGCAATAGTGGCAGTGGAATGCCTTGCTTGGGGTGAGATGATTAAAAAAAAATATATCCATTGTGTGTGTGTGTGTGTGTGTGTGTGTGTGCGTGTGTATATATATATATATATATTTCATCATTTATCCATCACACCCAAATGGTGCATAGGGTAGCAACCTTTTTGTTGCTGTTTCTGTAACAAACTATTTTTTACAAGGCAGGGTTGTTAGCCCTGTGCCCAACCCCCAAACCTGTAGGACTGGTGGACCATTCTTGGTTCTTATGTTTACAGCACCTGGTATTCCCAAATGGTCACCCATTTAAGCACTGACCAGGCTCCATGTTGCTTAACTTCGGTGAACCGGTGTATTCAACACGAGATAGCCGTAGACATATATATATACTAGCAGTATCGCCCGGCATTGCTCGGGTGTCATGAAAGCTTTAAAACTAATCCATGGTCCTGGAGCTCAGACTCTTTGGATGTTGACACAAAAGACTAAAAAGCAATAGTTGTTTCTAGTCAAAGTGAAACTGAAGATTGAAAGAAAAATGAATGGATGTAAGTCAAATTTTGATTTTCAGTATCAATGTCAAATAAGTTTTCCATTGCAAACTGAATTTTGCAGGCTAAATAAGTCCTCTGAGTAAATGTTACGATGGCTGAGACTAAGAACTACAATTATATCTACTTAGAGCAAAACCCGAAGCAAAAACCAAAATAAAAGACTCGATAGGATATCGGGGTATCAATTTCCAATATCGGAGTCAAATAAGTCATCCAAGGATAAACTAACTTAACTAAGTTCATGAAAACTTATCATACGCATCAGGAGTAAAATTGGAGAAAATGAGCCATATTGATGGTTGAGTATTGGTTTTTGATCAGATTCAATAGAATATCAATTTCCGATATTGGGGAAAATGAGTCATCTGTGAAGATCTACTAATGTTTGAGATTGAAAACTATAATTTTACTAAGTTAGAGCAAATTCTGCAGCCAGAATCACGATAAAAGGGCTGAAATCCTGATCTTGATCAGACCTGATCGGATATTGGGGTATCGATTTCTTATATCGGGGGGGGGGGATCGGAAAAAATAAGTAGCCCAGGACCTGACTGGAAGCCTAAAGAACATTTGTGTGAAGTTTGGTGAAAATCAAATAAAAATTGTGAATTTGTATAAACAGCAACACTTCAGACACCAAAACTTTTAGTGTTGGGTGTAAATAAATATTGTGTGAAAAAAAATGAGTTTAAAATGAATAATTGATAATGCTTCCTCTGAAAGAACAGTATAAGATCATCATTTTTCTACTACAAGGTATAAACAAATAATCTGGCTCAAAGAAAATCAGACATTGAAGAATTTATAAGTAAATTCAAATTTAATTCCACTCTTGGATCTCCCTGGAAAAATCAATAATTCATTGTCTATGTCAAATAGGATCCCAAATATGTTGGATGAGAGTTCAAATCTTGTCAGAGACTATTTTCTGAATCATGTCAATTGCTTAAGTCTTAGAATATAAAAGAAATTAAATAAAATAAAACTTGTAAAAAATTAAGTGATAATGAGAATGCATATCTATCTATATATGTAAAAATAGATATGTCTGTTTATGTGTCTACATTCTAATGATCCCTGTTTCTTCAAAACCCTTGGTCCAATTTCAACCAATATTGGGTCACTTGTTAATCATTACCTGAAACTTTGATGTATACAAAATTTTTTGAATTGATTTACAGGGTATAGCAGAAATCACCAAAATGCTTAGAATTTAAAAACCTTTTCTCCTCTGAGATGTCTTTTGCAAATTCAAGCAAAATTGGGTAACTTGTAGATCAAGTTTTGAATCTTTGATGTACACAAAATTTTTTAAAATCAATGACAAACAGAAGTTCAGGTGGTCTTTTGCGCAGTTTTATGCATTTCTCCAAGACGCTTCAAACTCAACCAAAATTGAGTCACTGGTAGATCAAGGTCTGATGCCTTGATATGTGAACAAAAATTTCAGTTGACACATGGTGCGGCAAAAATTACTGGAAAATGCTTTTTGCGATCATTTGTTTCTCCAAAACACTTAGTTGTATTCCAACAAAAACTGTCTTTTTTGTAACTTCTACCTTATCAAATGCCATAAAAATTTAACGTTTTCTACAAAGTGCTAATCCCTTCGAAATTGCAGGGACAATTCTTCCACTTTTACATCAAGATGTTATTGCATCACATGACAGGCTCCCGTAATGCCACCCCTGTTCTTCCAGTTATACATCCATCATTCCCGTTTATTGGCAAAATTGATCAAGTATGAATGCCATTTTACAAATACAACAAAAACCAATACTTACTTTACATTTTTTTAAATTACGCGTCATGGCAACCTCATCCTGGAGGTTTTCATTAAGCACTTGACCTTACCATTTCAACATAACCACTAAAAAACCCTGAGCAACACCTGGCTATACAGCTAGTTTTTTTTATAAATCTGTGGAAGGCTAACTTTTGTCTGTGGAACAAAAGTTCTCAGCTGAGATTTATTTGTAATTCCCCACCCCACCTCCTGTAGCAGAATATGTCACATGATTATTTTTTTTAATGTGTTTGTGTGTGTGAATGGGGTAAATATACATATGGGCCAAAACTAAAAATTTCTCAGCTTCTGCAACCACTTTCATGCTGGTGTCGGTATTTTCACCAACACTCCATTTTTAGTGCAATAAGGGAAGTGCTGCCATAAGGTTAGAATCTCTAAGACTAAGCATTCTTCAAAGCTTTTTCATTAACTGTCTGAAGGCAGAAACAAGCCAGGGAGGTGAAAAACAGTTTCAGTATTTTAATTGCTGAAATATATATATATATATATATTTAAATAAACAAACAAAAGGCTGATAGCAAATCTGTCATACATTTGCAATACAGCCTCTTTTGTTTTCAGCAATCAAAATACTGAAACTGTTTTTCACCTCCCTGGTTTGTTTCTGCCTTTTTAGTAACTATATATATATATATATATATAGTTACTAAAAAAAGGTGTTTAAAACATAATTGGTAAAATTTAATTTGCATAACAATTTTTAAAAGCATACTTTAATAAATATTTTTTTGTGTTAGCTTTAATTTAAATTTTAAAAATTGTCATATGAACCTTATTTCTTTCAAAGATTTTTTAAAATTGATTATTTGTATATAAAGAATTTATATCTGCCTTGTCAAAATTCAGTGACAATATTCAGCATTCATAATAAACATTGTTATTGTCTGCTATTACTCATTACTATAAATTAGTCAAACAAAACAGGAAAACATTTCTGGAATTATTAAAACTAGCAGTATAGCCCGACGTTGCTCAGGTGTAATGAAAACTTTAAAACTAATCCATGGTCCTGGAGCTCAGACTCTTTGGACATTGGCACGAAAGACTAAAAAGCAATAGTTGTTTCCAGTTAAAGCGAAACTGTAGACTGAAAGAAAAATGAATGGATGTAAGTCAAATTTCCTGGTATCGATATTAAATAAGTTTTTTCGTCGTAAACTGAATTTTAAAGGCTAAATAACTCCTCTGAGTAAATGGTATCATGGCTGAGACTAAGAACTACAATTATACCTACTTAGAGCCAAACCCTAAGCAAAAACTAAAATAAAAGGGCTGAAAAAAATACAGATATACAGGCAGATAAACAGATACACGCACAAACATCTTGCCTTTTATATATATATATTATCGATTTTCTGCACTATTGTAAGAACTGCAACCTTAAAACTTCTGAATATCGTTTCTTATGTCTTTGTCTATTAGTGTATCAAATTTGATTAAAATCGGACCACTCCTTCTATAACCCGATTTTTTTCGATTATCGATTTTTGATATTTATCGAGGTTACCTCGACACAAAACCTCGCTAAGAACACTTGCAGACGCTTGTAGTACAACTGTGTAAATTTTCAAGGAAATCGGTTCAGCCGTTTCGAAGTCTATAGGTAATGGACACACACACACACACAAAGTTCCATTTATAAATAAGTTTAGATAAGTCAAAATAATCTGTTTAATTAGATTTTTTAAAACGTATATTGAATTATTTAAACAAGTGAAAAAATAGTTTGTGGAGTTTATTATTGTTATAAAGATTGGAAAATTATTAAAATGTTTCTCTTATGGTCAGTTTTATGAAGCTATGACCAGAGTAGGAAATTCAAGTGGCCTTTGTTGAATAACAGAAAGAAATTCATAAAATTTTGTATGTACAAAACCTTTAGAGAGAACTTCTGTGACAACTTTTGTCTGTTTGTAGAATTAGTATCTAGCTAGTCTAAGAAAAACAGAAGACTATTATATCTGCTAGCACTTCCCGCCTGTGGAATTTCCTTCTGTTTACTTGCTTCCCCGACATCTACAATCTCCATGACTTTAAATGTAAAGTCAACAGTCAACTCCTATCTCACTAACTTGCATCTTCTTTCTCATGCTCCTTTATCCGTCTACCCCACTCTCATCAGTATTCTCATCCCTCTCTTACCCACTTCCTGACACCTCCTATAACCTGTCACTCGTTCTCATAACTTTCCTCCTATGTCAACCCT
This sequence comes from Ascarosepion bandense, assembly GCA_037127315.1. NCBI lineage: Eukaryota > Metazoa > Mollusca > Cephalopoda > Sepiida > Sepiidae > Ascarosepion > Ascarosepion bandense. The sequence goes on from JBBBDQ010001522.1 coordinate 2,085,636, forward strand.
TGCAAAACAGTGGCAGTAAAATGTCTTGCTTGGGGTGATATGATTATAAAAAAAAAATCATGTGAGTATAAAGTGAGGGGTTCAATTCTAGATTATAATCAATATATAAGCTGATTCCTTACTCTGTGGCGATGTTAGTTTCTATATATTTATATTCTAGATTTAAGAGCTCTCTCTCATGCTCCTTTCTCCGTCCACTCCACTCTCATCAGTATTCTCATCCTTCTCTTACCCGCTTCCTGACACCCCCTATAACCTCTCACTCTTTCTCATAACTTTCTCTCATGCTCCTTTCTCCTTCCACTTCACTCTCATCAGTATTCTCATCCTTCTCTTACCCACTTCCTGACACCCCCTATAACCTCTCACTCTTTCTCATAACTTTCTCTCATGCTCCTTTCTCCTTCCACTTCACTCTCATCAGTATTCTCATCGTTCTCTTACCCACTTCCTGACACCTCCTATAACCTCTCACTCTTTCTCATAACTTTCCTCCTATGTAACCCTCTGCAAAACAGTGGCAATAAAATGCATTGCTTGGGTCTATATGATTATAAAAAAAAATTCTATACTATTATAATGTGGTTATAAAGTGGGGGATCAATTCTGCATCATAATCAATATATAAACTGATCCCTCACTTTCATCACTCTCTTACCCACTTCATGACACCCAATAAAATGCCTTACTAGGGGCGATATGATTATAAAAAAAAAAAAACTTGATGAGTAAGAAAAGACTATTTTGAATAATTTAGTGAATTTTTTTAAAGAATTTAATTTTTTAATTTTATTTGTGGTGAATTTTGCAGGAGATGGTCAACTTGTTTTTGACTGGTCAAGCAGTCTCAAATGTATTTAATGACAAAATGGAGCTTAATGGAGGTGCTGGAATTGTCACTGTTCTTAAAGGGATCCCACATCGATGCAACATTGGATTTCTTTCACTCTTTGAACATTATGGCAACTGCCAGGTAAAATAGTGCTGTTTTGAAACTTTTGTCTTGCTTAGAGAATTCTATTTACAAAAAATGATAATTAAAACTCATAAATCATGAATTTTTATAATGATGATCATGTTAATTTAAATGAATCTTAAACTCCACTCTCATCAGTATTCTCATCCTTCTCTCTGGGGAGCTCATTTATTTTCAGATTGTGCTGAATGAGGTCTAAGGGATCTAGATATCCCTGTATGTGCTTTACATGACTTGTATGAGTATTTTTTTTTTTCTTTTTTTCATTTAGGTCATTCATTTTTTTTGCAATTTTTTATTTTTTTTAAAAAAATATTTTCAAATTTGACCCTGCCCCTTTCGGTAAGTGTATGTCTCATTTAAAAAGAAAATGTCCTCAAATTTACATGGCCCAGTAGATATAGATGTTGGTTAGTTCTAGTGACTTGACCCAAAAAGTTGTGAGTTCAATACCAGACTACAGTAGCGATGAACAAATAACTTAAAAGAATTAAATTAAACGGAGATAACTACATGGTGACCAGAAGTGTCATTGCACATGGAATGGGAATGATATATCTCAGGGATCGTAATAAAGGGTTCTGTTCAAAATTTTTAACACCCAAAGAAGGCTAGAGCAGTAAAGATGAGGACAATAGTCTGAACGATTTAAATAGTGTAAAAAAAATCTCGTTCCTTTTTTAGCTGTGATTTTGCATGAAAACCTTTCTCAGCTCAAAATCTTGCCTCTAATGAATAGAATATTGACATAGATATATCAATATTCTTGTAAATAATTTTGTTTTTTGCTATTTTTTAAACTTTCCTGGGCATTTGTATATGGAACTGATTGAGTGATTTTCATCTTGTTTACTATGTGCTATTTTCTTATAATCAGTACTTGTATCAAGAGCAGGGTGCTTGTGAAGTGGGGAATACTGTTGAACAGGTGCAAATTTTCCAACCTATAATACCGCCAATATAGATATTAGTAACTTGTGGTGCTTGTCATATTTCTGAGACAATAGAATTTTTCTGTTACAAATAGAAAAATGGTGGAATGAATTAAACAGAACAAAAATCGGTCAAAATAAGAAAATTCCCAAAAGTAAAGTCTGATATTTGGAAGGTAAGTAGAGTGGGTCTGATCTCTCGTCAGAATTGGTGCAGGGTTAAGGTTTGTTTGTTGTTGATGAAATGTTACGAGTTTAGTGTTAAATGTATTAAATGATATAAGTTTATTTATTTATTTATTTTTTTACCCCCTGGCAAGCCAGTACTACCACCGGAGTGCAGGGGGTTATAGTGAGAGGAGAGTAGGGGAAAAAATTATAAAAAAAGATAACAATGTACAGTGAGGGTGTTGAAGAAAGGATGAAAGAAAGATGGAAATCAAGAAAATAAAATATATCAATTGACATTGCATTTAAATTTTTGGAGATTGTAGCTGTCAAGAAAGCAAGTATATGAAAGGGAGTTTCATTGGGTGGGAAGTGCGAGAAAAAACTGCTAGGTTAAAATTGCAGTTACATTTGACTATTTTGGTGGTAAAAGAATGGGACCTAGTTACCAATCTAATAGCCTGAGTAAAGTCATGTGGTTGGGGCACCAAAGAAAGAAACTTGCCAGAGCAGACGCCGTGAAAATATTTATAGAAAAGACAGAGGGAAGCCTTATCCTGTTGGTGAGAAAATGACTGATGTCGAGCTGCCAAATTAAGATCGATTCCATTGCAGATCCTTTTTTAAGTTAGGTTGAAGGAGAGATCAGCTGTCAGGCACTGGTCATCAAAATATTTGGATGTGCACCTCTACACTGGTGAGTATCATCAACAGAACTCAGAAGAAGATCTAGATGAGTTATCCCTAGAGATTAGGAACGGAATGAGAAAGGTCTACCACCATTGATTAAATAAAGGATTCAGTTAGAAATTCCCTGGATCAACATGCAACTGATGAAGACCTGAAAGCACAATGGCTAAGACGTCATGACATCAACAAAGATGCAGGCTGTTGTCCTCATAAAAATAGTGTTTAGTTTCATGTCATGGAGATCATGACCAATGGATTTTAGAAGCACTTAATGTCGGCAAAAATTAATATGGAACAAAAAAAATTGTATAGACAGGGGAACAGAACTTTTTTTTTTTGTGTAATTGACTTTTGAAAGAAGAAAAATATATTATAAATGCAGGTCGAAAATGTATCTGATATTGTATAGCCAGGGGAATAGAACTTTAATTTTTTGTTTTTTTGCAACATGAAGAAAAAAAAAATAACTTCATTGCAAGAAGATTTATTTTTTAACTTTATGGTTTGTATTTCTTCTAAAAGAGCAAAATTTTGTTTTCTAACCTGGGAATCCTGATGCCGGCAGCTATGTTCGGTCTTTCCGATGGTTCTGGCCATTAAAATTTAGAATCACTCAGTACTCCTCCGGTGAGCTGAAGAAACCACCACTATTCGTCACATTTTGTGAATTTTTGATCCGAACAGCAGTTTCTGGGTCTCTCAGAACAGTCCGATGGTAAAGGATGAGATGGCTGGATCTCTATGCTGAAAGAAACCACTATTCATGCAGAATAAGTCCTTGTCGCAACTGCAAGGACACAAAGAAAAAGAAATATAAGCAATGCTTCTAGTTCCTGTACAAAGAGTCTTTTAAGACTACTGCTTTTCTGTCACTAGCAAAGAAATTACACGAATACAGAGTGTGTTTAGGTCGGAAAGTCACAGAGAGAGAAAGACGCACTCAGTCCAATATGAATCCAGCTCATCTAAGGGAGGTAATTTTGTGGTTCTTAGTCTGATTCATGATAACATAGCAGTTTCTCTTCTCGGCTTTGTTGACAGAGTTAGATTCGTACGGGCTTTATCTGTTTCTTAGTTCGGATCGTACTTCTCGATGCCTGACAACCACAGACTAGACCACCTGATTCACCCAACTGTTTTTGCCGCGTTCTGCCAATCTCTGCCCAACTGCTTTACTCCAGCATGCAAACAGCTTATATAGAGCGAGGTGGGGCTAAACAATGTTTAAGCACCGCCCACTAATTTTAATATGGAAATCGCCTTGACCACCATGCTTGTTCGCCTAATCTTTGAATCTCTGTGGGAGACTATTTATCAAGTGGTACCAAAAATGAATTTGGAGTTCCCCGTGGTTGTTTTGCAGACAATTCCCATTTGAGTCTTGCCAAAACCACTTGTCTGTGGACTTGGCTGGATTTAGTACTTCAGACCACCCAAGAAACCCGATTCACCATTTATAATACATTTTATGAAATCACCATTTATCATAAACTTTACTTAACGAACTTGTCTGCTAATCGCCCTGGAATTATTACGCTTAATTAACTTAAAACTGAACTCCAGAAATAATTATAATAAAAAAAAAGCTTAGTTCTGGTATTACTTCAGAATCCCTTCTACCCAACTAATTAGTACCTTCATCTCAATCCTTTAGAACTGTTAATTAATAATTCCACTGGGGGTGGGGGAAGCTCTCTCTCTGTCACAGTTTCTGGAGGTATCAAATACTGAAAACTACAAAGAAAAATGTTCAATCTTTGTGACAAGCTATCCAGACGATATTGGTTGGCTACAATTAGAGAAATTTAAGTTTTAATATGGAGTGCCAGAGAAAATCATTAGTGTCAAAAATTGCAATATGAGCTATGGTAAAAAATACTACAGAAACCATTAACCTAAAAAATACTAGAGAAAACTATTAACATCAAAAAAGGATTATTGGACATAAGATTTATAAGTCCCCAAAATTCAGTTGTTTTTGTAGGACACATGTCCCAGTGGATGTAGACGTTGGTTAGTTCCTGTAACTAAGAGTTGTGAGTTCAATACCAGGCTACAGCAGTGGGGAACAAGTAACTTGCAGGGTTAGAGGGAGATAATCAAGGCATTACTATGCAAGGAATGGACTTCATATACCCCTGTGATTGTAATAAAGGGTTCGGTTTGAAATTCCTAGCACTTGAAGAAGGCTGGAGCAGACAATGGCCGAAATGTTGTACAAATGGCAACAAAGATGAGGACAATAGTACGAATAATGTATATAATGATATTACTTTGTATTTCAGCAATTATTTAATTGCAAGAAGATTTATTTTTTAACTTCATGGTTTGTGTTTCTTCTAAAAGAGCAAAATATTGTTTCTAAAGATTTTAAATGCTGAAAACTGCAAAGAAAAATGTTCTGGCTTTGTGACAAGCTATCCAGGTGAAATTGATGGGCTAGAATTAGAGAAATTTACATTTTATATCATGTAGATGATAAAAAGAATGTCAATTAATTTTCCTGAAATACTGGAATCTAGTAGTACTTTCTGGCAAGATTCAAGTAAAAATCATCTACCTGAAGAAGTTGTCATTCATTTCTGTAGCTAATTAAGCTATTAAAACAGTTACAATTTTTATCTTTTAGGTTTTACTAGCCAAAGAATAAATCAACTGAAAATATGATCAAAAATAAATAAAATTGTCTAAAATAATTAACAAATTATGCATACCATTGAATTCAAGACTTCCTTTAATCTGGCAAAAATTCAAACACACACTTATCAGAATCCTACTGGATATTATTGAAAAATATTCAACCAGTCTTTAAAGGGAATTTTTTTATATGGGAGAATAAAATGTTTCCTTATAAAGAAAATGAGTAATATTACTATGATTTATAAATTACTAGATATCAGAACACTGTTAGGAAAATGAATAAAATTCTGTGCAACTGATTCTGTCCGCTAGAATGAATTGATTGGACTAAAGTAAGTTTTTGTTGATGAAATTATGTGTAGGAAGGAGAGGCGGGATATAAAAATGCAGAAGTTGGTTATAATTATGAACCATCATGAAATGCTGAAGTTGTTGGAATGCAGTATGTAATTTCAATCCACCTATATGGCAATCTCCTCACAGATGAGAAGATTTGTGGCCATAGAAATTTTGGTTCTGAAGAAAAATACAGAGAATACCATAGACTACACATGTGAGTAACAAGGAAGTTTTAGGGAAAATAGTAAGAAAAGGAACACTTAGGATCAGAAAGATAATTTAAATTTCAAAACTAAATAATGAGGAAAAGAGGCTTGGAGAATTTGACGCTCATGAGAGATATTGAAGGACAGAGAGAAACTTACAGTATTTACATTATTCAGATTATTGTTTGCATATTTGTTGCCATTTGTATAACATTTCGGCCTATGTATGCTCTGGCCTTCTTCAGGTGCTAGGAATTTCCAACCAAACCCTTTATAACTAAAATACTAGAGGGGAAACTTGTGTAAAATAGATGATTCTCTAGAACTTGCTATTTTCTGGAGCTCTTTGTAAGGTTTGTCTCTTCTCCATCCGTCCCACCCTCCGGTCTCCCATCCATTTATGCAAAATTATTAGATTGGTTTTTTTAGTTTTCCTTCAGCTCACTTGCTTTCAGTACATCCTATGAGTGTTGAATTCTCCAAAGTATCTTTCCTCATTATATATTTAAGTAATTTCAGCCGTTTAATTCTTAGTTAAAGTGTCCTCTTTGCTTCCATTTTCTTTAATACTTCCTTGTTGCTTAAATGCTCTCTGCAGATTATTTTCAGTATCCTTCTGTAAAATCAAATCCTCTGTTGCCCTGAGTATCTTCAACATCTATGAAGAAATTGTCCTGCTTTCATTGTCACATATGAGAATCGATATTACTTTAGTATTTGTCTAAATTTCTGAGATGAGGTAGTATTTACAGTATTTAAATTATTTGAACTATTGTCCTCATTTTTGTTGCCATTTGTACAACGTTTAATAATAGATCATTATATTTGTCTATATTTCTGAGGTAGTAATTATAGTATTTACATTATTTGGACTATTGTCCTCATCTTTGTTGAAGTTTGTACGATGTTTAATAATAGATAATTCTATTTGTTTATATTTCTGAGATGAGTTAGTATTTACAATATTTACATTATGCGGGCTATTGTCCTCATCTTTGTTGCCATTTGTACGACGTTTAATAATAGATCATTCTATTTGTCTATATTTCTGAGATGAGTTAGTATTTATGGTATTTACATTATTCAGACTATTGTCCCCATCTTTGTTGCCATTTGTACGATGTTTCGGCCGTTGATTGCTCCGGCCTTCTTCAGATCCTAGGAATTTCAAACTGAACCCTTTATTACAATCACTGGGGTATATGAACTCCATTCCTTGCAAGGCTGTAACACCAAGGGAGATAGAATAATCTGGCATAGCTGACCACATATGGTAGGAGAAAGGGGAACCACCCCCTATAGGATGATGTTGAAATAATAGAAAGAGAATGCCACTGGAAACTATGTCAACTTAAGGAATCAGCACATGTGCTAGGCTACAAAAATCTCCTAAGCTGACCAAGCATAGAGATGAACACAATATGGGAACCAGGGTGCCAGAGAAAATCATTAGTGTCAAAAATTGCAATATGAGCTATGGTAAAAAATACTAGAGAAAACTATTAACATAAAAAAATTGCAATATGAACTCTGGCAAAAAAGGGTTATTGGACATTAGGTTTATAAGTCCCAAAAATTCAGTTGTTTTTGTAGGACACATGGGCCAGTGGATGTAGATGTTGGTTAGTTCTTGTGAGTAAGAGTTGTGAGTTCAATATCAGTGGTGAACAAGTAACTTGCAGGGTTAGAGGGAGATAACTCATGACTTCCAATCAAGACATTACTATGCAAGGAATGGAGTTCATATACTGCAGTAATTGTAATAAAGGGTTCGGTCTCAAGAAGGCTGGAGCGTACAATGGCCGAAATGTCATACAAACGGCAACAAAGATGAGGACAATAGTACAAATAATGTAAATAATGATATTACTTTGTACTTCAGCACTTTGTTTCCAATGAAAATTTGTGTTTAATATTTTGATTAACTTTGGAAGACATCTTTTGCTGTTCCAATGTACGTTCAGATTTCCATGCCATAGTTTTCATCTGTAAAAACAATTCTGAGATATTTAAATTTTGGATTCTGCAATTTCCAATTTGCAGCTTGTATCTTGGTTTGTTCCTCATGCTGATGACTAAAATCTGTCTTTTTACATCTGATAGTCTTTTCTTCCCACTTTCATTTACTACCTTGTCTAGAATTTCCTGTAGTTTAATTTTGTTGTCGTCAATATGTCATCTGTTTATCTTACGTTGTTAAGATTGTTGCAGTAAATCCTGTCAAGCCTGTTCAGATTTCTTTTTATATATCTAAGAAAGTTTCTATAAGAAGCTACTAATTGTCTTAATACTTTAAACGCTTCACATATTCATAATTGGTGGGTTAAAGGTGGCTATTAAATGCTTATCATATGACCTCCATTAGTCAAGGAAAATGGATAATTCAATGTGGTTTTGGGATCAAATGTTCGAGACAATCTGGGGTATTCCTGTAATAATGTTTTCTAAAAGTTCTTGGACTATTGGAATTAATTCCTGTCTATTTCTTTCAGGTGGGAACCTACTATAAAACTCCCAAATATCCGATTTGGATTGTTTGCAGTGAGAGTCATTTCAGCATTCTCTTTTCGATGAAACAAGATCTTGTAAGTGACTGGAGAGCTGAGAGACGATTTGATCTTTATTATTATGATGGCCTTGCCAGACAACAAGATCCCATACGACTCACCATTGGTTAGTAAATTGAAATCCATTCACTTTTTGAATATTGAATTTTTAACATAAAAAGTTGTTTACTTTAGCACAGCATCTGATAATTGAAAGCGTTTGTAGGAACCAAAAAAGTACAATCTATCTAAATCTAAATTTAAACTTATTTATAAATTGAACTTTATGTGTGTCCGTTACCTATAGACTCTGAAATGGCTGAACTGATTTTCTTGAAAATATATGCAGTTGTACCATAAGCGTCTGTGAGTGTTCTTAGCTAGGTTTTGTGTCGAGGTACCCTGATAAATATTGAAAATCGATAATATTGGGTTAGAGAAGGAGTGGTCTGATTTTAATCAAATTTGATACACTTATAGATAAAGACATAAGAAATGATATTCAGAAGTTTCAAGGTTGCAGTTCTTACAATAGTGCAGAAAATTGATAATATATATTTATATATATATATATATAAAAGGCAAGATGTTTGTGTGTGTCTGTTTGTCTGCTTGTATGTCTGTATTTTTTTCAGCCCTTTTATTTTAGTTTTTGCTTCAGGTTTGGCTCTAAGTAGGTATAATTGTAGTTCTTAGTCTCAGCCATGATACCTAATACTCAGAGGATTTATTTATCCTTCAAAATTCAGTTTAGGATGAAAAAAACTTATTTTATATCGATACCAGGAGATGAAAATTTGACTTACATCCATTCATTTTTCTTTCAGTCTATGGTTTCGCTTTAACTGGAAACAACTATTGCTTTTTAGTCTTTCGTGCCAATGTCCAAAGAGTCTGAGCTCCAGGACCATGGATTAGTTTTAAAGCTTTCATTACACCCGAGCAACGCTGGGCTATACTGCTAGTCAAAAATAAACAAGAACACATATAAACAAATGTGGCAGAAGTGCGATTACCTCCCTTTGACATGTCATCACCTGACACTAGTCACATGATATGTGTATAAAAAGCAGCCTATTTTCAAAAACCTTATTTTTTCCTTTGTTCCCTGAACACAGCTGCTGCTAACATATAAGTAATTTTGCTACAATCGTCAAGCACTTAATAGCGCTCACACACATGTGCACAAACTGTTTCTAAAAATTGTCATTTTTGTAAAAATACATTGTTTCTATTTTAAGCAAAAAATGTTCGTCATTTACATGTAAAATTTTGGTTATCACTTCTTTTAGTTCTATTAGAAGTATTGATTGTGACACATTTTACTGAGAATTTGTTCTTAAAATCAATCTTATTTCAATTATAAATATCCTTACTGAAAATTATATGAATTGTCAGTAAGGAATGTGTGATGGTTGTAGCAGTTTTGGCATAGAAATTGATATTGGTGACCCAGGTTCAAGTTCCGGCCTCGTCTGTTTTATTTATTTTCACACTAATTAGAAATGGCATGAATTCATTTCTTTTCTCCACAGCTATGGATCAAATAACTGGGTAAAATGGGCTCTTTAGCCTTGGTTGGTAGAGAAGCCATTCTGTGGTCTTTACAGATGATAAAGAAGAGGAAACTGTGGCTAGCCATGATTTACTATATGCTGAAGAGACATAGCATTAAAAAAAACATAAATTATGAAATATAGTCCTGGGTACGACAATAGACCAAGTATTATTTTTCATAATTTTGCATCCAAAATATTTATATTTAAGAATTAAATAATCCATACAGGTATTGATATGCTGCTAAGCAAAATCAACCCACATGAAAGGTATTTTCTTTCATGACATTAATCTATATAATATTTTAGAATTTCTTAAAGAAATCAAACTGTATTCCAAAATATACACTACCGGCCATAATTATTAGGTCACCCCATTTTATTTTAAAAGAAATGATGTATTTCTTACTATTTTTAGTATTTTGGCCAAATGAAAATAGAATGGTTCTTTATTATTACTTTGCAAAATTTTACAAGGCAAAGGAAGCAAAGATGAACTCGTCCGAATTACCCTTAATTTTTTTCATTCTTTCATTGGTGAAACTGCAATATCAACTATTAAATATTTATAAATTCATTTGATGCACATGTTATTGTGCAATATTAACAAAAGAACCATTCTATTTTCATTTACAATTATTCACTTGGCAATAAATACTAAAAAATAGTATGAAATACATCATTTTTTGAAAACACTGGGGTGGTCTTAATAATTATGGCCGGTAGTGTAACTTCAATGAAACTACAGCATAAAACACACATATCACTGCTACTACTAATCATGTCCACACAAACATGTATAAGCATAAAAGCTGAGTGTCCTCTACCATTTAATCAATTGTGAAAGCAGAACAACATATATCATATTTTTATTACTTCCAAGAATTTTGTCATTAAATGACCCATAAGGAGTTTATATGCTGTTAAACAATTATGAAATAAAATTAAAGTGATTATTAAATATTTAAATAACTTCTACTTTGTTTATATTTCTGAGATGATTTACACTATTTACATTATTTGGACTATTGTCCTCATCTTTGTTACCGTTTGTATGATGTTTCAGCTGTTGTACTCTCCGACCTTCTTCAAGTGCTAAGAATTTTGAGCTGAGCCCTTTATTAAGGACACATGGCCCAGTGGATATAGACGTTAGTTCTTTCAGTGACTTGACCCAAAGAGTTGTGAGGCTACAACAGTGGTGAACAAGTAACTTAGAGAGTCTGGTTAGAGGGAGATAACTTATGACTACCAAAAGAGGCTTCGCACAAGGAATGAGAATGATATACCTCAGTGATTGAAATAAAGGGTTTGGTTTGAAATTCCTAGCATCTGAAGAAGGCTTGAGAGTACAACGGCCGAAATGTCATATAAATGGCTACAAAGTTAAGGACAATAGTTTGAATAATGTAAATAGTGTAACTTCTACTTTCTCTTAGTAAAATATGCCTTCCTTTCTAATATTTCCCTTTTGATGGTTTTCTATAGTAAAGTCAATTTGCAATGCATTTATATTATCATATAATAATTCTGCTTGTTCCTTCCTTAGTTAGTTACTTAGTTCCTCCGTCCATTACACCACTTACTCTCTATATGAGCTTTTCCTTCCCCTCTATCTTTTCAAATGCTAATCTCCTCAGCCTTTCTCTCACCTTTGCCAAATGGAAGGGTAGTAAAGAGTGAGAGAGTAGAAGGAGAGAGCCTATAGCATTACCGTATCAGTAGCAGCTTAAGCTGGTTGTTGTAGCAGTAATCATGTGTGTATATGTGTGTGTACTGTACAATATATTAAAAATAGGTAGGTTTGTTGTCGTATCCTGCGATCTAATAACAAAATTTATGGCCTCTACACCCTTGACCTTTACTCAGTTGGTCTTTTCAGTTTACAATAGACCCAGGAGCCATGATTTATCAGTCATAAAAGAAAACATTTTCTCTTTCAAAATCTCTCTCAAAATAGTGTACAGTATTTTGGTCATGGTCTGTGCATATGCCCACTGAATATAAGATTACAGTAAAGTAGCTTCTATGGACATTACTTTTATAGATATTTTAATAAATTTACACTCTGTTATCGTTATTTTATTATACAATACCTTTATGTTTGAAGACGTTACTATCATTTGTAGTCCGACAAAGTGAATTTTTTCCAGGAAATCATAATTATCCTTCCATGGTAATTCCACGGGTTCTGCTAGTAAATATAATTGCTTTTATTTGCTGAAGCAATATCAGTTATTTTCTTTTTTTTTCTACATACAATCAATTCACTGTTGTTTGAAGATATGTCAGTTTAGCTCATTTGGAGCTAAGATCTGTTTTTTTTTTCAGTGCATTTATTGGTAATACTTCCCTTAAGCAGCATAAAATAAACTACAACTTCCTGAATAAAGTAAATTCAGTAAGACCAAAAGTATATACGTTTATTACAATTAAACTTTATTGCAACTGGTAATAAGGGACTATGCAGTGAATAAATGCTGAAAACATTAGTGTGTTCTTGCACAGCTGATTCCCCATATGAATTTGTGAAGGTGTGATGTGAACAACGCCTGAGAAATTCCACACTGTCAACACAGTTTACACTTGGTTTTCTATTTTATTTTCTAAGTTTCTACAAGTAAGGACAGTGTCATTATCAGGATCAGTAAAATGCTGCTGATGAATGATGACATGAATGTCTGTCCCTTTGTTGATTCCCTTAATTCCAGCATAAGCAGCCCTGCCATCAGAAACAATATGGCTTCCAGGCTGAATATACTACTTTTTAGTGCAGTGGATATCAACTCTGAATGAGAAATCGGGGAGCCAAGTTCGAATTCCAGTTGAATTCCTTGCATCCACTTACATGCAAATACCCATGGAAAAGGTATTAATCCATCACTTCTCTCCAGTTATGGAGAGAATTGATGGAGTTCTATAACCTTGGCTGGCAACCAATCCACCGCAAAAAGCAATGGCAACCTACTGTGGGATAATCTTCTGCCCAGTCAGTCATGTCTCGAAAGAGACATGATCACCCAAGCATGTATCATGTATGACACTTAACTGACTGACAATATAATAGTTGAAAACATGATTAAGGCTCCTACTGGGCATAAAGTGGGGGATCAGTTTTATATTGTTATGAAATAATAAACTGATCCCCCACGAATTACTACTTAATAATATAATACATCTCTTCCCCCTCTAGCTATAAGTCAAATAATAGGACAGATTTGGTTCTATAGCCTTGGCTGGCAACAAATCTACCACAGAAGGCAATGGCAACCTACTGCGGGATAATCTTCTGCCCAGTCAGTCATGTCTCTTTTGAGACATGATCACCCAATGTGTGTATCATGTATGGCAATTAACTGACTGATAGTACTTAATTGCCTTTTTCAGAGTCTCTACTTGCCAGTCTGGCACTTTAACTAAGGAACAGGCCACATCATGTTGAAACATTGGTTTCTGTATGATCCCCAAAGTTAGTCAACGTTGAGATTGGTCTGTGTCTAAATAGGTAACCTGTTGGGAATAGCTAATGCTGTCAGCTTGGATGTGTTGGTGGCGTAATGCATAATGGTTTGAAATTGTTAATTAGAGAGGCAAGTTTCAATTTTCATTGGGTTCATTATATTCACTTATGTGTAAGCACTCTTGAGAAAAGTATGAATCTCCCTATTCTCTCCCCGGCTATGGGCTAATTAGTAATGTTTGTATCACCAAACTATTATTATCACCAAAGAAATTCTTACAATCTAAAATATTTTCTAACTTTAAATAACCCGCAAAGAATTGATAAGCCATAGAAAATGACTCAATCAATCAGTCGAGAAACACTTTCTCAAACCCCACTCAATACTACTGAATACTCAATGGCCAGAGCACCAGGCCAGGGTGATTTTTATGATGAAAACACATTTAAAGATCTAAAATGACATTATTTTATGCCACTTATATGAAGGATTATCCATTTAGCTTGTTAAATTCAGTTATTTTTATTATAAAAAATAGATTCTGATTTAAATGAGAGTGCTAGTCAGTTAAGTGCCATACGTGATACACGCTTTGGGAGATCATGTCTCGAAAGAGACATGACTGACTGGGCAGAAGATTATCCCGCAGTAGGTTGCCATTGCTTTCTGCAGTAGACTGGTTGCCGGCCAAAGCTATAGAACCCAATCTGTCCTATTATTTGACTCATAACTAGATGGGGAAGAGATGCATTATATTATTACATAGTAATTAGTGGGGGATCAGTTTATTACTTCATAACAATATAAAACTCCTCTCCCACTTTATGCCCAGTAGAAGCTTTAATCATGTTTTCAACTATTATATTCAGTCAGTCAGTTAAGTGACATACGTGATACACGCTTTGAGTGATCATGTCTCTTTCGAGACATGACTGACTGGGCAGAAGATTATGCAGTAGGTTTCCATTGCTTTCTGCAGTAGACTGGTTGCCAGCCAAGGCTATAGAACCCAATCTGTCCTGTTATTTAACCCATAACTGGAGAGAAGTAATGGATTAATCCCTTTCCCAAGGGTATTTGTGCGTGAGTGAAAGCAAGGAATTCAACTGGAATTCGAACTTGGCTTTCCGATTTGTCTTTTCCAGTCGATATCTGCTGCACCACAACACACATCCACAAAATTATTGAATTGCGTCGGCCAGGAGTTGAACATGGATCAACTGCTTGGAAGGCAACCATGCTCACCATTACACCACCGATGTCTGGCTACTAAACGAGATAAAATGAGATAAACCTACTCAAAAAGAGATCACTCTGGCTCCAAAAAAGCTAAAATGGCAAATCTGATTATTTGGTTTCCAATAGAAAATGTTGTAGCTTTTCCACTCAAATTTAGGATGTAGTCTTTTAGGAATTGTTAAATTAATTCTGTTTAAATAAAATAATTTTAGCTTATGTTATACATATTTTTGAAAGTGGTCGTAAGAGAAGTTAAAATTATTTTTGCTTTAAGAAGCTAATATAATTCAGCACTAATGATCTTTTATAAAAAAAATGTTTATCTTTAATATGAACTTTATTATCAGCATTTTTGATATTTCAGATACAACAAGGTCTGAATTTAAGGCCCCCTCTGATGATGATCTTGTCCCTCCCCTGGATAAATGCATTCGCACAAAGTAAGTGGGTTTCTTATCTTTTCAATCTGATCAGGAAATTTAGTAGGTAAATGAACTCAAAACATCCCAAACAGAAATTTATTTTGTTGCATACATTTGCAGAATAATAACACTGTTAAAAAGAAATCATTCTATTTGTTTATATTTCTGAAATGAGGTAGTATTTACAGGATTTACATTATTCGGACTATTGTCCTCATCTTTGTTGCTATTTGTACGACGTTTAATAATAGATCATTCAATTTGCCTGTATTTCTGAGATGAGGTAGTATTTACAGTATTTACATTATTTGGACTATTGTCCTCATCTTTGTTGCCATTTGTACGACGTTTAATAATAGATCATTCAATTTGCCTGTATTTCTGAGATGAGGTAGTATTTACAGTATTTACATTATTTGGACTATTGTCCTCATCTTTGTTGCCATTTGTACGACGTTTAATAATAGATCATTCAATTTGCCTGTATTTCTGAGATGAGGTAGTATTTACAGGATTTACATTATTCGGACTATTGTCCTCATCTTTGTTGCCATTTGTACGACGTTTAATAATAGATCATTCTATTTGCCTGTATTTCTGAGATGAGGTAGTATTTACAGTATTTACATTATTCGGACTATTGTCCTTATCTTTGTTGCCATTTGTACGATGTTTCTACTGTTGTATACTCCGGCTTTTTTCTTTTTTCAAAATACTTTTTAAGTTGTATTCAGGCATCTATTTTATCATTGGAAACCACATCACCCAAGACCATAACTGGGTGTTGGGTGTTGACATCAGCCATTGACATTGCAAGGTACTGGTTGTTTTAACAATTCTAAACAGCATTACTTGTGAAGACTTTTGTTAGAATATTTTAGGAGGTGACTCATGATTCTTGAGTTACTAGAGCACTTTAACCTCATGAACTTCATGGACTCTTTGAAAAAAAGTCTGGTTTTCTTCATTTGGGATTTAAGGCTCTGTGGTTATTTGACATGTTCATGTTGTTCTGACTTTTGCAACTTTGATCTCAAAGGGGTTAATGAGATTTAATTACGCTCTCATACCCTGATTGAGCACTCTAGAAGAAAGGTAGACTTTGAAAAACAGTAGCCACTCTAGCGTGTATGCATCGCTCATTTCAGTAAAAATGAAATTTGAGCACTCTAGCTATTGGGCGCATAATATGATATGCGCTAAAAAACTGCCTTCTTCCACCGAACGCCCCATGGCCCAGGGGTAGAGTCGCGACTGACGGCGAATCGGTCGGGTTTCGAGCCTGGGTTGTGTAGCAATTGGAGTCTAACCGTACTGAAGAGCTGTGATACAGCGAAACAGATCTGTCTGCAGATGACAATAATATATATATATATATATATATATATATATATATAAATTCAAATTTTCTTATATCAGATGACTTTTTTAACAGGTAAATTTAACCACCAATCTTGTCAACAAGACCAAAACATAGGAAAGTAAATTTGTGTTTGCATAAAAAAATCGAAGTATGCGTAAGGAAAAAGAAAGAAAGAGGCAGATCATAGGTACCAGAACATGTTAGATCCAGCCAGTGGATGACAGTAGTGAAAAGAGAATAAAATAAAGCTAAAAATAGGTCAGATAAAATTATGGCTTTTCAAGGCCACTGTTAAAGGGCCACAAATAATGTGAATATCAAAACAAACTGGTTAAATATGCTTTAGAAATTGCTTAAGTTTTCTCAATTACACAGACAGTAGATGAAGAAAATACTGTTTCAAATAAACAGTGTCTACTGAAATTTTGGTAGCCATTAAAAATAACAGTAATAGTTATTCACTATAATATAAAATATCTATAATAGTGATGTGATATTGTGGGTGTCGCATCAAGCTAAGGAGAAGTAAAAAAGACGACATTGCTGAACTATTAAACAGCTGCACAGGTTGTTGGAAAAAATATTGTATTTCTGAAATATCATATATTTGCCAGTGTCTGTGACAATCACAAGTCCTGCAAAAAAATGTCAGTCAGTTAAGTGTCATACGTGATAAACGCTTTGGACAATCATGTCTCGTTTGAGATACTTAATAAATAATGGACCGTTTTGTTAGCATGGAAAGACAAAAAGATACCAAAAGCTCGACTTAATTTCATTGAAAAAAAAAAAGAAAGAAATATAGAAGTGTTTAACCTCTCTTTCCAATAACTCATAAATAAAATACAACACTTATAAAGGACGCTACTTGGTTTCAGTGAAAAAATGAAAGAAAGAAAGAAAGCGTTTAACGGTGTCAATTTCAAATCTAATCATTTGTACTTCATTACTTCTTAAAAATAACGACCAGCATTCACATTTATGATTGTTATTGCAATATTTTGTTAAAGTTACTATGCTCAACTATTTAACGATGTGATGGGGAAATCTCACGGATATTTTATTGTAGAACTCGATATAAGCTCATTCAATTATCAAGTGAAGAATTAAGATTGATTGTAAATTTTAAAATGGGCAACCATGAAAGTTTTAAGAGTTAAAACTAGTTAATATTCAGTCAGTTAAGTGCCATGCGCGATACACGCTTGGGTGATCATGTCTCGAAAGAGACATGACTGACTGGGCAGAAGATTATCCCGCAGTAGGTTGCCATTGTTTTTTGCGGTAGAATGGTTGCCAGCCAAGGCTATAGAACCCAATCTGTCCTATTATTTAAACCGGTACCTGGAGGGAAGAGACAGATTAATATCTTTCCCAAGGGTATTTGGTGGAAGTACAAAAAAAATTAAAAATAACAAAAAAACAGGAGGTAGCAAAGTCTTTTCATTTGTTTTTGAATTGACTAATCAGGAACGGAAAGTGCGACACAGAGATCCGAAGGCAAATTGGCATGGCAAAGGAAGCATTCCAGAAGTTGAGTAAAGTATTAAGAAACAGGACAATTTCGCTAGAAACAAAGAAGAGAGTACTGGATTACTACGTGATGTCTGTCCTTCAATATGGCAGTGAATGCTGGACAATACCATCAAAGATAAAAGAAAAATTTAAAACAACTGAAATGTGGTTCTACAGAAGGATGCTGCAAATATCATGGATTGAGCATGTGAGCAATGATGAGGTCTTGGAAATGATGGAAACAAAAAGGAAATTAATACTGAGCATTGGGAAGAGACAGCTGAAGTTCCTGGGACATGCAATGAGGAAGGAGGGCTTAGAGAACCTGATACGAACAGACCAGATAGAGGGGAAAAAGAGACAGGGGAAAGCAATGGATAACATATTTGAAGGACCTAATCAGATGGATGACAGAATGAGGATTGCACAGTGTAACAGGAGAAAGTGTGCTCAGAGCTACCAGGGATATGGAAACGTGGAAAGTCATGATCGCATACGTCCTGAACGGACAGGGCACATAGAAGAAGAATCAGGAACGAGCAAATGGTTAGATTTCCAGATAAGTTTCTCCCTCCAACTTTTTTGAGTGATGTTTTTGTCTCAGTTTCAAGTGCCCCCCCCCCCCCCCCCCATCTTCACTATCATTGATGTGTGACAACTGGAAAAACTAAAATTTCACTGATACAAATCCTGTGTGTTGTGCTGTTTCAACCTTATGAAAATATAACTTTGGATTTTCAGTGAAAAATCCAGATAGTGTGACTTCAGCGGAATTGCTGGAGGACCACATGCTGCCAATTACAAAGCAGTGACCATAGTTCATCCAAATATGAGCATGAGTCACTGTATTGTTAGTGACAAATATCACAGTGACAAAATGAAAGAAAGGAAGCCAAGTTTTATAGTGGCTCAAATGTGTATAAAGCCAACAATGTCTATGATGTTAATTCAAAATAATTATATTAAAAAATGAAGGCGAAATTTGACTTGCAAATTCTATGGAATAACAGAAATGCATGATGGGAAAATTTGTTGCTAGCATTATTTATCAAATCGACAGTCATAATTTGTAATTTGTGCTAATGTTTAACTAATTTTGCCAAGATTTTTTTCTGTCCATAAACAAGGGATCAATTAGAAATTATTAGATAAATTCCTTGTTTTGGATATTTTTTGTCTTGTTGTTTGACTATCTTTTCTTTTTTGTTTTTTTATTTCTGCATTCTTTTTAATTTTTTTCTGCATTTTGTTTAATTTGGTTTTGATCTTTTCTATCTTTTCTTTTTAACTCACTTCTCTTTTTCTCATTTATCTCTCTCTCTCTCTACCCTTCATCTTTCTCTCTCTCTTTCCTTATCTCTCCTTCATCTTTCTCTCTCTCTCTCTCCTTATCTCTCTTTCATCTTTCCCTTTTTATCTGTCCTTCATCTTTCTCTCCTTATCCCTCCTTCACTCTCCTTCATCTTTCTCCTTTTATATCTCCTTCATTTTTCTCTTTATCTCTCCATTTTTCTCTCCCTTTTATCTTTCTCTCCTTATCATTCCTTCATCTTTCTCTCCTTATCATTCCTTCATCTTTCTCTTCTTATCTCTCGTTCATCTTTCTCTCCTTATCTATCTCTCCTTCATCTTTCTCTCCTTATCTCTCCTTCATCTTTCTCTCCTTGTCTCTCGTTCATCTTTCTCTCCTTGTCTCTCGTTCATCTTTCTCTCCTTGTCTCTCGTTCATCTTTCTCTCCTTGTCTCTCGTTCATCTTTCTCTCCTTGTCTCTCGTTCATCTTTCTCTCCTTGTCTCTCGTTCATCTTTCTCTCCTTGTCTCTCGTTCATCTTTCTCTCCTTGTCTCTCGTTCATCTTTCTCTCCTTGTCTCTCGTTCATCTTTCTCTCCTTGTCTCTCGTTCATCTTTCTCTCCTTGTCTCTCGTTCATCTTTCTCTCCTTGTCTCTCGTTCATCTTTCTCTCCTTGTCTCTCGTTCATCTTTCTCTCCTTGTCTCTCGTTCATCTTTCTCTTCTTGTCTCTCGTTCATATTTCTCTTCTTGTCTCTCGTTCATCTTTCTCTTCTTGTCTCTCGTTCATATTTCTCTTCTTGTCTCTCGTTCATATTTCTCTTCTTGTCTCTTGTTTATCTTTCTCTCTTTGTCTCTCCTTCATCTTTCTCTCTTTGTCTCTCCTTCATCTTTCTCTCTTTGTCTCTCCTTCATCTTTCTCTCTTTGTCTCTCCTTCATCTTTCTCTCTTTCTCTCTCCTTCATCTTTCTCTCTTTCTCTCTCCTTCATCTTTCTCTATCTCTCCTTCATCTTTCTTTCTTTATCTCTTGTTCATCTTTCTCTCCTTATTTCTCGTTCATCTTTCTCTCCTTGTCTCTCGTTCATCTTTCTCTCCTTGTCTCTCGTTCATCTTTCTCTCCTTTTCTCTCGTTCATCTTTCTCTCCTTTTCTCTCGTTCATCTTTCTCTCTTTATCATCTTTCTCTTTTTGTCTCTCCTTCATCTTTCTCTTCTTGTTTCCCCTTCATCTTTCTCTCCATATCTATCCTTTATTTTTCTCTTATTTTTCCACCTATGATTGGATTTTTTCTTTTCTGCTCTCTGCAAAATTATTGAGCCATCCAAAATGTTTGTTTTGCTTCATTAAAAGACATTTTAAAAAACATCTTAATTTTTTGATATTGTCTTTTTTAGATCAACCTATTTTCTATTATATTTTACTAATTTCGAATGAACCAAACATTTTGATTCCATCTTCCTGGAGCATTTGATATTTCTAAGCCAAGGATTGTTCTTGATGTTTTTTACAGTCTTCCAGTGAATTGAAATTAAAAAACAAATCATGATAATTCTGCAAAGACTGGAACAAATAGTAATCCAAGAGTTTAGTACTTGCTGAATAAGATGGTAATGTAAAAACTTTCCAAGACGTAGCAATTTTTGTCTTGTCAGCACAGAAACATGTGGTCAGTCTACTGTTATCTTGATGGAATATTATTCTGCTCTTTTTATTTAAAAATTTTGGATGATTTGGTACCATGATTTGACAAATTTAAACTCAAATTTGCACTTAGGTCTCATCATTTTACATTTGAAATTGCAAGATGTAACCATAAGTTTGATGTTAACAGTCTCTTCTCTCACACTTATCATTTGTGAAACTATTTTTTTCTCACTTGCTTTCCAGTTAAATTTAATATTCAAAAATTTAAATGAAATGTCAATCGTCATCATCTGTCTCCTTGAATTATGTTCCTTTTATTGGTCTCTCTCTCTTTTTTTTACCATCTCAATAACCCCTTGCATCTTAGTGGCTTTTATTGCCTTGCTTGGGGTGAAATAATTAAAAAAAATAAATGCTATTCTTGAGTTCTTGCCTTCAGTTGGTTTAATTATGATGTGTATTTCTTGAGATCATTTCCTTTTCTAGAAGAAGGCCATTGCTCTGTCATATTTCAGTTCCATTGTTTGCACAGCATTTCATTCTTTGGATGAAGATTAATATCTAGTAGGGTTAGTAACAGTTCATGCCTTCTTTTGCACTCCAACCTTGCCACTCACAATATCTTTCCTTTTATGTTGTTGTCAAGTATTCATTTTTCATCATTCATCACTGTCATAATTTGTTTTAAAAACATTTCTGCCCTGTCGGCGGGGCTTCAGAATACGCCAATGACCCCCCTCCTGCAGAGGGTAAAAGCCCCTCAATGGAGGGCCACCTGTTGGCTGTGGGTGGCATCCCGTGATGCCTGGGAACAGGATCCTAGTGGCTGAGCAACTGATACCTAGGGAAACTAAAGGTATCAGTGGCAACACTCCACTTTGGCCTCGTACTGGGCTAGACGGGCGGTCGGAGAGGCCCAATCCGACCAATCGGCTGGTCACGTCTAGCTCACCACTTATACACGTATAACCTGCACTAAACCTAAATAATATAAAACATTCTCCCAACAATACTTACCCCCAAATAAGTGGTGAAAGCGGTGCCTAAGGGTCAATTGTATCTGGTGAATAAGGACAAGACATGGCTATTTTCCTCTAATCTTTCCCATTTTTTTACTTGGATAGGAAAAATTAAAATACACAAGTGCTCGAAGCCTACATCATGTGCAAGTATACCATTCCTGTAGTCCTGTTGTAGCCAGGGTGAATGGGCTTCCTCCCTGTGTGCATCCCAAATAGGGCTCCGAGGTGGGTATGGAGCAGGGATGATGAACCGGCAAACAAATGGACCCAATATGAGCTATAAAAGCACAAGTAAGAAAAGATTATTAGATGGTTCCGATAGCGACTCCAATGAAAAACCGGATAGCTATCCAAACTTTATAGTAATGGAGTCTACTGAAGAAACAACTTTAACTAAACTTTCCCCCTTCAAGAAGGAGAAAATACTATCCAAAAATGTCAAACCCAAAATGGTCAAAAAATTAAGGAATGGAACTCTTTTAATAGAAATCTATACAAATGCACAAGCGGACGAACTCTTTAAATGGAAATATTTTGACAATGGAAAAATAAAAGCATACCCCCCACAAAACACTAAACAAATGCAAAGGAGTGGTGAAAAGCCCCGAATTATCATTTTGCTCACTTGACGAAATTCGTAATGATCTACTAGAACAAAACATAACAGATATAAAAAGAATTCAAATAAAAAAAATGGAGAAATGTTAAACACACACACTTACATACTAACTTTTAATCAACACAAAATTACACTAGAAATAAAAATAGGTTACGAAAAACTAAAAGTAGAAACATACATCCCAAATCTGCTCCATTGCTTTAACTGCCAAAGATTTGGCCACCATCAGGATCGATGCACACACAACCCAGTGTGTGGAAGGTGCAGAGAAAATGACAATCACATAAACTGTCAAAAAACCCATAAATGTGCCAACTGCCAAGGGAATCACAGTGCCTATTCCAAAGACTGTGAAATCTGGAAAAAAGAAAAGGAAATTTCTAAAATAAAATACACCCTAAACATGACCTACCCAGAAGCAAGGTAAAAGGCAGGAACAATTAAATATGCAGAAATAACAAAAAAGAATACTCCCAACTCTAATAAACACAATGGCAATAATTACACAACAAACAGATATTAAATTCCAAGAAACCACCAACCAAATCAAAGAATTGAAAAATCTAATTGAAGAAATGAAAAAAAATCAAATATGATTAAAACTCCATCAGAACCAAAAATCCAACCACCACACCCAATAGAAACAACCCCTCTCACAGAAAAAAAAAAGAAAGCAGATACTAAAAAATACTCAAGAAGAGAAAGGTAACAAAACCGCACCCAACAATGAAATAAAACAAAAAGCAAGCAGATCACGTTCAACCTCCAGGCCAAGAACCACAGCCAAAAACACACCTGAGGAAATGGACATAGAATAATAAAAACCTAACAGTCACAAAAACTTAAAACAAACTGAAACACAATGACCACTACTACACACAAAATATTACAATGGAACTGCAGAGGAATTAATGCAAACATAGAAGAACTACACCAACTAACAGCAAATCTAAACCCAGCTGTTATTTGTCTTCAAGAAACCTTCCTCAAAGACGGAAAAAAATAAACCTTAATAAATATCAACAATTCAACTATACAAAAAATACCGATCTCCGTGCATTGGGCGGCTCATCCATCTTAGTTCGAAATGATGTACCACACAGCCACTTAGAGCTTAAAACAAACTTATAAGCAAAAAGCTAGGTTTACAATTTTAATAAAACCCAAACATATAAAAGTAGATTTATGCATTTTGTTTGTCTTTGAGAATCAACAAAAATATTAAACTGTTTATTTATTAGATTGTTTATTTATAATAATAATTTTACATTTCCAAGGTTATAAAAATATGTGATCAATTCGAATGTAATGTTTATCATTTACCATTTTTATAAAGAAATATAAATTTATAAAAATTTACAAAATTATAAAAATATATGAACCAAACATGAAATTCATTTGACCTCAATTTCATCATGAACAAAAACAGCAATGTTCTTGACAGTTTTTTACATTGATGAACTTTTGAAACACCTAAAAAAACAATCAGTAATGTTTAGAAATCTCCTTTACTTGTTTAAAATTTTAAAATTAGGTTTTATTTTTTTTAAGCCTTTTGATGTGAAATCAATCAAAAAAATATTGATTTGGTATTTTTTTCTTTATTTTCTAAAAAGAAAATAATTTTCATTGTGTGATAGCTTTTAGTGGAAATATTTCATCTAAAGTATTAAAAAAGATTAACCTTTCCCCCCCTTTTTTCTACTGATTCTATACACTTCCTTTCTTCCCTTTACTCCTCTTTCCCTTCTTCCCTCCCCACTTCCTTCTCTGTGACACCTTTTTCTACTCTCACCTTTTACTCCCTTTTTCTATTTGTAATCTTTTTTTTTCTCTCCTTGTTTCTCCCTCTCTCTGTAATACCCTCATTTTCTACTTGACCTTCTTCCCTTCATTTTCTATCTCATGACTTCTATTTTTTTTCATTGCAGGTGGCCCGATGCCCATATTGACTGGAATTCTACAGAACCTTTGCTTTAATTTTTAACTGAATTCCACTGAAGATTTTATTTTTTCCTATTTATTTCATTGTATATTTCTCTTCACGCCTTTCAAACCTGAAATGACATTTTGGGTTAAAATGAAACCCAAATCCTGATTCTCCACATGCGCTCTCCAAAATAACTTGGTTGTTATGAAGAAGATTTCAACAAAACGATCCGTCCAAAATAACTAAGAAGTCATTCCTAAATCTGGCATTTCAACAAAATATTTCCTGAAAGTAACAAAAAAGAAATTTCCCCGAGAAACAAGAATGAAAAATTGGTGATTAAAAAATAACAAGATGGAAATTACAACTTGGAAATGCATGTTCCTGTCCATTTTAAGGTGGTTCTTATTGATTAATGTTCACCTAATAAGATTATGCAACGTTTTTGGTTTGAAATTAGTTTTTTAAATCATTAGTGTCTTTGTTTGAAAGGATGAGTAAAGATATTGTAATTATACTAATGCATCAATCAATTGGTTAACAACTAGTTGATGCTACTCATTCCTGCAAATCATAAAATTTCCCAAGATTTATATGCACTAGAAGGAGAATGATTGGTGAACTTTCTAGTTGAAAATCTTTATTTTTTTTAGAATTTGTTTTTAGTTGAACTGTTGGAATTGAGATAAAGTGAAAATAAGAGATTTTTTTCAATTTAAGAATTTTGTAGAATTGTTTTTTTCTGGTTTTTCACTTCTCAAGGTGACATATCAATCTTGTTTACATTTTACAAGATTTTAATTTGCCTTTGAATACTGATCCATGAGATTCCTTTTGTTAAAAAGACTGAAAAATCCCTTGGATCTTTCCAACTTTATCTGAAACAATCCTTAGAAAGAATAAATGAATGAAGCAGTCCTTAGAAAGAATAAAAGAATAAAAAAATGAAACAGGCCTTAGAAAAAATAAAAGAATGAAGCAGTCCTTAGAAAGAATAAAAGAATAAAAAAATGAAACAGGCCTTAGAAAAAATAAAAGAATGAAACAGTCGTTAGAAAGAATTAAAAAAAAAAATGAAACAGTCATTAGAAAAAATAAACAATAAAATAAAAGAATAAAACAGTCTGTAGAATAAAAGAATAAATAGAATGAAAGAATAAAATAAAAGAATGAAAGAGTCCTTAGAAAGAATAAAAGCATAAAAGAATGAAACAGAATAGAAAGAAAAAAAGAATGAAACAGTCTTGAAAAAGAAGAAAAGAATGAAAAAGTCCTTAGAATAAACAGAATAAAAGAATAAAATAAAAGAATGAAACAGTTTTTAGAAAAAATAAAAAAGAATGATAACAGTCTTTAGAAAGAATAAAAGAATGAAACAATCCTTAGAAGGAATAAAAGAATGAAACTGTTTTTAGAATAAACAGAATAAAAGAATAGAATAAAAAAAATAAAACAGTCCTTAGAACAAAAAAAAAAAAGAATGAAAAAATGAAACAGTCCTTAGAAAGAACAAATGAATGAAACAGTCCTTACAAGAAATAAAAGAATGATAACAGTCCTTAGAAGGAATAAAAGAATGAAACAGTCCTTAGAAAGAATAAAAGAATAAAAAAAAAAATGAAACAGTCCTTAGAAAGAATAAAAGCGTAAAAGAATTAAATAGTCGTTGGAAAGCATAAAAGAATAAACAGAATAAAAGAAAATAAAAGAATGAAACAGTCCACAGAAAGAATAAAAGAATGAAACAGTCCACAGAAAGAATAAAAGAATGAAACAGTCCACAGAAAGAATAAAAGAATGAAACAATCCTTAGAAGAAATAAAATAATAAAACAGTTCTTACAAAGAAAGAATGAAAGAGGACCTAGAAAGAATCCCTAACAAAATAATTCTGTGGCTCTGTTTACTGTTTCAAGATTTGCTACTGAATTTGTAATTTTGTAGCTCCTTGTTGTCCTTCTATTTGCCATGTCCATTCAAGATGTGGGTGATCATGGCTCCCCACAACTTCCTGTTCTTTAGAGCTTTTAGTAAAATGTTTGTTTTTTTTTACTATATCTCATATTGCTGTTCTGCTAACGAAGCTTCTTAATTTTGTCTTATTCAAGGGAAAAAAGAAATACAAGGTCTATCTGGAATGTATCTGACTATTTGAAATATCTTGAAAATTAGTTGTGTGTTTCTGATTTAACTTGGCAGTGAATGAGACCTTATATGCTCAACAGCGAGATGCCATTAAGTGAGCTTGTGAATTTGGTGACATTTTAATTCACAATGGCCAGGTTTTATTTATTTATATTTTTGGCCAAACATTGCATTGCCACAACTTATTAGCCTCCTTACAGTAGAGATTGTGGGGATGTGTGTGGGTGGTGCAGTGGATATTGGCTCAGAATGAGGAGTTGAAGAGCCAAGTTCGAATTACCGTTGAATTCGTTGCATTCACTAATGTGCAAATACCATTGGGAAAGGTATTAATCGGTTGCTTATCTCTCCAGCTATGGATTAAATAGCAGGACAGATTGGGTTCTATATCCTTGGTTGGCAACCAGTCTGCCACAGAAAGTAATGGCAACCTACTGTGGAAAAATATTTTACCTAGTCAATCATGTCTCTTTCGAGACTTGATCACCCAAATGTGTAATTGGAATTTCAGCAACTTCCAGTTTTCTTCCAATATAAAATTGCCATTTTAAATGCAATGGGAGAGATTGCAGAAAATTGCAATGAGGCAGCTGATGGCAATCCTAAAAGAGAACATTGTAAATATTTTGAAAATTAGAAGAAATCTTGGATAAGTGTGTAAAATTGCAATGGATGTACTTTGAAGAGGACTAAGGAGCCATATTTCTAGGAGCAGGTGGGGTAGGATCTTTGTTTTCTTTTAATATTAAGTGACTGGGTATTTTCTGAACAGATCTTACATGCTGTTCTTTGAATTTAATTGATTTGTTTGCTTGTATAATAATTGGCTTTTCAGTATTTAACCCCATCAACCCTGGCCCACACAGAAACAGAAAATTAATTTTATATTTTAAATTACTAAATTATTAAAACCTAAATTTCTATGTTATTTAGTATTATCCAGTTTTCTCTTTTGGACTATGAAGCAAAAATTTCCATAAGTAACCAGTTGTTACCACAAGTGTCATGAATGCTATTTTCTTTTCTCCAAATTCAAATTCTTACAACCTACTCGCTTAATTCAAAACAAAAACGGTTGTATTTTACTTTTAAAAAGTTTTTTTTTGTTTTTAATGAAGCTGCAAAGTATTGGAATAAACGTGACAATGGAATGATTTCATTGAAAAAGCTGTCCACTTTAATCTAATTGTGATATGGCTGTGATACTAACCAAAATTTGAAGAACTCTCATCACTGAAAGAGGCTAAAAACAGTAAGCCTATTATTACCTGCAAATGACTGAAATTTCCATCCAACATTGCGTCTTTATGGTTTACCTACACGTGATGTAAGCTTCTGCTACAGTTTGTGCTTTAGAATAAAATATCTTCCTCCACTGACCTTAGGTGTCATTGTGTCAATGATCTGTTGAGGTTCTGTGAGATTTCAGTTGCAAAATGGTTAGTAAAGACAAATGAATGAAAACCTGTACAATTGAATTTAAGAAAGATCTGTAGTTGTGAGAGGAACTGATGGTTGTCTCTTGTATCCGGGAATTGAATTTCTTCATTTCTCATTGTTCTTTTATGATGATGATATTGTTGACTAAGTTGACCAATTCTTGCATGGAAGAGTCTATGGCATTGACTGCATGGTAATGTTAGTAGTGGACCATGTTGATTTTGTCGAGCCTTTCTCTCTTGTCATTTAATATCTTCCTCTTCTCTTCAGGTGACAAAACACCAACAGTTGGTACGGTCCGGTGACTTTCCCTGTTGTTTTGAGTTGGTCCTTGTGCATTTGATGAGATCTTTTTCCCTTAAGTGAGAAACTTTGACACTTCCATTCCTGCTACCATTGCTGGGCATTGAAAACAGTGTTTAATGATCAGTGGTTCAGTGCTTTGGCTGTTGGCTCTTTCCAGGATTTTGGTGTTCCCAATCTTAATATAAAAGTATAATGGAGCCCAAACCAGAAGATGCAATGTTGCAAATACAGTGATTATCATTATTACTAGCAGTATAGCCTGCTGTTGATTGGGTGTAATGAAAACTTTAAAATTAATCCATGGTCCTGGAGCTCAGACTCTTTTGATGTTGGCACGAAAGACTAAAAAGCAATAGATGTTTGCAGTTAAAGCGAAACCGTAGACTGAAAGAAAAATGAATGGATGTAAGTCAAATTTTGATTTCCTGGTATCGATATCAAATAAGTTTTTTTCATCATAAACTGAATTTTGAAGGCTAAATAAGTCCTCTGAGTAAATGGTATCATGGTTGAGACTAAGAAGTACAATTATACCTACTTAGAGCCAAACCCGAAGCAAAAACTGAAATAAAAGGGCTGAAAAAAATACAGACATATAGGCAGATAAACACACACACACACACAAACATCTTACCTCTTATATATATATATTATCGATTTTCTGGACTATTGTAAGAACTGCAACCTTGAAACTTCTGAATGTCTTTTCTTATGTCTTTGTCGTGGGTGTATCGAATTTGATTAAAATCGGACCATTCCTTCTATAATCCGATTTTTTCAATTATCGATTTTCGATATTTATCGGGGGTACCATGATACAAAACCTAGCTAAGAACACTCGCAGATGCTTATAGTACAACTGTGTATATTTTCAAGAAAATCGGTTCAACTGTTTCGGAGTCTATAGGTAACGGGGACACACACACACACACACACACACAATCCCATTTATAAATAAATTTAGATTATTAATTGGTAAAGTATTATTTCTGGGATCCTGTTTAAATTAATAAAACTCTGAGAAACTTTTACCATTTTGCAATAAAAAGGAATACAAGAGACATTGTTGATATTTTGGCAGCAAAAATTTCATTAAAACAAAATCAGGTAAGGAATGATTTGCTTTTCAATTTATCTGTTGTGTTAGCCAACAAATAAAACTTGTCTAACATATGTGTTAAGCGTAACAACAGAAAAAAAATGATTGATCAAAACTTGGAGATAAACATTACATATCAATTTTGAATTTACAAAAACAGTAAATAAAAATATTTATAAATATACAATTTTTGTTGCATTCAAAAACAAGAAACATAGTTTACTTCTGGTGAGTGTTTTGAGGAGAGAAGGGGAAGGTAAGGTGTCAAATATCTTTACCCAGTTAAGTTGGCGAGGAAGTTAAGTGCTATAATTTTTGGAAATCCTTCAGTGAGTATATAAAGAATAATTATTAGTTCGATAAATGAAAGAGTCAAAAATATGTATTTTCCCATATAGTTCCATGAGGTCCTCTTTCAGGTCTTAGTTGGTCAGACTTTTTTATGAGATTCTTTTGGTTGGATATAAATCCTTGAATCAAAAACCGGAGTTGATAATGTCAGCAAATCCTTTTAACAACTCTTTCAAATTTTAGTTGGTACAACTTTTCTATGAGATTCTTTCGGTTGGATATAAATCCTTGAATCAGAACTGGAGTTGATAACGTCAGCAAACCCGGGTAACAACAAACTACTCACTGCCCAAAACCTATTTTTATAGGGGCTAACTCCTAATTTGCATATTTCTAGAACCTTTCAAATTCTCTCGAATCTACTGGGATTTTCTACAATCATCCAAAACATTCTATTCCTAATTTCTCTATTTAATAACTACTTCATAAATTAAAACTTTTTTGCAATAACAAGTAGGACTCAATAGAATCTCTTACTACAACTTTTTAGACATTATTATTATTATTTTATATAAATGCATCCTCATAACAATATTTTAAAGTATTTAGTAGCACTGGTTTTTCAAATGTAGTCCAATTCGTTAATTGTAGCCCAATTGCAAGGGCTGAGAAACTGTGGCTTGACCACACTTATAAACAATTCAATTAAGCTGAAGTTACTACCCATTCTCAAACATCATGGAATTCATATTTACTAAGGTTAATGAAAATAGTCACTGATGCAGGCTATGATGATGATGATCATGATCTTGTCCACATTACAGATAGATTTAAAACAAAACTACTGCTTCATAGTTTGAAGACAACTGTGAGAGATTGTGGGTCCTATGGGAGTGCAAACAAAACTGGGAATATGTAGCTTATAAACAACAAGATTCCATCATTTCTCTGCCAAATAAAAATGGTTGACCAATTCATTTATCTTGGCAGTAATATATCCGCTACAGAAAGTAACATAAATATCTGCATTGGCAAAATATGGGCTGCAATGGGAGAGGCTGTCACTAATTTGGAAATCAAATTTACCAGTTAGCATGAAAAGAGGCTGCTTCCAAAGCCATTGCCACATCATTTCTATTGTATGGAAGTAAAGCATGGACATTAACAAATGCCTCTGAAAATCAATTCTTCTTCTATGTGCCCTGTCCTTTCAGGACGTAGGCAATCATGGCTTTCCACGTCTCCCTATCCTGGTGGCTCTTAGCACGCCTTCTGTTTCACCATGCAACCCTCGTTCCATCATCCAATTGATTAGGTCCTTCAAATATGTTATTTGCTGCTTGCCCCTGTCTCTTTTTCCCTTAATCTGACCTGTTAGTATCAGGTTCTCCAAGCCCTCTTTCCTCATTGCATGTCCCAGGAACTTCAGCTGTATCTTCTTGATGCTCAGAATGAATTTCCTTTTTGTTTCCATCATTTTCAAAACCACATCATTGTTCACATGCTCGATCCATGAGATTCGCAGCATCCTTAAATTAGATGGTAGACGCACAAGGATATTGCTTCTCTAAATCTATTCTGGAGGCAACACCCAACAAAAAAGAACTATCTACCTTTCATTTCACAGGTGATCCGAGTAAGAACATAACAGTAGGCCATTCCAGGTGAAATGAGTATGAACTGTGCTTTGCCAAACACCAAATCACGGATGCGTACCAATATGAGTTGTACTTTCAGAATGTACCGTCAACAATTATTTAATTATGTTGGCTGCAAGTGGGAAGATCTGCTAGAAACAAGGGATGTCTATGAAGACTGCAAAGGGCCAGACGAATCTTTGTGACCAGCACGACCTGAATAAAAAATGAAAAAGAGATAAATATTTTATAAATTTCTTAACTTGTTGTTTTTAATTTCAGTTATAGATTAAAAAAAAAGTAAGTGAAATTAAGATGAAAGAAATATTCCCCATCAAAACAGGCAATTAATGAATTTCTCGTGTGGTTCAGTGGATATCTACTCGGAACGAGAAATCGGGTAGCCGAGTTCGAATTTCAGTTGAATTCCTTTTTCTCTTTTTTTTCTCGCTGAATGGAAAGTTTTATACAGATTTCTTCAGTTCTCTTTCCTTCTTTGTCTTTTTCTTTTTTCTTTTCTAGTTGTTGAGTCGAAAGTTGTATCGGTGAAGTAGATCACACTTTTTTTTCTCTTGCCTCGGGATTGATATGAATATTATTTCTTCTTGGTTTCCAGTGTGACGTTTTCTTTATCTCACTGTGAATATCACTGTCAGTATACTAAAGTTAATTCCTTTAAATCAAATTCTTTTTTCCGAAGTTTTATTAAATTTTCACGAGATTTATGCACGTAAATCCATAGCGAAAGCATCGAAGTTTGAATTCTGAACTAAGACTAATTTCGCACATTCAAATTTTTCGCTCCAAGGTTTTGGCAGTGACTTCTAAATATATTTCCAAATAGAGATTTCTATCCGTGCGGACCTTGCTTTCGAGATCGTCGAGGAGTTTGGAAGACATCCGGTCAGGTCACCATGCTACCACGTGATCCGGGAGGAGAAATATATACAATTTATAAGACACGCAATCTACTTAAATGCATGCACGTTGAAATAAAACGGATTTTTTAAATTGTTTCACCCCAAGGAAGGCGGTACCACCACTGATGCGCAGAGGGCTACATAAGAGTAAAAGTTTAGACAGTAGAAGAGTGAAGAGAATGTCGGACCATTTACAGGAGCTGTCAGAGAAAGGGCAAGAGTAGGATGGAAACACATGAGTGAAGACAGTTGCGAATGTAGAGAGAAAGGAAAAGAACAAGATATACGGGGTGATGGAGAAAGAACTGGAGTCAAGTGGATAAGAGATGGGTATTGACATTGCATTTAAATTCCTGACAGTTGCAAAGGCAGAGAGAAAGGAAAAGAACAAGATAGAACAAGATATACAGGATGATGTAGAAAGAACTGGAGTCAAGTGGATAAGAGATGGGAATTGACATTGCATTTAAATTCCTGGAGGTTGTAGCCGTCAGGAAAGCAAGTATATGGAAAGGAATTCTACACGCGGGAAGTGCGAGAAAAGAAGCTGACGGAGAAGAATTGTCGGCTGCGTTTGGTTGATCTAACTGTAAATAAGTAGGACCTTGATGCCGGTCTGGTTAGACGAGTAAATTCTTGTGGCGGGGGCACAAGTGACGTTGAAGGCAGAAGAAAGCCACATTCCGCCGGTAAGAAAGTGGCTGGAGTCGAGCTGCCAAGTCGGGACCTATCACATCACCGATTCTCTTTTGGAGCCTGTGAAGAACACTGAAATGAACAGCAGGAGCGCCTGACCAGATATGCCAATAGAATTTTATGTTACTGGCTTCAATTTTCACACTTTCTGAATGTATTAACTATTTAATGTACTTATAAAATCTGGGGGTCTATTTTTAATAAAGTTAGGTGGGTGTTAGTAACTATATATATATATATTTTTCTAAACATATGCTGTTAAATATAAGAGACAATGAATGTCTATTATGTTTAATCATGAGCCGTTCTAAACGTCGTATTTTTGCTTTAATTTCAGTTGAAAATAAAGACAAAAATTCTCCAACATTTGGATAATTATTTATTGGTTTTCTTCTAAGCTTTCG
The DNA here is from genome assembly GCA_037127315.1 of Ascarosepion bandense. Lineage (NCBI taxonomy): Eukaryota > Metazoa > Mollusca > Cephalopoda > Sepiida > Sepiidae > Ascarosepion > Ascarosepion bandense. The sequence continues at coordinate 2,119,130 of JBBBDQ010001522.1, forward strand.
GCCCCCATGAGCCATCTTCAGAGAGGTTGTTTAGACTGAAATATTATAAAATCCACCATCACCGAAGATTTTATTTTGTGTTGACATAAAACTCAGCTTTACAACGGCAATAGTTACCAAAAATAATAAACGCAGTTCTTAAATTTGCGATGCGGTTTTATGACGTCACACCGCGTGATAGCGCGAAATGACAACAAAACCATCTAGTCAAATGCAATGTAATATGTTATTTCCTGTTTTAAAGTTGATTTTATTGAGTGTTGGTTGTTTTGATTTGATGTACATGGCCTCCAATATAGGCAGGTTCCTCTTACTGTGTGTATGAGTAAGGATCACCGTATTGTTGACCAAAATCTGTCTGATATTACCTACATGTTTATGTTTTTCAGAGAAATGTTGTTTAATAGTACTCTGATCAGAAAGATGACATGTAAGTCTACGGGTGAGCGTGGTTGTAGTAAAACCAATATATGTACTAGGTTTTTTATTAGTATCAGAGATGCAATCTCTGAATGGGCATGTAAATTGGTACACTACATTGGTTTTTTGTAGAGAATTTAGTTTAGTGCTTGTTGGGTTATTATAGACTATGAGGTCAATTGTTTTAAACTTTTTATAATATATAATGAGTTTAATTGGATTATTACTTTCCACTGGTTTAACATTTCTACGTATTATGTTTTTGAGAGTTTTTTCATCTTGTTTATAATTATTATGTATTTGGTTGTAATAGTATAAGTTAATAGTGTTATGTTTATTTTGATGTAAACCATTATTATTAATATTATCATTATTGTTAGAGCTATTGTTAATTTTGTTGAGTTACATTTTAATTTGTTGATCAATAACGGAGTTAGGAAATCCATTATTGACTCGTGTTTGCTTAATGTTGTGTAATTCTTTATAAAATATAGATTTGGAAGAAGATATCATTTGTGTGCGTTGAAGTAAGTTTTTTATAACAGCTAACTTATATCGTTGGGGGCATTCACTATTGTAATTAAGAAGAATTTATGCTAGTTGGTTTCCTATATAGAGAAGTAGTAAATTTATGTGTGCTAGAATCAATGAATACATCAAGGAATGGGATTTTGTTATTAATATTAAGTTCTAATGTAAATTTGAGGACGGAGTGACTTTCAAATTTGTTTTTGGTAACTATTGCCGTTGCCAAATATATATATATATATATATATATATATATAATGTAATATATATGTATATAATATATATATATTATATATATATATATATATATAGTAAATAGTCATCCACAAACAGATCTGTTTCGCAGCTCATCAGTACGGTTAGACATCCGATTGCTTTTAACCCAGGATTGAAACCCGACCGAATTGGCGTCAGTCGACGATTCTGCCTCTGAGCTATGGGCGCTCGGTAGAAGGAGGCAGACTTTTATAGTAAGTATATATAATATATATATATATAATATAGCAACTATATATATATAATATAGATATAATATAGTAAATTTATATATATACATATAATATTATAGTCATCCGCAGACAGAGCTGTTTCGCCGTATCGCAGCGAAACAGATCGGTTAGACATCCGATTGCTTTTAACCCAGACTTTTAGCGTATGATGTATGATACGCCAATAGCCAGCGTGCTTTAATACATTACTGAATGAGCGATATATATAATACAGTAACTATATAAATATATAATATATATATATATATTATATATATGTATATATCGCCCGGTTGACACTCCACCCACGTCTATTGAACAGGTTAAGAGGCTCATCCCTTGTTCCCTGTTTAGGATGTGGTTTCCGGCTTTCTCTTTTCCAATCTTTCCACTATTACGTAGCCCTCTGCACATCAGTTGCGTTACCGCCTTGCTCGGGGTGATACGATATATATATATATATATATATATATATATATATATATATATATATATATATATATATAATATAGCAACTATATCGAGGATAATCTAACAAGATCAACTTAATATAAAATATTAAGTGTTATATCTATATAGAGAGCTCAATGGATGTTATCGAGAGCAATATGATATTTATAAAGGAAAACTTAACACGTCATTTAAATTGGTTATCAATTATAATTAATTTCAATGAGCTAAATTAGCTCATTTCATCAGACCACACAACATTCCTTGCATTTGGTACAAAACATTTTGCCGGAATAAGCATTTCCTTTAACTGATGAGAAAGATAAAAAATGAAAAAAATAAAAAAGTAAGATCAAAGAAAATGATGTGTTGAGTCTTCGTATATATATATATATATATGTGTGTGTGTGTGTGTGTGTGTGTGTGTGTGTGTGTGAGAAAACTTTACAAATTTTGTCTATTTTTTTTAGTCGCTGAAGACTTTTTAGGCAACCTCCAGCTTTTGTTCTGTTGAATTGGTTTCCCCAAAATAAATTGAATGTGACAAATATTCATGTTTCGTCTTAATAAATCGCGTCAGTTTTCCTACATTTTCTGTTTGGCATTTGCGTAAACGTTATTTTCAACCTATTTTTTATTGCCACTAAAAAGCATTCAACCTTTTCAATGCACGACTGTCTGAATAGATTTTCTTCAGGTCACGACGCCAGTGACATCTTGACCTAGTTATTCAGAATCCGTTAAAATGCCAGTTTCCATCCATTTCTCTGCAAAACTTCGAACTTTTCACTCAAATATTATCTATTGCACACTAAAGATATGAAAAATATGAAATTCCTTACGGCAGAAAGAGACTGGCGAATTCTTTTATAGTTTTTTTTTTTTTTTACTATGCTTTCACCATGTCAATAAGTTTGGGAGAATTATTTAACTGAAAGATCGATTAGGCGTTGGCGTGCATATGTTAGTCGCTATGGAAAGGTATATCGCCTCCGTATGAGCCTATGGTGGATAGGAAATTAAGAGGGTTGCATACGACAGGTTCCACTGTACACTTAGCAAATAAGATGTCGCACGCAAGTTACGAGGGTTTTAACCATGACGTATCTTCAGGCGGAAGGGTAGTTTGTTGTGACAGCTAATTTGATAAGTATATTTTACTCTACTTTCTTCTTGATGAATTTTGTATGGAGCACTTTTTCTTGTATCATGACTTGAAGCGGTTGTTTTCTACTTCCCTCCGTGCTATATATATATATATAGTCATCCGCAGACAGATCTGTTTCGCTGTATCACAGCTCATCAGTACAGTTAGACTCCGACTGCTTTTAACCCAGGACTGAAACCCGACCGAATTGGCATCAGTCGGCTCTTCTAAATCTGCGCTGTGGGCGCTCGGTAGAAGAAGGCAGGCTTTTTAGCGTGTATATTATCATTATACATGGCCAATAGCCAGAGTGCTCTAATTCATTACTGAATGAGCGATGCGTACAAGCCAGAGTAGCTACTGTTTTTCAAAGTTTACCATTCTTCAGTCAGGGTGTGAGAGCGTAAATAGTCATCCGCAGACAGATCTGTTTCGCTGTATCACAGCTCATCAGTACGGTTAGATACCATGTTTCCATGGCTTTTTTTTTGTTATCGCTTGAAGAATTTTTTTCCAACCTCTTCACTTGGCAAATTCTCTGTAGAACTTTTTCACTCAAATATTATCTATTGCACATTTTTCTTTGATGTGATGTCTACCTTTAGGACGTAGGTGATCATGGCTCTCTACTATCTCCTGTCCTTTGTAGTTCTTATTTTGTTATTTCTCCTAAACGTTGTCCCACCATCCATTTACTGAAGCTCATTTTTCTTCTATGCGCTTTTTCTCTTCAGGATGTAGGTGATCGTGGCTCTCCACAATTTCCTAGCCTTCTTAATATATTGTCTTTTTATTCCTCTTAAACCCTGTTCTTCCATCCATTTACTGTCTCAATTATGCACTGTTTTTTCTCTGTTCCTCTTGCCTTTAACCTGTGAGTATCACATTTTACAAGCCCTCTTTCCTCATTATATGCCCTAGAAATTTCATTTCTTTTCCTGATGTTAAGTATAAATTTCCTTTTTGTTTCCATTTTTTTCTAGAATTTTGTCATTTAAGCCCTGTTTATTGAGTATGTGCGTCGTGGTGCATTGGATACCGGCTCGGAACGAGAAATCTGGGAGCCGAGGTCGAATTCCAGTTGAATTCCTTGCATTCACCTACACGCAAATACCATTGGGAAAGGTATCAATCCGTCTCTTCTCTTCAGTTATTGGTTAAATAACAAGACAGATTGAGTTCTATAGCCTTGGCTGGCAACCAGTCTACCGCAGAAAGTAATGGCAATCTACTGCGGGATAATCTTCTGCCAAGTCATTTATGTCTCTTTCGAGACATGATCGCCCAGCGTGTATCACGAATGGCACTTAACTGACTGACTATTGGGGATCCAGCTAATTTAGAATTGATTAATAACCAGTTGTGTGAAGAAGAAGAGACGGATTAAAACCTTTCCCAAGGGTATTTGCGCGTAAGTGAATGCAGCGAATTCGACTGGCATTCGAACTCGAATTTATTTATAAATTTATAAAGCTTATACTGGAAGTACTTTGTGGTGCGGTGAATACGAGAAATCGGAGAGCCGAGTTCGAATTCCAGTTGAATTCGTTGCATTCACTCACGTGCAAATACCCTTGGGAAAGGTATTAATCGTTCTTTTTCTATTGCAAAAAGTCTACTGCAAAAAGAAATGGAAACCTACCCCGTGTAAATCTGTCTGATCAGTCATGTTTCTTTCGAGACATGATCTCCCAAGCGTGTATCACGTGTGTCACTTAACTGACTGATACTTTGAAAGAGTAGAAATTTCTAGGGTACATAACGAAGCTTGGGGAATTTGACACGCCCAGGGCATTTTGAAGGCAAGCGGGATATAACCTACCAAACGAACTTGCGTACAGAGATGACAGAATAGAGATTAAGAGAGATAAAAAACAGAACTTACTCAGAGCTATAAAAGATAGAAAATTATGGAGGGCTATTATCTCCCACGTCCTGAAATGAAATGGCACATAGCGGAAGAACTTTCATGTCTCCCTTAAAAAGATTTACCTATTCTATTTGACACACCTGAATTGACAGCATGACTAATCTTACATTTTGGGTCATTATTAATTAAAACCTATGAATTAGTTGTATCACGTTGAATACACCGGTTCTTGTTTGATTACAGAAGTTAAGCAACGTTGAGCCTGGTCAGTATTTAAATGGGTGACCGCTTGGGAATACCAGGTACTGTAAGCGTTTAGTGACGGATGTCGGCTCGGAAAGAGAAATCGGTGAGCCGATTTTTAATTCCAGTTGAATTCCCTGCATTCACTTATGCGCTAGTACCCTTGGGAAAGATATTAATCCGTCCCTTTCCTCCAGTTATGGGTTAAATAACAGGGTAGGACTTGGGACCTTGCCCTTAAACAAATCCCAATGAAACTTTCTCCGTCGGGGAGGAAGCCGGCTCAACCTACCTAGGGAGCATGCGGTTTGGACAAAATTAGTTATTTCTGGATTAACTGAATTTAACCACAAATAATGGATACCACTTTGTTTGGTTTCATCTAACCCTGCCGGCCACCCAGTAAAGGTTTAAATTATTTGCTAATAATCGATTTCGGATCATTGGCAGATAAAACAGGCGTATAAAATTATATTGTCCATCGGCGATGAGAGAGCAGCATTACCTGTCCTCGAATCGACCCCTTCTCTTCTATTTGACGTGTTTTCTCATTGCAATGGAAAGATAAGATGTGGACATTAATAATCACGTATTAAACGACATGCCTCAAAGGAGACACTGAGTTCTGATGTTTATCAAGTCGTCCGACTGTGTGAAATTTAAGGCTAAGAAGTCAATTGAAAAAGTTTGGATAAAAGCCAAACGTTAAAACAAAATTTGGATTTCTTATTTAGATTTCTGTCTGGTCTTTCAATATTTAATACGGAAAGCCTGAGCCGTTTTTTAGTTGCTTGCATAATGTTCAATGGCTTCAACTTGAGTGGAATGAAGTCAAGGTAATTGATTAGGACAACAGGAAAGCAGAAGATGGCTGACACAATCATTGGACATAGAATGAATAGCATTTGTGGGCTTCGGACAAAGAAAGAAAGGACACTTGAAAAGAACGAGAACTGAGGACAGTCGTTATATTTAAACAGTTGCAGGCACATAGTTTAGTGGATAAAAATCTTTAATGTCGAGTAACTTCGGATGTACCTTGTGGTGCAGTGGATATCGTCTCGGAACGAGAAATCGGAGAGCCAAGTTCAAATTCCAGTCTAATTCCTTGCATTCACTTATGCGCAAATACCCTTGGGAAACCTGCTCTGTTTATTGTCCTTTCATCTCACTACAGGTTCCTACCGACTTCAAAGTTTCGTAAGAACACCGTTAGGATGTCATCCCTCATCGGGGCTGTGTTTAAAAAAACAAAATATAAAAAAACACAGTACCGATGAGTGAAGGCACAATAACGGTCATCTCACGAAACTTTGAAGTCGGCATGAAACTGCTCAGTTAAAGAGACAAATACTTTACACTAAAACTATCAACGCTCTATCTTGGCCCCGATATCAAGCACTCATACGATAAAAATCTGCTTGCTAAAGTACCTCTTACCACTAAAACTACTACTCCGTGCCGCCTAAAATTATCACAACTCAGCACTATATATATATATATAAATCCAGGTAGAGAGGACCCAAGGTTTTACGATTTTGAGTTCCCTGGCATTTAGGTTTTTTTATAAAAAGTGCTCAATACAATAAATATTGTAGAGAATGATATAATCATATAATTATGAATTAAAAGTACATTGCGACACGGAAATTTCTGTTTCAAGATTTCTATCTCGTCATCAGGCAATGTTGGATGTTGGTTGTGAAAATGATTTACATTTAAATACAAAAATAATTGGTTTACTATTTATGTATGTGGGAAGACAAAATTTATGTGTGTGTTCCTTTTAACCAATCAGAATAAAGATTCACTTTGAAATTTGGCCAGTAGTTTCTATTTTTAGGGAATATATACTTTCTTTTTTTTTCTTTTTTCTTTTTTTCTCTTTTTTCTTCCCAGAAGATAAGAAGTTGTGGAAGTGTCAACCTACTTTTAACCATTTTTTTTCTGTTTTCTATTTTTTATTTGTTCTCACTACATCCTATTACCTTTGATGTATCCATTCTCGTACCAAAAATGTCCTTTCTGCTTTCTCCATATCTTGACCTCTTCTCATAGAAAACAGGAAATAGATTGTTTTTTGTATTTAAATTTAAATCATTTTCACAACCAACATCCAACATTGCCTGATGACGAGATAGACATCTCGAAACATAGAAATTTCCGTGCCGCAATGTACTTTTAATTCATAATTATATATATATATATATATATATATATATATATATATATATGTTAAAGAACAGAACACACACCATTTACTTGCACCACGAAGGTCTCTTCAAGCAAGTAAGTGGTATTTGTTCTGTTGTTTGACATATTGTCAGCTCTGCATATTCAGTTCATTTGTGTTGGGTGTGCATTGAGCACTTTTTCGAACTACCGTCTGCGAGTCCATCCATCCACTATTTGGTTAATATATATATATATATATATATATATATATATATATATAAGTATATATTTGCAGTAATATTTTGCATTATTAGAGTTTATAATAAAATTTTCTTTCGCTACAAAAATGGTGTCGTGTTTGGGCGGTATATCCAGCACCTCTTCAGGCGATATACCTATATATAATTGTAAATAAAAAGAGAATGGTTATTTTGTTAATACTGCACAATAACATGGGCATCAAATTTATAAATACATAATAATTAACTATATTACAGTTTCATCAATGAAAGAATAAAGAATATTTCGGGTGATTCGGACGAGTTCATCTTTGCTTCCTTGCCTTGTAAAATTCTACAAAGTAATAACATTCTATTTTTATTTAGAATTATCCACTTGGCAAGAAATACTAAAATAGTATGAAATACATCATTTCTTTAAAAAAAAAAAACTGCGGCGGCCTAATAATTATGGCCTGTAGTGTACACTTACGTCCAGTTGAGGTTAAGAAAACGCTCTTCTAGAGCCTGTAGCAATGCCCATTCCCCAAATGTAAAATATTGAACTGATATATGAAAAAATCCCTGCTTTGTAAATTAAATTTACATCGAGCTCTCTGTTGGATCAATTCTAAAGTTTAATCTAATATCACCAGGATCCACTGGGATTCTTTACCAAATCTTCTCCTGTATTTATTACTGCTACTATATATATATATATATATATATATATATATATATATATATATATTCTAAAGGAATTTTGATTATTAGCTTGGATGATACATATTTCACCGCTTTGATGCTCTTAACGCGGCTCGCGGTGAAATATGTATCATCCAAGCTAATAATCAAAAATCCTTTATAAAATATTACTCTGTTAAATTAAATAAATGAATTTAACATTGAGTTCCCTCGAGTTCGTCTCTTTTGGAATTTACCCGGATTACATATCAAGTGTACTATATATATATATATATATATATATATATATAAATATTCTTACTAAAAAATTCCGAAACGATCGATGATTAAGATTATGTAATAAAAGATATTAAATATGCTTGCAGCGAATGCAGGATTTTACTGTTGCCTTATATGATCGACACATCAGAAAATACTTTTAAAATAATGATTGCTGGTTGAATTTTAAATTTGCAACAGATTTTTACGAGTCTTCTTATACGCTCTCTGTTTAGAAATTTGAAATCGTCTTGTTATCAATTGTAAAAATCATTCATTGAAATTCAGTCTGCGGTGGCCAGTTACTTAATTTCCGCCATTAACTGTATACCTCGGGTTATGTCGTTTCAAGTTAAGTCGTTCTCGATAATACGTTGTTTGTCTAAAAATATATGAAAAAATAAAAATCAAGTTTAAGTCATTTTATTCGACTTTACGTCTGTCCGCCACAAATACTGAAGTCGTACTATCACCAGAAGAACATTAAAAGCACAGAAAATCACATGTACATACATGTATTTGTTAATTTAAATTCTTCTGTAAGTTAGTTAAATGCCATACGTGATACACGATTAGGCGATCATATGAGGCCACAATTTGAACAACATAAGATGCGCAGATGATACAGTGCTGAGAGCAGACACAGAAAGGAAACTACAAGACCTCCTACAGAAGTTAGCTGAAGAGAGTGACAAGAAGGGACTACAAATAAACTAAAAGAAAACCAAATGCATGGTTATCAGCAAAAAGGGCAGCCCAATATGCCAAATACAGGTGGGGGATACTAAAATCAAGCAGGTACAAAAATTTAAATACCTGGGAAGTGTTATAACAGAAGGCGTGATGTGCGACACAGGGATCCGAAGGCGAATTGGCATAGCGAATGACGCGTTCCAGAAGCTGAGTAAAGTATTAAGAGACAAGAGACTTTCACTAGAAACAAAAAAGAGAGTGCTTAATTGCTATGTGATGTCAGTTATTCAAAGATAACGGCCAGAAAACGGGCTCAGCAGATATACAGAGATGGAAAAGGGTGTAAAAAATGATGTGTCTTTTCACTGGTTCTATTCAACTTATACAGCGAGACAATACGTTTTCGATTATAGGTCGTCTGTCTAAAAATATATGGAAAAATAAAAATCAAGTTTAAGTCATTTTATTCGACTTTACGTCTATCCGACACAAATACTGAAGTCATAATATCACTAGAAGAACGTTAAAAGCGCATAAAATCATGTTACTCTTCTGTTGATGCTGACGATCTAGAGCCATCTACGTCCACAATGTAAATAAACAAATTGAGTATGAATAATGGTAAATTTAAAAATAGTTTAATGCTATCAGAAAGGGCAATAGAAATGCAGAAGGACGTGTACCTGCTACGCAAAGACATTCGACAAATTACGGCACAAAGACCTGATAGAGACGCTCGGCAACCTTGACATATTCGGGAAAGTGTTGTGGAGCAGTTTTCGTACTGGAGGCACAGCAGAATCAAACCGGAAATAGGACGAGAACAGTGCGGTTTCGTCAAGGACATTGGAACAAGGAACGCGATATTTATGCTTAGAGTGTTATCAGAAAGGGCAATAGAAATGCAGAAGGACGTGTACCTGTGTTTCTTCTGCCACGCAAAGACATTCGACAAAGTACGGCACAAAGGCCTGATAGAGACGCTCAAATACCTTATCATATTCGCGAAAGACCTTAGTCTACTGGCAGCGAATTGTTTGCATACGGTCAGTAAACGGGTTCAGCAGATACACAGAGATGGGAAGGGGTATAAGATAAAGATGTGTCATCTCACCAGAGCTATTTAACCTATACTGCGCGACAATTCTGAGAGCTCTAGAAGTCCTGTCAGGATTCGGCATTGGCGGCCACAATCTGAACAATATAATATACGCAGAAGACACAGCGCTGAGAGCAGACACGGAAAGTAAGCTAAAAGACCTCCTATAGAAAGGAGTTAAAGAAAGCAGAAGAAAAGGACTATAAGAAAACTGAACGCATGGTAATCATTAACAAGAGGAGCCCAACATGCAAAGTACAATTGGGAAAATTAAAATCAAACAAATGCAAAAATTTAAATACCTCGGAAGTGGGCTAATTCCTGGTGGCTCTTAACATACTTCCTCCTGTAACAACACGCACACTCCGTTGTCATCCACCTGCTCAGGCCCTTCAAATATGATATTCGCTCCTTATCTCTGTCTCTTTTCCCCTCTATCTGGCCTGTTAGTATCAGATTCTCCAAGCCCTCCTTTCTCATTGCATGTCCCAGAAACTTTAGTTGTCTCTTCCTGATACTCAGTACTAATTTCCTTTTTGTTTCCACTCTTTACAAAACCTCATCATTGCTCACATGCTTGGTCCATGATATGCGCAGCATCCTTCTGTAGAACCACATTTCAGCTGCTTCAAGTTTTTCCTTCATCTTTGATGATTTGTTTAGAATTCACTGCCATATTGAAAACTGGCAGCAAACTGCCTGCATACGGTCAGAAAACGAGCTTAGCAGATACAAAATATAGAAAGGGGTGTAAGACAAGGGTGTGTCATCTCACCAGATCTATTTAACCTATACAGTGACAGCTCTAGAAATCCTGCAAGGATTCGTCATTATTGGGCGTAATCTGAACAATATAAGATACGTTGATGATACGGTGCCGATAACAGATACAGTAAAGAAACTACAAGACCTCCTACAGGAAGTTTTTAAAGAAAGCAGAAAGAAAGAACTACAAGAAAACTGAATGCATGCTAATCATTAACAAGGGGAGCCCAAAATGCCAATTACAAGTTGGGGATACGAAAATTAAACAGGCGCAGAAATTTAAATACCTGAGAAGTGTTTTAACAAAGGACAAAAAGTGCGATGCAGAGATTTGAAGGAGTATTGGCATAGCCAAGGATGCATTCCACAAACTGAGTAGAGTATGAAGAGACAGGGAAATTTCGCTGGGTTCAAAGAAGGAAGTACTGGATTGTTATGTGATATCTGTCTTTCAATATATCAGCGAATGCTGGACAATCTCATCAAAGATGAAATGTGGTTCTACAGGAGGATGATAAGGCTACTATGGACAAAACGCGCGAGCAACGATGAGTTTTTGGAGATAATGGACACAAGAAGGAAACATAAGGAAAAGAAAGCTGAACTTATTGGGACAAGTAATGAGGAGGGAGGGCTTGGAGAACCCGATGATTACGGGACGGATGGAGGGTAAAAGAGACAAGGGAAAGCAACGCATGACATACTTGATTGACTTGAGTAGATGAATGATGGAGCGGGAATCGAGTGGGATAACAGGAGAAGGGGTATTAAGTGCAACAAGGGATAGGGAAATGTGGAAGGCCATGATTGCCAACGTTCTGATGGACACTGCATATAGAAGAAGATCACAAAATAATTTTAATAAGTGTATTTGTTATTTGACCTTACAAAATAACTTGAATTTGTAATGTCTTAGAGCAAACCATATTCATAAATAATGAGTCCGCAATGTACTGTAAAGATCACTAAACTGTAAACATCTACACTTACAAGTGTGTACGTACATGTATTCATAAATTTAGATTACTTTTTTTTCTGTATCACATTAAAAACTAAAATTTATTTGTAAGCTTAAAATAGATTCTTAATGACCATATATTATTAAAAATGCATTTATAATTGAAATACAAAACTGAGAATGGTTATTTATGGTTTAGTCTAACGACAAGTAAATTTGTCTTTAGTCGTTGTTCGATATAACCATCAACTAAAGAATGGCTTCAATTGCTAAAAATACAATTCATTCGAAATAAAATATTGTTGCTGAACGGAAGATAGAGCTGGGAATTCCGATATGCAAATCTTAAAGGTCACACTATTTCAGCTTCTGTTTACTTTTGCCACTTCTTTGGAGGAGTTTTGCTTCGTTTTATGACCTGTTCAAACAAAGACTCCTAAGACTCCTAAGACAAAGACTCCTTTAAAAATAAAACTTTCTTGCCCCTTTTTCTCTGCACTGTAATATTTCTTTCTATTTCAGCTAGTAGACAAATTCATTATTTAGTGTCAGGTGAAACGAATATGCTAGATAATCCTTGAGTATCTTGGACAGAGCTTCTTTTTACTGTGCCACTTTCACAGTACGTGGCAGAAGATAGTTTTGACCCACGGATGCATTGCATCAATTGATTTTATGCATCGATTCTTGATTCCTGTTTCATCTTCAGTTGGCACTTGTTGCTTGCTCTGGATTTTCTTCTTCTTCTTCTTCATTATCATGTGCCGTGTCCCTTCAAGACGGTCCTGGATATGACGGTAAACTGCATCCGGCAGCAAGGCCTCTGATTGTGAGGTTGTGAAGAGCATGGAACCACCTCTTAATTACTAATGTTCCCAGATCCGCCCTGACCGGGAGTGGTAGCACCTGTTCAAGTCCCAGCTATGGGCAAATAGTTAACGCTCCAAAGAGGGGTCAAAACACTATGAAGATATAAAAACAGACTTTTATGAAATATATAAAAAAATCTTTGAAGGAAAAATATTACCAACAAAACTTTTTAAAATGAAAAATATTACCATGAAAACATTTTTGAAAGAAAAATATTACAAACAAAATGTTTTTGAAGAAAAAATGTTACTGACAAAAATACGTTTTTGAATGAAAAATGTAACCAACAAAAATATGTTTTGAAGGATAAATGTTGCCAACAAAAATACGTTTTTGAAGGAAAAATGTTAACAACAAAAATACGTTTGTAAAGAAAAAATGTTACCAACAAAAAGACGTTTTTAAAGAAAAAATGTTACCAACAAAAAGACGTTTTTAAAGAAAAAATGTTACCAACAAAAAGACGTTTTTAAAGAAAAAATGTTACCAACAAAAAGACGTTTTTGAAGAAAAAAATTTGACCAACAAAAATCGTTTTTGAAGAAAAAATTTGACCAACAAGAATATGTTTTTGAAGGAAAAATGTTGCTAACGAAAATACGTTTTTGAAGGAAAACTGTTACTGACAAAAATAATCGTACGTATTTGAAGAAAAAATGTTACCAACAAAAAGACGTTTTTGAAGGAAAATTGTTACCTACAAAAATACGTTTTTAAAGGAACTAATGCTTCGGCATTAAATGACCCCAATGGGTTGATATGCCGTAAAACAAACTGAACCAAGCAAAATCCTTTCAGGATGTAGGCGATCATGGACTTTTACTTGGCTTATTTTGTCGCTCTCAAATTTTTTTTATCTTGGTATCTCTCCCAAACTCCGCACTGCCATCCATTTGCTCAGGCCTATCAAGTATGTCTCGCGCTGCTTTTCTCTGCTCTCTTTCTAACCGTCCTGTGAGTGTTAAATTCTCCAGGCCCGCCTTCCTCGCTACGTGTCACAGAAACCTCATCTGTCTGTTCCTGATGTTAAGTATGAGTTTTCTTCTCTTTTGCATCCCCTTCAACACCCCGTCGCTACTCACGTACTCAGTCCTTAGTATCCTCAGCATCCTTTTGTAAAACCACATTTCTGCTGCCTCAAGCCTCTCCTTCATCCTTGATGAGATCGTCCAACATTCATTTCCATACAGAAGGACAGATATCATATAGCAATCCAGCAATCTTTTCTTTGTTTCCAATGAGATTTTCCTGTCTCTCAGAACTTTGGTTAGCTTCTGAAATGCATCGTTGGCCATGCCAATGCGTCTTTGGATCTCCGTGTCGCACTTTCCATCCTCTGTCAGAACACTTCCCAGGTATTTAAATTTCTTGACTTGTTTTATTTTAGTTTCTCCGACCTGTACTTAGTATATTGGGTTCTTCTTTTTGCTCATGACCATACATTCAGTTTTCTTGAAGTTTATGCTCAGGCCTTTCTTCTCACTTTCTTTTGCTACCTCCTGTAGAAGGTCCTGCATTTTCCTTTCCGTGTCTGCTATCAGCATCGTGTCATCATGTATCTTATATTGTTTGGATTGCGGCCGCCAATGACAAATCCCAGTAAGGCTTTTATTTCTCTCATAATTGTTTCGCTGTACAGGCTGAAAAGGTCCGGTGAAAAAACACATCTTTGTCTTACGTCTCTTTCTATTTTTGTATACCTGCTGAATTCACTTCCTATCCGTACGCAAGTGATTTGCTGCCAATATAGATTCTTGTTTATCCTAACGTCTTTTCAGAAAATGTCAAGTTTGTCGAGTACCTCTATCAAGTTTTGTAGCGTACTTTGTCAAACGCCTTTGCGTAGTCTACAAAGCAGAGATAAAGGTCCTTCTGCATTTGTATTGTTTTTTCAGATAGCATTTTGTGCATGAATATCGCATTCCTCGTTCCGGTATCTTTAACAAAGCCGCACTGTTCTTGTCTTATCTCTGGGCCGACTTTGCTGCGCGCTCTGTTTATCAGGATTCAGACAATGAGTTTTGTTAGGTGGGTAATTAAACTGCTTGTTCGGTGGAGTTCACATTCCTTTGCACCTGGCTTCTTTGGTAGTTTTATAAAAAATGATCTACTTAGGTTCTCGTGTATACTGCCATTATTGTAGATTTCGTTTATTATTTCTGTGAGCCTGTCTACGCCAAAGTCTTCCAAAGACATCAACAACTCTGTTACGATCTCGTCGGTTCCTGCTGTTTTGTTTCTCTTCAATTTGGCCATTGCAAATTCCACTTTGGTTTTTAATATTTCTGGTCTATCCGTAATTTTGTGCATTGTGGGTTGCTCTCTCTAACCGCAGAAGGGATCTTCGATATATTCGTCCCATCTCTGAAGTATTTTTTTCTTTTTTTAATACGAGTGTATCGTTCTTTGCATTTATGCATCCTGTTGCTGAGCAGGTCTATTGTCCTGTTAGTTCCTTTATTTTTTTTATGCATATCACCATTATTTGTTGTGCTCAGTCTCTCTACTTCGGTGCATTTCTCGCTGAGTCATGTTTCTTTAGTCTATCTACATTTTCTCCTTATTTCCTTGTGTAGTCTCTTGTATTCCGTTCCATATCTTGGCATCGTTTTCTGTCTCTTTTGCATCAGGTCAAGAATCACTTCGGTGATCCACTCGTTTTTCTTCCGACGCGTTTTTTCCTTTGAAATGATGTTGTTCCCTGATGTTATTAAAGCTACTCTTAATGTGTCTAATTTTGAGCTTCCGTTTTCAATTTGTCATTCGTATTTCGTTTTCACGCTCTCCGTATACATTTCCTGCAGATTCGGGTCATCCACGAATCTATTGTACTGCAGTCTTAGGGCCGTGGTCTTCTTCTTCTATGTGCCCTGTCTCTTCAGGACCTAGGCGATCATGGTTCTCCACGTCTCCCTATCCCTTGTGGCTCTTAGTATGTTTGCTCCTGTTACACCTGGCAACCCCCGTTCCGTCATCCACCTGATCAGACCCTGCAAATATGTTATCCGCTGCCTTCCTCTGTCTCTCTTTCCTTCTATTTGGCCAGTCAGTATCAGGTTCTCCAAGCTCTCCTTCCTTATTGCGTGTCCCAGAAACTTCATTTGTCTCTTCCTGATGCTCAGTATCAATTTCCTTTTTGTTGCCATACTTTTCAACACCTCATCGTTACTTGCATGCTCAGTCCACGATATCCGCAGCATCCTTCTGTAGAACCACATTTCCGCTGCTTCAAGTAGATTTCTTTAATCTCCTTAGTTTTATTCTTAGTTTGCACATGTAGGTGGTCGCTTCTGCAATCAGCATTTGGGTGGGCTTTGCAATGAAGAACTACATTTCTGAATCTCTTGTTTATATTAATATAATCAAGTTGGTCTTTAATTTCTACTCCTTCTACTTCTCCATGTTCATAGTCTTTTTGGGTGCTTTAATCTGTCCTGGGAGTATCATACTCATTTTTCCTCATTATATCTCTTAGATATTTCAACTTTCTCTTCTTGATGTTAAATATGCTTTCTTTTTATTTCTATTTACTTTAAAACTTCTTCGTAGCTCACATGTTCGGTCCATGGCATCCTCAGCATCTTTCTTTAAAATCACATTTCTGTTGCTTTAAGTCTCATTCGCTGCCATATAGGAAGGCTGATATCAAGTCAGTCAGTTATGTGCCATACGTGATACACGCTTGGGCGATCATGTCTCGAAAGAGACATGACTGACTGGGCAGAAGATTATCCCGCAGTAGGTTGCCATTGCTTTCTGCGGTAGACTGGTTGCCGACCATGGCTATAGAACCCAATCTGTCCTGCTATTTAACCCATAACTGGAAGGAAGAGACGGATTAATACCTTTCCCAAGGGTATTTGCGCGTAAGTGAATACAATGGATTCAACTGGAATTCGAACTCTGCTCCCCGATTTCTCGTTCCGAGCCGATATCCAATGCACCACAACGCACATAGTAGTTCAGTAATGTTTTCTTCGCTTTTAGCGAAATTTTTCTGTTTTTTAATACTTTGCTTAGATTTTTGAATGCATATTTACCTAACCCAATGCAACTTCGGATTTCAGTTTCTGTCCTCTGTTAAAACACTTTTTTAACAAGCAATTTATGGCCCAAATGGATTCTTTAAAATGTTCAACTACAAAATACTATTTTTACGACAAAATTACCATCATTGCATTTTCGCAAGTGTGGACTAAGAGCCTTCATGCCATGATATTAAAAATTTGTCCCAGCCGACATGATGCATAGCAGTGATGACGTCGTTGTCTTGAAAACGTTTTCCCCTATTACTTCTTACTGAAGAATATCCACTGATATTGGTTCTTTGTTAATTATAAATGGAATCTGTTCAAATTGAAAACTGATATTTAATACTATACTTACCGGTGTATAAATGGATTTAGAAAGCATAGAAATATCTCCTAACAATAGAATTTACCTTCAAAAGAGAGTGAGAGAGAGAGAAAGAGACAGAGAGAGAGAGGTGTCAAAATCATACTTATGTATGTGTAGAGGCAACGCATTCCAAGCCCATGTGATCCCAAATGTATCAGAGTGACAAGAACCTGACCCGTTAGTACAGTGGGAAGGTGCTGTTTCAAACTTCAAAATTCCAGGAACTCGACAAACTTACTACAATTTTCTGTCATGTCTGGGCTTACGGCCTATCGCGTTGAATACACCGGTTCTCTCTCGATCACCGAAGTTAAGCAACGTTGAGCCTGGTCAGTACTTAGACGGGTGACCGCTTGGGAATATCAGGTACTGTAAGCGTTTAGTGACGGATGTGCGTTGTGGTGTAGAGGATATCGGCTCGGAAAGAGAAATCGGTGAGCCAAGTTCGAATTCCTGTTGAATACCCTGCATTCACTTAAGCACTGGTACCCTTGGGAAAGGTATTAATTCGTCTCTTCCCTCCAGTTATGGGTTAAATAACAAGGGTAGGACTTGGGGACCCTGCCCTAAAAAAAATCCCAATGAATCTTGATACTCGAAAAGAAAAAAAGTATTATTAGACACAAAACTTATATAAAAACAACAATCTATTGTTGAAAGAAAAAGGTATTACCAGCAATAGATAAATAAAATTTAGTTGGCAATAAATAACCCGCCGAGGTTGATATGCCATAAAAAACAAAACAACGAACCAACCAACTGTCATGTCTTATGAGAAGAGAAGAACATGATATTTTCAAACGGCTGTAAATAAGGACTGGCCTAAATATATAGCAGTTACCTTTGGCATGTATTTAAAAAAAAATGCCATACACCTTCAAGACATGGGGATCATGTCTCTCTAAAGATAACCTTTCTTTATTAGTCATGAATTTCTTAGGAAAGATTTCCCATTTTCTTCTCGACGGTTTGGAATTCAGCATATTGCATCTCTTAGACTACTTGCTGCTCAAGGCTACAGAGACAAATCTACTCTGAAATTTGACGTCTAGCTGGGGTGGTAGAGCAGAGACAAATTCATACATTTTTCACTAAACTTGTTGTCGACTTACCATCTGTTATTTGTGGATCATTTACAAAATGTTGTGGAGTAGTTTTCGCACTGAAGGTTATAATCGTGCTATATCGGTTGCTAAATGACTTCACGCACCCAAAACGTTAGGAACTTGGTAATCTTCCCCCGTAAGCTTAGTATTCGGCTAACTACCGACTAATATCAACTGCCTAATAGTTCTAATGAACTCAAATAGAAGTCTAAAGAACTCTTATGAACTTCCCATTAACTCTTTATAATATAGGAGGGAGAGTCCATTATCTGAGGAATAGGTGTGTTTCAACATAACACAAAATAACAATAATAACACCTTTCGCCACTTTCGCAAATTCGGGAAAAATCTTTCGCGAGCCAATGTGAAATTATTTTCTAACTAATAAAAAATCTTGCATTAAAAATATTTTTATCTCTGTGTGAATTGAAATTTTGAATCTCTCTTACGGATTTAAAAATAGAAGCATTTTCTCGAGGCTCAAAAACTTTGAAGACCAGAAAGTGAGGAGAAAGGGCTAAACATAAACTTCAAGAAAACTGAATGCATAGTCATCAAAAGAGATCCCCAAATTGCCAACTACAAGTCAAGGATGCTAAAATCAAACAGATACAGAAATTTAAATATCTGGGAAGCATTCTGACAGAGGATGGAAGGTGTGACACTGAGATTTGAAGCCGGATTGACACATTTCAAAGGCTAAGCAGAGAGACAGGAAGATTTTGTTAGAGACAAAGAAAAGAATACTGGACTTTGGCAACAAATAATGGACAAACTCCTCAAAGATGGAGAGACTTGAAGCAACTAAAATGTCATTTTACAGAAAGATGCTAAGGATATCATGGATTGAACATGTGATCTATGACAAGGTTTTAGAGAGAATGTAAACAAAAAGGAAACTTATACTTGGCATTAAGAAGAGACAGCTGAGGTTTTTGAGACACATAATAAGGAATGAGGGCTTCCTCACTTACTCACAGGACAGATAAAGGGAAGGAGAGACAGGGGAAAGCCACTATAACCTACTTGATAGGCTTGAGCAGGTGGCTGGCAGAGTGGGGTTTAGGAGAGATACCAAGAGGAAAAATATTAAGATAAACAAGGGATAGGAGCAAGTGGAAATTCATGATTGCCTACATCCCGAAAGGACACGACACATGAAGAAGGAAAAGAATAGACTGGAATTGAGATCACATCAATTTACAATCGAGCTGGTTAGATGTAGTCATAAGTTCTATGCTAACAACTTCTTTTTTTTGTGGAACTTTTTGCTTGTGGAACACCCTGCCAGCTCCAAGCTTTCCAGCCAATTTTAATTTTCAAAGATTTAAATGCAATGTTAATCACTACTGTGCTTCTGATTCTCTTTTCTCTTTCTGCTTATTAAGGCACATAGAAGAAGAATGTTATGGTCATGCACATGTTGAAGCATGAAAAAACTGTTCTTTTTACAAACATTTTAGAACATTACTACAGTATTCATAGCTGATTCTATTTTTTTAACATGTTTTTTCTCTTTTCCTATCTTCTCACTCTTTTTTTTTTCAATTGGAGTAGATAGACTAAACTATCGCTTGGTTCACACTCCATCCACATCTATTGAACAGGTGAAGAGGCTCATCCCTTGTTTCCTGTTTAGGATGTGGTTTCCGGTTTTTTCTCTTTTCCAATCTTCTCATTCTTTTTTTTTTTTCAATTGGAGTAGATAGCCTAAACTATCGCCCGGTTCACACTCCACCCTCGTCTATTGAACAGGTGAAGAGGTTCATCCCTTGTTCCCTGTTTAGGATGTGGTTTCCGGTTTTCTCTTTTCCAATCTTTTCACTCCTATGTAGCCCCCTGCACATCAGTGGCATTACCGCCTTGCTCGGGGTGATATGATTAAAAAAAAAACAAAAAAAAACACACCTTACCCACATACACGCACACAATGGAACATACACGCACACAATGGACAGTCAGCACACATCGACTTAGGCCCTGTCCATGCACACAATAGAATGGATTAACCAGCAATTGCCTACCAAGTCTTTGTCTACAAACTCACAAACACATTAGGCTAACCATCATAAAGTAAGTCTGTCCACACAACTCACACCTCACTACGAATACTTAATTTCTTGATAAAACAAACTTCATTGCAAGGAAAATTGAACATTTTACTGTTATTGCATATTTCTGAAAGGAATTTCGAAATGTTGTTTCAATTGACGTTCTGCTTCTACTTTTTCACCAGAGAATAACTTTTTTTTTAATGTTTCTTTTAAAAGACGTGTTGTTGCAATTAATTGTTTAGAATCCAGACACTTAGCATCAAAAACCTGGGTAGGCGGATCACAACAAACCAACTTTAGAAAAACCGATATAGATTTGACTTTGGGGAAAGCTGACTGTTTTTGTTTAGCTGCATGACCTCTAGGGGTCATTTAATGCCGAGATTTAAATATTTTGTAGGTAATTTTAAGTATTTCTTTGATATTTCTTTTCTTTATCCTAATATTTCTCTCTTTGTTGCTTTCAGTTGTTCTTTGTTTGCTTGTTTTTTTGTTCGATTTCTCCCTTTTTTTTTAGTATTTTTCTTTTTTTCCTTTATTCTTTTTCTTCTTTTGTATTTTTATCATTTTTTCTATCTTTTTCTTTCATGTATTTTTCTTTTTCTTTTTTGTACTGTTCTTTCTTTCTTGTTCTTGTATTTTTATTATTTTCATTCTTTCTTTTTCTTCTCTTGTATCTTGACTTCTTTCTTTCTTTCTTTTTGTTGTATTTTATTATTTTCATTCTTTCTTTTTCTTTTTGTACATTTCTTTCTTTCTTTTGTTTTTTATTATTTTCATTCTTTTTTCTTTCTTGTACCTTTTTTCTTTCTTTTTTCTTTCTTTACCTTTTTTGTATTTTTTCTTATTTTCTTTTTCTTCCTTGTATTCTTATTACATTCTTCCTTTTTTTATTTTGTATCTTTCATTTTCTTTCTTTCTTTCTTTCTTTCTTGTATTTTCATTATTTTCATTCTTTCTTTTTCTTTTTTGTACCGTTCTTTCTTTCTTTCTTTGTTCTTTCTTTCTTTTTCTTCTCTTGTATCTTTTATTTTCTTTCTTTCTTTCTTTCTTTTTTGTATTTTTATTATTTTCATTCTTTCTTTTTCTTTCTTGTACCTTTCTTTCTTTCTTTGTTTCTTTCTTTATCTTTTCTTGTATTTTTTCTTTTTCTTCCTTGTATTTTTAGTACTTTCTTTCTTCTTTTGTATCTTTTTATTTTTTCCTTCTTTTTTCCGTATTTTTATTATTTTCATTCTTTCTTTTTCTTTTCTTGTATCTTTTTCTTTTCTTTATTTTTCTCCTCTTGTATTTTCATATTTTCATTCTTTTATCTTCCTTGTATTTTGATTATTTTCTTTTCTTTCAAATTCATCTTTTTATTTTCTTTCTTTCTCTCTTTCTTTTTCTTCTCTTTTATTTTCTTTCTTTTTTTTTCTTTCTTGTATCTTTGTTTTGTTTTTTCTTCTCTTGTATCTTTATTTCTATCTTTCTTTCTTTTCTTCTCTTGTATTTTTTCATTTTCGTTCATTCTTTTTTCACTTGTATTTTCTATTATTTCCTTTTTAAATTCTTTTTTTAATATTTGTTGTAGAGCAGCTAACACCCCTCTGGCGCTCTCAAAAATGGAATGGTCTGTGGATCGAAGTAGTTATAAAAATAAAGACTAATAACAGTTTGGGATTTCGGAGTGTCATTGACGATTACTATCGGACTGTGCTCTCTGCGATTCTAACTTCTTACTCTCTCCTTTCTTCTACTATTTTTTGTTCTGTCTTCTGGTGTTTTTATTATTTGCATTAATATCCCTTAGGATAGATATTGTGCTGTAGATACTCAACATACATCTTCTGGGTATCGTCCTACCACCTCAGCGATATAACAATATTTTTCGTTGGTTTCTATTTTTTTCCTTTTCTTTCCGTTTTTAATTTTTTCAGATATTCATATAAAAAATGACATTTTTTAATCTTTCCTTCTTTTCTTTTTATCTCATTTAATTCTTGTTTTCTTTTTCGTTTAATATTTTATGATTTTTTTCCTTCTTTAATATATTCCTTCATTTTCGAACGTTTCTCGTTCCTTTCCTGTTTTTCATTTAATTCTTTTTATTCGGAAATACTTTTTCTTTATTTGTCTTCCTTTAACATTTTTATTTTTCTGTACTTAAAAAAATTAATGTCATAAACCTTTATGTTTTATCGATCGTTTGGTTGAATCGATTGTGTCAAATCTTAACTACCCAATTCAAAAAGCATGCTATCTGCTCACCAAACAAGTCTTGGAGTCATAGAACTCGCATAATTAAATTTGGTCTTTGGAAACTGAAAGCATAAATTAATTACAATGTCACTTTAGAAAATGAATTAAAAATTTTTATTTTGTTAACTGTCACTTTTCTCATAAGAAAAGCCACATGTCACTTTTTAACATACTTACATATATACATGCATCCAAATATGCATGCATACATACATACATATACGTACATAATGGCCTAATACTCGTTTTTGGAACACATCCATCCACTAGGGTGGTTAGCCAATCCTTCTTGCTAAGATCTTCTCAGACACATTTTTGTTTTTTCAACCATCAACTGTGGTTTATACTGCAACTGTGCTGAGCGGATCTCAATTTTTTTGTGATAGTTCCATTTTTTGTAATTATTTGGGCCAAAGCAAGGCGATAAAACCACTAAGATATAAAGTGTTACTAAAGAATCTGAGTCACTTTGTTGAGAATTTAGTCAATTACACTTGTTGAGAATTTAGTCAATTACACTTGTTGAGAATTTAGTCAATTTGTTGAGAATTTAGTCAATTACACTTGTTGAGAATTTAGTCAATTACACTTGTTGAGAATTTAGTCAATTACACTTGTTGAGAATTTAGTCAATTTGTTGAGAATTTAGTCAATTACACTTGTTGAGAATTTAGTCAATTTGTTGAGAATTTAGTCAATTACACTTGTTGAGAATTTAGTCAATTTGTTGAGAATTTAGTCAATTACACTTGTTGAGAATTTAGTCAATTTGTTGAGAATTTAGTCAATTACACTTGTTGAAAATTTAGTCAATTTGTTGAGAATTTAGTCAATTAAGTTTGAACATTTTGTCAATTACATTTCTTGAAAATTTTGAAATTTCGCTTGTTGAGAATTTTGTCAATTATGCTTCTTCTTCTTCTTTTCTTCTTCTTCTTCTTCTTCTTCTTCTTCTTCTTCTTCTTCTTCTTCTTCTTCTTCTTCTATGTGCCTTGCCCTTTCAGGACATAGGGGATCAGGGCCTCCCACTCCTCCCTATCCCCGGTGATTCTTAGCACGCTTTCTTCTGTTACGCCTCGCAATCCCCGTTCTGCCATCGACCTGCTTAGACCGGCCAAGTACGTTACTCGCTGTTTTAACCATGGCAAATTATTCTACAGCATCATTACGTTTAATGAATGACTTTTCTCTCTGTATTGCGTCTTTGATGCTTTTTTAGGCCTTCCCTCCGTTAGACGAAACCACATTCATTACACGTGAGACGGAATTTGTGCCCATATTCTCGGGGAAAGTAACATAAGGACGCTTACAAATAACTTCTGTGAACTTTTCATTCTGAACACGGTTCTGTAGAAATTCTGTCTTACCTTCGTGTACTTTACTGCTCAAGGATAAACAAATTTCTCGCCTTCATTTTGGTTGGTGCTGGCCTTTTGCAGTCTCTTCTTGATGCTATCATTATACCTCAATTTTAGTTTGCGCGCTGCTCTTTTTCCCTTGTCCAACTTACCGAACAGAAATGACTAAAGTATTTCATCGTATATGCATACATATACACATTCATCACACACGCACTTACACCCGCTTACACATACAAACACACACAAACATGCACACGTATAGAAGTGGACATTGAGTTCAACACGGAGTGACAACAGTCTGTTTCATGCTTGAACGCAATTTTCAAGCCATGTGTGTTATATATTGGGTCAAATTACACATGGCCTGAAGATTGTGTTTAAACATAAAACAGACTGTCGCCACTCCGTGCAGACTTTAAGTGTCCACTTTTATATTTACGAACACTCTGTCATTGGTATTGAGCACTTTTACCTATAAATATAGCATACCTTAAAACAAGCGGATGACGATGACAACAGATCTCAACCGTTGAACCATCAGATGAAGAGGGCTACGCATGACGGACGTTGCTACATAAGCCGCCACTCGATATTACAACAGAGTCAGCGGTAGTCCGTTGCATTTTTATAATTGGGTTTTGCCTGTCTCATTTCATATGTGCCGCAGAGGAAGGTCAGGAAATCATGTGTGTAGGACACTTCCTGGCGAGATGAAGTCCACCTTAAACAAGTTCACCCGATTGTAATTTCTACTCTGATTTTCTTTCACCTTCAACCAACTTTTGCAAAGCCAAACGTCGATAGAGAATGTAATGACGGGAACAGGTTACTTCGATACGAGATAAAGCCGACGACAATATATATATATATATATATATATATATATATAAGTTCCATTTATATATATATATATATATATATATATATATATATATATATATATAAATGGAACTTTGTGTATGTGTGTGTGTGTCTGTCTCTGTGTGTGAGTGTCCGTTACCTATAGACTCCGAA
The DNA here is from genome assembly GCA_037127315.1 of Ascarosepion bandense. NCBI lineage: Eukaryota > Metazoa > Mollusca > Cephalopoda > Sepiida > Sepiidae > Ascarosepion > Ascarosepion bandense. The sequence goes on from JBBBDQ010001522.1 coordinate 2,144,191, forward strand.
ACGGCTGAACCGATTTTCTTGAAAATTTACACAATTGTACTATAATCGTCTGCGAGTGTTCTTAGCTAGGCTTTGTGTCGAGGTACTCCCGATAAATATCGAAAATCGATAATCGAAAAAATCGGGTTATAGAAGGAGTGGTCTGATTTTAATCAAATTTGATACACTTATAGACAAAGATATAAGAAACGTTATGTTTCAAGGTCGCAGTTCTTACAATAGTGCAGAAAATCGATAATATATATATATATATATATATATATATATATAAGGTAAGATGTTTGTGTGTGTGTCTATTTGTCTGTCTGTATGTCCTTTATACAAATCCACAATTTTTATCCGATTCTCACACAATTACTCTTTAGGCTGAGTCTGAGCTCCAGGACCATGGATTAGTTTTAAAGCTTTCATTACACCCGAGCAACGCCGGGCTATACTGCTAGTATATATATATTTTGTTACGTGTTACGTGTAACAAAAGAAAAACAAATGATTGACCAAAACTCACATAAATCACAGACAAATATTTAATTTACAAAATACACCAAATAAAATATTTACAAATATACAATTTTTGTTGCATTCAAAACAAGAAACATAGAGTTTACTACTGGTGAGTGTTACGAGTAGAGAAGGTGAAAGTAAGGTGTCAAGTGTCTTTACCCAGTTAAATCCGCGAAAAGTTAAGTGCTATACATTTTGGAAACCCTTACATGAGTATATAAAGAATAATTATTTGCTTGGTCAATGAAAGAGTCAAAAATATGTATTTACCCTTTTTTGTTCCATGAGGTTCTCTTTCAGGTTTTGTTTAGTCGGCAAACTCTCAGAGATTCTTTTCGGCCTTATATAAATCCTTGAATCAAAGCCAGAGTTGATAATGTCAGTAAATCCTTTTAAGAACTAACTACTCTCGTCCCCAAACCTGTTTTTATAGGGGCTAACACCTAACTTGCATATTCTAGAATATTTAGAATTCTCTCGATTTAACTGGATCATTCTAGCATCTTCCAAACGTTCTATTTCTAATTTCCTTATTTTTGCGACTAATTCATGAATTAAAACTTTTTTGTAATAAAAAGTAGGACTCATCAGAATCCCTTACTACAATTTTTAGACATTATTATTTATTGTTTTTATATATAAATGCATCCTCGTAACAATATATATATATATATATATATATATATATACACACACACACAGACACACACACACACATATATATATATATATATATATATATATTACACGTAAGGAACTAGAAGTAAAAAACTACTAATAGTACATCAAAATAGAATATATAAGGTGGTAGAGCTAAATATAATTAATATTTTCATAATTCCCAGAAAGCTAAAACCGCCCGCGACTCTAGTTTTAGGCACTATCTACAATCATCAGGCCGCCGGTATAGAGCACTTTTTAAATTTTTGTATACCAGTCAGTCAGTTAAGTGCCATACGTGATACACGCTTGAGCGATCATGTCTCGAAAGAGACTAACTGGGCAGAAGATTATACCGCAGTAGGTTGCCATTGCTTTCTGCGGTAGACTGGTTATCGACCAAGGCTATAGAACCCAATCTGTCCTGTTATTTCACTCATAGCTAGAGGGGAAAGCGATGTATTATATTATTAAGTAGTAATTAGTGAGGGATCAGTTTATTACTTCATAACAATATGAAACTGACCCCCCCACCTTATACCACCTTATACTCATGTTTTCAACTATTATATTCAGTCAGTCAGTTAAGTGCCATACGTGATACATGCTTTGGGCGATTATGTCTCGAAAGAGACATGATTGACTGGGCAGAAGTTTATCTCGCAGTAGGTTGCTATTGCTTTCTGTGGTAGACTTGTTGCCAGCCAAGGCTATAGAACCCAATCTGTCTTATTATTTAATCCATAACTAGAGGGAAGAGGCGGATTAATATCTTTCCAAAGGGTACTTGTGCATAAGTGAATGCAAGGAATTCAACTGGAATTTGAACTCAGCTCCCCGATTTGCCCTTCCGAGTCGATATCCATTGTATCACAAAGTTTTTTACCTATCGTTCCCTACATGTATAATTTATACACTATTACGGCGATGTCGTGTCGATGTGGTTGAACGCTTTCTTAAGGATTTTGTTTATTGTTGCCTTTATGACATGCTTTCCCATCATATGCTTTAACTATCCTGACCTTCTATTGAGCACTTTTCACACTGAAATTAAATCACTTTCCCGTTGAAGGGTTTGTTTTTCTCCCCTCCTCCTTCGGAACATTTACGGCAATTTTTACATCTTAGCCAAATTTGGCTATCACTCTCGATCAGATTGCACGATGCAGACACACTCGTCAGGATTTAACCTGTCATTCCGGCGGCCTGATGATTGCACATGACTGACATATATAGCCCAGAGGTAGAATCGCTGACTGACGCCAATTCGGTCGGGTTTCAATCCTGGGTTAAAAAGCAATCGGAGTGCCATACGTGATCGATCATGTCTCGAAAGACTGACTGGGCAGAAGATTATCCGCCACTAGCTTGCTATTACTTTCTGCCATAGACTGGTCGCCGGCCAAGGCTTTAGAACCCAATCTGTCCTTTTATTTAACTCATAACTGGAGGGTAGAAACAGATTAATACCTTTTGCAAGGATATTTGAACGTAAGAGAATGCATTGAATTCAACTGGAATTCGAACTCGGCTCCCCGATTTCTCGTTCCGAGCCGATATCCACTGCACCAAAACGCACATATGGCTTAGGGGTTAGCGACTCCGACTGACACCAAATCGATCGAGTTTCGATCCCGGCCAGAAGCAAGTGGATGTCTAGCCACATTCATGAGCTGTGATACAGGGAAACAGGCTTGTATGTGGATGACGAATATATATATATATATATATATATATATATATATATATATATATATGTATGCAACCAGGATTTCCTTTTGAAGATGCCGTCCCACGATATATATATATATATATATAGGCATCTTAAAAAGGAAATCCTAGGTGCATGCGAACAGGGATGAGTTTCTATATCATTCGTCAATCTCTCACTCGTCTTTGGTAGTTTCCATATCCATTGTGTTTTTTCCTCCTCTTTTTCCCTTTCTCCTCCTCTTTTTTCCTCCTACTTTTCCGATATTGGTGTATTTTGGGAATAGCTTCTATTGGAATTTCCGCACATGTGCCTGACGATGCCTAACAGTTGAAACCCGGATAGCTTAGTGCGTATTTCACAATTTGTATGTATATATATATATATTTATGGTGTCACACCCTAATTGAACACTGTGGAGGAATGGTAGACTTTGAAAAAACAGTAGCTATTCAAGCATCCACGCATTGTTCATTCAGTAATGAATTTGAACACTCTCAGCTACTGGCATATGTTACATTCTATATAACGCGCTTAAAGGCCGCTTTCTACTGTTGATCGCACATAGCTTAGTGGTAGAATCGGTGACTGATGTGAATTCAGTCGGGTTTCAATCCTGGCTAGAAACAATCGGATGTCTAATGAGTCAGATCTGTCTGCGGATATATATATATATATATTCATAATATGGGTATATATCTTAGGAAGATAATTCTAAATTTTTGAATAAAGCTGTAAAAAGTTCTAGAGTAATCCAGTTGTTCACGAGCAGTCCGAATTCAATACCAGGTTGAACTTGTGATCCCAATTATTAAAAATCACCAGTCTTTATAGCCTTTTGTAAGATCCAAAAGGCTTGACGACAAAATATATAACTTGTATCTCGTAGCTGATCAATCAAAATGTTTTTAGGAATCCTTGTGGTATGTTCTCCACTGCAACTACGTCTGATATCACGCGATTTGTAAATTTGTTCTGGTTTTAACTGATGTTAGTCAGTTAAGTGTCATACGTGACAGAGTTAGGGTTAGGATTATTTATTATTTAACCCATAAGTAGAGAAAAGAGACGGATTACTACCTTTCCAAAGGCTTGGGCAATTATGTCCCTTTTGAGGCATGACTGACCGGGCAGAAAATTTTACGACGTTATATATATACCTCAGTGATTGTAATAAAGGGTTCGGTTCGAAATTCCTAGCACCTGAAGAAGGCCGGAGCGTACAACGACCGAAATGTCGTACAAATGGCTACAAAGATGAGGACAATAGTCCGAATAATGTAAATACTGTAAATACTACCTCATCTCAAAAATATAGACAAATAGAATGATCTATTATTAAACGTCGTACAAATGGCAACAAAGATGAGGACAATAGACCGAATAATATAAATACTGTAAATACCACCTCATCTCAGAAATATATACAAATAGAATGATCTATTATTAAACGTCGTTCAAATGGCAACAAAGATGAGGACAATAGCCCGATTAATTTAAATACTGTAAATACTACTTCATCTCAGAAATATGGACAAATAATACATTTCTTTTATAATACCCGATGAAAACTGTTAATATCTAAATATCAGAATTGCTTCTAGCATTTCACATCATACAAAGATTTCAAATTAGCAAGATTATCATCCCAGTTTAGGAACTTAATTTTTTTTATGTGTTTGAAAACTGTGCTTGGCTCTTGGGACTAGCGAAATATGTTTTTCCTTAATGTTTTACTCAATTAAGAGACCAAAAAATAACACGACTCTATTTTTTTTCTTCTACCTAGGTATTTACCTGAGACTCCACACAAAAGCAGGATGTGGCACATGGCCGATTTTTACGTCGGGCGTTTCCAAGCGGGAACACTTAGGCAAAATTTTCCCGTAAAAATTCCATACGTGGAGTCGCTCCAGACAACCAAGAACAAAGGACAGTTCTTCTGTGCCCGAAGGCAAACAGTCCGACGAAGTCATAGGTTTGCTGGCTTGAAGTTTTCTTCCTATGGATGGATAAATAGTAAAGTAGACTGGGCTTTATAGCCCTCATAGGACAGTCGATCTACTAGCAAGAGAGGTCAGAATTCAGAACCAAGGAAAAAGCAACATGAAACAACTCAATTTACAGCAATTTACAGATATGAAAGAAAATGAAATCGTGGAGAGCTATGCTTCCCTGAATCCGGAAGGGACAGTGGATTAAAAATTTTAGGAAAGGCATGAAACCATATCTTCCAACAGAGTAGGTCAGAAATTACTAATTGCTTCTGTTACCATAAAAGCCAGAACAACCAGTGAGTATTACTTTTAGAGAAAATTAGAACTACTTTGTAAATCTTCGAATGATCCAGCGTAGTACCTTAACGTTTTGTTACATAAGAGTTCAGTTGTATTTAAGAACCCGGAAGCAGTATAATGCTTGATTAGTAGTTTCAGCTTATTTGATCAGTAAAAATGTAATTGAAAAAAAAAAATCCTTTCACCCCAAGCAAGGAATTCCACTGCCACTATTGTGCAGAGGGTTACATAGGGGAAGGTGGTGAGAAAGAGTGGTTAGATATAGGAAATGTTAGAAGGAGGGTGATAGACGGGTAAGGATGTAGATGGGAAGAGTGTTTGAGAGAATAGATGCGAGTTAGTGTGTTAGGAGGTGTCTATTGACCTTACATTTAAACTCCTAGAGATTGTAGCTGTCGGGGAAGCAAGTATATGGAAGGGAATTCCACAGACGGGAAGTGCGAGAAAAGAAGCAGTTGGAGTAGAAATTGCGGTTACATTTTATCGGTTTAATTGTAAAAGGGTGGTACCTAGTTGCTAATATAGTATCTCGTGCAAATTCGTACCTAGGGGGCACCAGTGATCTAAGTTCAACGGAGCAGAAGCCGTGAAAGTATTTATAGAAGAGGCACAGGGAAGCCACGTCACGCCGGTGAGAGACTGACTGTATTCAAGCTGCTAAGTCGGTATCGATCATATTACAGATTCTCCGTCGAGGAGAATAGCAGGGGCACTCGACCAGATGTGGCAGCAGTATTCAAAATGTGTATAATTTCAATGATAAGAGAAATAGAATCAAGTCATTGCTTCAACAACACACCCTTCTGCAAATTAATTGAAACAACTGCTTCAGTTTCCTTTCTATAACTATATGCTTAGTTTTCTATTTTTTCTTCAAATTAGGTAATTTGCAGTGGTGTGCAGTAATATGAATCTATTTTCAGGATATATGATGAAATGTGTTTCTCCTTAAAAATTTTACGTCATCCGCGATTGCATATGATTTTTATCACGCCCTGACACAATTGTCTCGACTGTCGTTTAGTCGTTCTAAGGCAATTGTCTGCGATGGACGTTACTCCAAGGAAGCGTACGAAAATTGTAACGCTGTACGAACACACTGGTAAGCCTTAGAGAGAGATCGCGGATATTGTTGGTGTCAGTCATTCATGAAGGCAAAGAAACAAACTGAATCCATCAGTCCAAAACGCAAAGGAAAATGCAGTCAATATAGAAAAACAACACCAAGAGACGATGTATCCGTGATCTGGGAAAGAGTGAAAGATTCAATGAAGTTTTTATTTTCTTTTGTTGCAATTAATTTGCCCAAGCGTGTATATTCTTTGAGAATGTGTTCAGTGTTTGTGATTACATGACGAATAAACATTTGCTTTCTTCTATGTAACCAACTAAGAAAGAACCCGTACACAACTGTTAGCACACAATATCTAGTATCATTAAATTTGCTAGTGTCAATAGCACAGAGGCAACCCAGGAAGAACACAAACTGAAATTCTAACCAGATTAACCAGAAGTTAGAGAGTTAATCTGTACGAATAAATCTATTGTCAGTCAGTTAAGTGCCATACGTGACACACGCTTTGGGCGATCATGTCTTGAAAGAGACATGACTGACTGGGCAGAAGATTATCCCGCAGTAGTTTGCCATTGCTTTCTGCGGTAGACTGGTTGCCGACCAAGGCTATAGAACCCAATCTGTCCTATTATTTAACACATAGCTAGAGGGAGGAAGAAATGTATTATACTGTTAAGTAGTAATTACTGGGAATCAGTTTATTACTTCATAACAATATAAAAATGATCCCCCACTTTATGCCCTGTACAAGTCGTAATCATGCTTTAAACTATTATATTCAGTCAGTCAGTTATTTGCCAAACGTGATTCATGCTTGTGCGAAAGAGACATGATTGACTGGGCAGAAGATTATCCCGCAGTAGGTTGCCATTACTTTCTGCAGTAGACTGGTTGCCAGCCAAGGTTATAAAACCCAAAATGTCCTATTATTTGACTCACTGCTAGATGGAGGAAGAGATGTATTATCTTATTAATTAGTAATTTATGGGAGATCAGTTTATTACTTCATAACAATATAAAACTGATCCCCCACTTTATGCCCAGTAGAAGCCTTAATCATGTTTTCAACTATTATATTCTATCAGTAAGTTATAAGCAATACGTGATACACGCTTTGGTCGATCATCTCTTGAATGAGATATGACTGACTGGGCAAAAAATTAACCCGCAGTAGTTTGCCATTGTTTTCTGCGGTAGACTGGTTGCCGACCAAGGCTATAGACCCCAATCTGTCTTATTATTTAACCCATAACTGGAGGGAAGAGACGGATTAATACTTTTCTCAAGAGTATTTGTGCGTAAGTGAATGCAAGGAATTCAACTGGAATTTGAACTCTGTACCCCGATTTGTCGTTCCGAGTCGATATCCACTGCACCACAATGCACATCTCAAATCTATTGTACTGATGTGGAATGGGCTTTGCCTGACCAAATATAGTGCTGCTACTTCTCTGGGAAGTTTTTCTGACAAGGTCATGTTATCATGATTACTTTGAACAGGAAATAGGCAAGATTAGCGATGCGTAAAAGAATTTCACTGCATTGTGATGCAGAAGAAACGGAAAGAGATCGATAGAATGTATCATAGAAGTGATTGTAAGTGGTAGAGCTTGAGAAGTCTCGCAAGTTTAGATGACAAAATGCCTTGTTTCTTTGTGAATTCACGAAAGAATTCCAGACAAAGTAAATTAAGATTCATTGAGAAGGAATATGAAAAAGGATATCTCAAGAATTTGCAAATAATTCAGAAAATGTGTGACTGAATGGATTGATAAATAAATAGAAAAGGCAGAAAAAAAAAGATAAGGATTAATAAAGCAGAAAGTGGGGGAAAAATTGACTAAATAATATCGATTTTTTTAAATCATATCACCCCAAGCAAGGCGGTAATGCCACTGATGTGCAGAGGGCTACGCAAGAGTAAAAAGATTGAAAAAGAGAAAGCCGGAAACCACATCCTAAACAGGGAACAAGGGATGAGCCTCTTAACCTGTTCAATAGACGTGGGTGGAGTGTGAGCCGGGCGATAGTTTAGTCTATCTAATAATTTCGACTAGGGTGGCACAAAATACATTTCAGGTACATTTGACAACTTCTTCTTCTATGTGCTCTGTCCTTTCAGGACGTAGGCGATCATGGCTTTCCACGTCTCCCTATCCCTGGTGGCTCTTAGCACACTTTCTCCTGCAACATCTTGCAACCCCCGTTGTGTCATCCACCTGATCAGGTCCTTCCAATATGTTATCCGCTGCTTTCCTCTGTCTCTTTTCCCCTCTATCTGGCCTGTTAGTATCAGGTTCTCCAAGCCCTCTTTCCTCATTGCATGTCCCAGGAACTTTAGCTTTCTCTTCCTGATGCTCAGTATTAATTTCCTTTTCGTTTCCATCCTTTCCAAAACCTCATCATTGCTCACATGCTCGATCCATGATATTCGCAGCATCCTTCTGTAGAACCACATTTCAGTTGCTTCAAGTTTTTCCTTCATCTTTGATGATATTGTCCAACATTCACTGCCATATTGAAGAATTGACATCACATAGAAATCCAATACAGTATTCTTTGTTTCTAGCGAAAACTGTCCTGTCTCTTAATTCTTTAGTCAACTTTGGGAATGCTTCCTTCCTCATGCCAATTCGTCTTCGGATCTCTGTGTCGCACTTTCTGTCTTCTGTTAGAACACTTCCCAGGTATTTAAATTTTTGTACCTGCTTGATTTTAGTATCCCCCACCTGTATTTGGCATTGTGGGCAGCCCTTTTTGCTGATGACCATGCATTCGGTTTAAGTGTCTCAATAAAAACTTTGTGTCTTTTATTTTACATTTGAGGGGAAGCAAAATATTAGTGCGTTCATATCGCAACCGAACGTGTCACAATGTTGAGGTTAAATGTGGGGTTACCGGCAATATCATGGAAAAATTACTCAAGCTCTCTCGATACTTCCCATTTATGGAGACGCCTCTTGCGCCTTATAATGACTCCAGCCCACTTCGAAGACGAGGTACTGCCTGGAGGAATGCCTCCTCCTGAACCAGGGTTTGAGTGTAATATTATTTTAAAACTACCCAACCAAAGTCTGATAAGTAATTATTTATCCGTGGACATGATGTGACACGAGGTTGAGTTTAATGCGAGACATCCGAGCGTGTATACCCGGGCCAGTGCCAAAAGTGTCACAGCCACCCACTCAACTGTCTGTTACGGTGGCATCGATATGATTACTGATCCCCACTCTCTAGTGCAATGGGGGTATTTCCCCTCAACAGCTGCATCTCTATCTGCGGAAAGGGACACAACTGAGTTGCGCTCTGACCGAAGACAGAAACACAAGTGAGAGATGATTACACTATTTGACTAGTGCCTGGTAAGTGTTACTAATTAAAATAAATATTAAGTGTTCGGAAAGAAATTACGTTTTTACCAAAAAAGTCGATAACAAATGTAAGTTAGATTCATTTAAATAGTAGCCTGGAAACTGCACTCCGTGCTGACTTTTACGCTAGCTCCTGCGTAGGGTTAGTTGAGCCTCCGCCCTAACATTAAAGGGACCCCTGGTCTAGCTTAGAAAACAACAATAATAATTTTGAAGAAATAACTTTGAATTCCTCACTTCACTCCATAGACCTTCAAAACTTCACTTTAAATTCTGATTTGGAACTTCAAGACTTTTCATTAATTCTTCAATTCTTCAATTTAATTCTTCAAAGACATTTATGATTTGGAACTCCAAAACTTCACTCTACGAAACCTCTCCCTTTAACCCTGATTCCTCGACATTTCGAATAAATAAAACTGGTTTCCTCAATGTTGGAGATATTTTAAACTAAATTAAAAAAAAAAAATATTTGTCTGTACTTCTGAGATGAGGTTGTATTTACATTATTTACATTGTTCGAACTATTGTTGTCATCTTTATTACCACATTCACGACGTTTCGGCCGTTGTACGCCCCGGTGTTCTTCATAGCTTGGAATTTCAAACCAAACCCTTTATTTCGATCACTGGGGTATATCATTCTCATTCCATGTGCCATGCTACTTCCGGATGCCATGGATTTATTTCCCTTCAACTCAATGTTCAAGTACACATGGCTCAGTAGATAAAAGAGTTGGTTAGATCCAGTGACTTGACCCAAAGAGTTGTGAGTTCAATCTCTGGCTACGGCAGTGGTGAACTTAGAGAGTTATGGCAATAAAGATCAGGACAACAGTGTAAATAAGGTAAAAGCTTTTAAATTCACAACATTTTTGTTACTTTAAACTCGATATAAATTAAATTAAAAACTTATAAAATCACTAATTTAATTTTTAACTCTTCTCTCATCCGGACACAAATCTCAATGCTGAATGTTCAAACAAAAATAAAGGGCATCTGGGGATCAACCTGGTTCTACAAAAAGGTATAATATATCTACGTAGAGCAAAGTATGGCCCCAGTTAAAAGTCGGACAGATAAAATGACGGACAGACAAAATTTGCCGTTTAGTTATTTAGGTTATTCATGGAGAATGTAATCACCTTCATTTTCAACGGCTGCAATCCAACAGGGAGGGAGGTTTTCGATTACACGAAGAAATCTGGGTTTTCATCGATTGGCCGGAGTGCCAGGTGGGCGAGGCATTCTGACAGTGATGGATTGCCTTTGTCTGGGTTTGTCAGAACGCAACAAGATATGGAGAAAGAGAGAGCGTGGGCGGTAGGGCAATAGATACAAAGAGAGAGATAAAGAGAAATTGATACATAGTGATAGAGAAAAAAGAATGAAATAGAGAGAGAGAGAGATAAGGAGATATACAGAGACAGAGATATAAAGAAAAGAGATAAAAGAGAGAGCGAGAGAGAGAGAGAGAGAGAGATAAGGAGAAATATACTGAAAAAGAGAGAAATGGAAATACAGATAGAGAGAAAGAGATGCACAGAGACAGAAAAAATAGAAAAATGAATCGTGAGAGAGAAAGAAAGAGAATGAGAGCGAGAGTGGTTGGGAGATATACAGAGATAGAGAGAAAGAGATAAGAGAGAAAAAGAGAGAGTGAGAAAAATAGGGATATATATATCGAGAGAGAGAGAGAGATATATAGAGAGAAAGAAATGCAAAGAGATATTAAAAAGTGATAGAGAGATAGACAGTGATTGAGAGAAGATTATAGAGAAAGAGGGAGAGGGAGAGCGAGAGAAATAGGGGAAAGATATAAAGAGAGATAGAGAAAGAAAGATAGAGTGAGAGAGCGAGAGTGATATAATATGCAATGTTAGAAGGAGATTAGAGAAAAAGAGCGAGAGAAATAGGGATATATATATTTTTTTTCTCTAAACATATACTGTTAAATATAAGAGACAATGAATGTCTATTATGTTTAATCATGAGCCGTTCTAAACATCGTATTTTGACTTTAATTCCAGGTGAAAATAAAGACAAAAATTATTGTGATTTAATGTAGATGGCCTCCAATAACTGAATGTTCTTTTTACTGTGTGTATGAGTGAGTATTATTGTATTGTTGACTAAAATCAGAATTAAAACAACCCACACTAAATAAAATCACGTTTAAATCTGGTCATAATACATTACATTGCATTTAAATATATGGTTCTGTTATCATTTTGAGCTCTCACGCGGTGTGACGTCATAGAACCGCATTACAAATTTACGAACTGCGTTTGCTATTTGGTAACTGTTATCGTTGCTTAGCAAAGTTTTAAGTCAACACAAGATAAAATCATATTTGATGGTGGATGTTTTTATGTTAACGTCCCTGTAACCCCTCTGAAGATGGCTCATGTGAACCGAAAGCTTAGAACCGACTTAATAAAAAATTATCCTCTATTTTCATTATTTTATTATATTATATATATATATATATATATATATATAATGGCTGGCCACTCATATTTGAGGATACCTATCTGGGGCGGCTAGCTAATCCCTATTTCAGACGCCTGCTCAGGCACATTTGTGTTTGTTCAACACCCACAGAGCCTACCTGTGGTTTATACTTTACTATGCTGAGCCGACCTTAGTAACAGTTTCTGGGAGAGAGCACGTTATCTAGGATGAACAACAGACTGAACAACGGTAGGACGTTCAAATCTTCGGTCACGATGACTTGTGACTACACGCAGTCATCGAGGACTCTCAAAACGAAGTCGTCTACACAATTTCACTGACAAGATTTGGGTCAAACCTTGGTATGGTTTTCAGGCACTTTCCAAAGGTGCGGTATATATAAGCATGCGCTGTGTGTATAGCGAAATCCAAAGGAGTATCCTGCACATACAGTGGTAGGATAACTCTCTAAGAGAGCTCTAAATATATATGTATATAAATACATATAGAGAAAATATAAGAAAAATTAAGGCAGACACGTTATTTTATGGTAAATCGGGAGTATAGGCCTATTTCAGGCAAACCATCATCAGCTTCCGTCTTTATTTTAGAAAGGATTCGTGTAAAATCCTTTGTAAAATAAAAAAACGGAAGCTGATGATGGTTCGCATGAAATAGGCCTATATTTCCGATTTACCATAAAATAACGTGTCTTCCTTAATTTTTCTTATATATATATATATATATATATATATATATATATATATAAATTAGAGAAAATTTTCAAAATTCAAAGGTGTCAGATGTACATTTCGACATAGGATCTCAAATAGAGACTTTACGTCACGTCAGCGACATTGTTTTTTCCAAATGGCGAAGGCCCTGAGTTAGAATGTGGAGGGGTTTTAGGTTAACAATGGTCACAAAGTGGAAAAGGACAGAGCTGGTAGTCGCGGGGTTACAGGGTGTTGAAATGGTATATTTAGGAAGGGGAGGAATAGGAGTTCATATTTTATAAAGACAGACAACTAAATGAGTTAAATTACTTTTTAAAGTTAAGATTTTGGGCTGTTTGAAGAGGTGTATTTGGGCAAGAAGGAATGGGTTTCAATATAAGATTTAAAAATTTTTTATTTAAGTTTATTTGATTAAACCTTTTAGGTAGAAGCTAGCTAAATGCCAATAACAGGAAGTTATCAGTTTAAAAATTATTAGAGAAAAAATATTAGAGAAAAAATATTAGAGAATATATATATATATATATATATATATATATATATATATATATGCGTGTGTGTGTGTGTGTGTGTGTGTGTGTTAACCAAGGAAAAAGGGGTTTAGTAAAAGAATCCATATTTTCTATGGGTAACAGTCATCAATATAAGAGACAGAGCGTATGTAAATATATAATTAGACATTGAGGTCAGCAGTGAACGGTAACAGTCTGTTTCATATTCAAACGTAACTTTCAAACTTGGAGATGAAATACATTGTAGCCGCTTGGTGTTGACCTCAGTGTCCACTTATATATATATATATATATATATATATATATATATAGAATAAAAAGTGTGAGAGGCCGTGAACGATTAGTTTAAAGTGTATATTTATTGTTGTATAAAAATATTATACATATGATATTTTAAGTGTCCATAATGGTATTTGTGACGCTACACGTGTTTCGAGTCTAAGATTGACTCTCTACAGGCGAATAAATTTGTGATTTTACACACACACACACACACACACACACACACACACACACACACACACACACATATATATATATATGATAAATTATATATATTATATGATATATAAATATATATGATAAATAATATATATTAGATATAAATTATACTATATTCATGGGTTAAAGAATTCAGTATCAAAGACAGAGCATATATAAATATAAAAGTGGACATTGAATTCAACACCCAGAGGCGACAGCCTGTTTAACGCAATCGTCAGTCAAATTGTCATGGCCTGACGTGTGCGTTTTGCCTGAAACAAAATGATGGGATACAAAAATAATGAAAAGAAAAAGAATATAAAACAAGTAAAAAATTTTGGTATATGTTTTAATGCGATCAAATTACATATATATATATATATATATATATATATATATATATATGACGATAATGACAATGATAAGTAAAATTTAATCACCGTTACCATGACCAACACAGATACATTTATAATAATAATATCAATTTCAAGAATACATTTGGAAATGCTTTAATGATAAAAACAATAAAAATGGTAGTGTTATTGGGTGGTATTTTTTTTTACAAGTATACATTTTTTATACATTAAATAATAATTATTATGGGTGTACTTGGAAAGACCCTGCGAAAATGACTGGTTGCATTGGAGATCCAAGAAAGAATTGAGACGTTCCGAACTGGTAGAATGCTGGACTAAAGGCGAGACTTGTTGTCACTTGGTCTATAACAATAGCCAGCGAAACTTCGTTAAACAAATTAAATTGGTAACAATTAGAGATCTAAGAAAGAATTAAGATGATTAGGTAAGTTTTGGTGTCTTGACAAGACTTGTTATTTGTTCTCCAGCAAACGACAACGGATACTTTTGGGATGAGAATAATGTTAATGACGATCCAAGAGTAAATGGAGCCGGTTTATACGATGATAGTCGGTGGGAATCGTAAAGGGGATTTGTCCGACTTGTGATGAGACTTGGTTTCAAAAGCTGGCCTAAATATACAGTACATCATAAAAATATTCACGCAGAGGTTTACAGGATGAGACAATAAATCAGTAAAGAATTAGCAAAATACAGCAAAATATAAATAATTATCATGACAAAACAATATATATATATATATATATATACACGCACACACACACACACCCACACACACACACACACACACACACACACATATATATATATATATATATATATATATATATATATATATATATATATATATTGAAGTGTGTAAAAATTGGTAGGATATTTTTACAACGAATTTCACTCTGTGAAAGGTCCAAGAGCCACTCAAGGGTTATATACAGAATAAGAAGCACCAATCCCAACAACGTGACAATGCCACTAAGACTCAAGGAGCCACCGGAAGTGAAAGAGTAAGAAAGAGCTTTAGAAGGAACCGGAAATCCATTCTTAAACAGAAAACAAGAGATTAACCTCTACTTTTGTTTTAACGATTGGGAATGGTGTGAAGCGGACGATATCGGTATATGTGTGCGTGTGTGTGATATAATGATGAAAAGTCTAAAAAATAGCAATAGAGTTCGAATTTCAGTTGAGACTGTGCAGATTTATTTTCTCTTTTTAAGAGGCCATTTTTATTTGTACCCCGTCTCATCACTGAAAACGCTCGGTCTGTACAAGAAAGGATAAAAAGAAAAAAAGAAAAATATAGTTGGTTATTTTGGAACGTAAGTAGATCGAAAATCTTTCCTACACCTCCTCTTCGTATCTTGAAAAATATATCGTCCCATGATGTGTAATAATGAAATCAATCTCCCTTATACGACAGAACAATAACAACAAATGTCTGTAACATCTTCAGTTCAAATGGACTTAGTCATCAATTTATTATATGTATTTATTTGCATGTGCGTGTATTTGTGGATATTCAATGTGTGTAAACAAATTATTGTGAGTTGAGTGTTTTTTTGCTGTTACCATTTATTAACAATATAAATAATTTACCAGACAGAAGTAATAAAAACAACAACAACAAAAACAAAACTGAATGAAACTGGTTAACGATATATCGAAACACGTGCTAAAAAGAAATTAAATTTAAAAGTTTAAAATTTCAAAATCTCATCTTCTTCGTGCGCATGTGCAGTTAAATCAACGTAAGCATAGCTTTGGTCTGATGAACAATGGCGATTCTAAAATGGGACCAGAAGGGGCCAAGGCTCCTTGAGAATTTTGGTTGGCCTCTCGGTTTGCCCCTCACTTTTATAAGTTTCAAAAAATTGTCAAACTGATCAGCCTCTTATTTTGATAAGATTTGATCTTCAGCACTTTTCCTTCTTCAAAACGTATTGATGTTAATATTAACCTTTTGATTTTGTTTTGAAATTAACCTCTCTTGTGCTCCAACAACTTGAGAGTGGAAAATAGGGCAAGAACAGATTAGAACTCCACTACTATGAATGAAAAGTTATTCTGTTTAATTTAGTGAAGTAGCATACTTATTCTCAAACTCATTCCAAAGTTGTGTATATGATAGTGGTGTGTAGTGGATAGGAAATTAAGAATTAAAATCAACCCTCTTCTTCACTTTTACAAAAATTCACAATGACGTGTGAAATCCTGTTTTTTTTTCCAAATAAAAAATGGATTGATCATGTGCTTAAAGGAAAAAGTTGAAACCGGATTTCGCAAGTAGGTGTTAAACTGATTTTCTGACTAACGGAAGCGACTTGCAAGACTAAAAAGAACTTTGCAAGTCAGTGCAAAAAATCTAATGGCAATAAAAGGCTCAGATCAGCGCCAGTCAGTCAGTCAGATGGAAGCTGCGAGAAAGACAAAACTGAAATGTAACTTCAACTTCAAATCGACCCGGAGATAAGGTCAGGTCGCACCTTATTCTCTTCTCCTTATTTCTCGTGTACTGATTACTTTTAAATTTTTCTCCATCTAAAGTCATTCCTACTTAATACATACATACATACGTACGTACGCATATATTCTTTCAACAATTACTACTACGAAGATTTTCTACAAATCTTGATACCCGTAACTTTATTATTGAACACGAACTCTACCATTAAATTCATAATAATGTTACTTTCACATTAACGCCTACAACTTATCGTTAATCTTTCCTTTTAATAAATTTATATTTGAAAATGCAAAATATATTTTTTATTCTTAAACATTCTGTGACCGGACAACAGAGTCAGATGGGAGCAACAAGAAAGACAAAACTAAAATGTAACTTCAACTTCAAATTGACCCTGAGATAAGGTCAAGTCGCACCTTGTTCTCTTTCTTCTTCTATCTCGTTTACTGATTCATTTTACTTCTTCTTCTCCATCCAAAGACATTCCTGCTGAATACATACATATATACGTATGTACGCATATACTCTTTCAACAAATTACTACTACGGACATTTTCTACAAATATTGATAGACTTAACTCAACTTTCTCATTGAACATTAATTTCTACGAATTCTTGTTATTCATTCCTTTTAATAAATTTCGATTTTAACAAGAAAAATGTATATTTTTATTCTGACAATATTCACACAATTCCACACATTCCAACCATTCTGACAACAACTTTTTGATAACGAAAATAACCTTCTGATAATTCTGATGATCATTCTGGAATAACTTGTAAGCTGCAGGGAGTTAAGTTATGTATGGCAGAAGGCCGAATCAAAGAAACATTAACCATTCTCCCAACGGCTTCAGGTGCAGTTTTAAAATAAAGATGCTGTTTGAGTTTGTCCCCTCCTCCTCACAAAAATCTCGGCTTCCATGTGGCCCAACTACTTTCAAAGTTCCACAATCGCCACTGCTGATGAAGTTCTCTAGGACGAAACACGTCACACAAAAGAAAATTTATGGTATATAGAAATGTATATGCAATTTTCTTCCATGTCTATATTTACAGGTATATACTTGCATATATTTATATTCACACACACACACACACACACACACACACACACACACACACACACACACACACACACACACACACACACACACACACACACACACACACATTATACATAGATGATTTTTACTAGAAATATTGCAAAAGACAATATGCAATCTTCTTCCATGTCTATATTTACAAGTATATACTTGCAGATATTTATATTCATACACACACACACACACACACACACACACACATTATACACAGATGATTTTTACTAAAAATATTGCAAAAGACAATATGATTTGAGCTGACTTATTTTACTTTAATTAAATTATTTATTTTCTGTCAATATGCCTCATAAAAAATAAAATACTTCTTGTCCTAATACTTTTGCACAGCAATGCATATAGTATACACTACCGCTAGTGTGCAAAAGTGTTAGGACAGGGGTGATTTTAAACTTTTTTTTGATGCCTCATAAAAGATAAAATAGTTCTTGTCCTATTACTTTTGCACATTACTATATATATATATATATATATATATATATATATATATATATACAAAGAAAAATAAGTCAGCTCAGATCATATTGTCTTTCGCAATATTTCTAGTAAAAGTCATCTATGTATACTAAGCGTTGAGTAGTATGCTACAAAGCAAATTAGCAGATGGGAGTAGGGGTGTGATAGTATTGTTTCATTTTTTTATGTGAGGGTGAGCCTGCGTGTTTTGAAACAAAGCATTATAATGACTATATTTTACATGGAATCGAACACTGACCAGTGACATTTGTATGAAATAAGTAACCCTACCACAGCCCGAGATGATCTCGTTATGAAAAGTAACTGTAGAAATAACTGACGATATTATCTACCAAGAAAGTCTCTTCTGTATACATTGGTAGTTGCGCAAATGTTTGATGAATTTGAACATATTGATTAATCTGTTTATTTATCAAGATGTACATCCATCAATAAATAAATAATGAACGTCTATTTCATAAATCCTTTTTATGTTTTTTGGGGGAAGCCATTTGGCACTTCCTGTTCCCTGAATTTGGAGTTATCAACCCGTTTATATTTGCGTTACGAAGATACAAGGACCAAATGAAAACAACCCCCAAAAGCCACTAGACTTGAGCCTAAATCGTTTGAAACACAAGCCAGAGACTGTGCCAACTGGGCTGTGTTCCATCGAAATCGGAACCAAAATCTTCGAAGTCACCAGAAAAGAAAAGGAAGAATCCAAACGATAAGATAAAATGGCTTGATAAAATTGACCTCATCCTCCACCAACATTACTATGCATTCGGTGCAATCGGCTCTTCCATCCAAGAATTGGTCTGCTTAGTCATTAACACCATAATCATGGAAGAAATTAAAGTCTTGAAAACCAGAGATAAAGACGCCGACGACTACGAAATATGTCGACACACCTACTCATCTACCAATCCATACACATACACACATGACCCTATGTGTAAATACGACACAATTAGTTCGAGAAACTGTTATTTTGTAAATTCTATAGATGTCGACTTTTTGATCTCAATCTTGTGTTACGAGGATGCATTTATATATAAAAATAATATTAATAATGTCTAAAAAGTTGTAGTCCTACTTGTTATAACAAAAAAAAGTTTTAATTCATGAAGTAGTTGTAAAAATGAGGAAATTAGAAATAGAACGTTTTGGAAAATGCCAGAATGCAAAATCGAGAGAATTCTAAAAGATTATAGAATATGCAAATTATGTGTTAGCCCCTATAAAAAGAGATTTTGGGAAGAGAGTAGTTAGTTGCTAACAGGATTTGCTGACATTATCAACTCCGGCTTTTTTCAAGGATTTATATTGAAAGAATCTCTAAGAGAAGTTGCCGACCAACTAAAACCTGAAAGAAAACCTCATGGAACTAAATGGACAATTCAATATTTTTGACTCTTTCATTGATCAAACTAATAATTATTCTTTATATACACATTTGAGAATTTCAAAAAAGTATAGCACTTAAACTTCTTGACTATCTTAACTGGGTACAGATACTGACCTTTCCTTCCCCTTCCTAACACTTCGCCTACCAGTAGTAGACTCTTTACGTTTCTGTTTTGAATGTAAAAAAGTTGTAAATTTTGTATATATATCATTTTGTGTTTATCGTAAATTAAATATTTGTCTGTGATTTATCTCTGAGTTTTGGTCAATCATTTTTTTCTTTTGTTACACTTAACACGTAACACTTGTAACAAAACAGTATAACAATTCCCTGTTGTATACAAAATATATTTAGAAAAATTCTCAGTAAAATTGACGTTTTACATTTTCGCTTAATATTATAACTCGTAGTTTTGTTTAATTAGAGCTTGCTATGAGGAATCAGTGGTCCTTCATACTGAGATCAAAGTGCAGTATCTGCTTTCGGATGAGCAAAATACATTTTATCTCTCAATTGTGTTTATGTTTTTTTTAACAGAAAGCAACAAATAAATGAGGGATGCCTGGTCCCGGGGATTCCAATCCAGCGACAGCACCTCCATAATTGAAAGAGTATTAGTTAGTGGATACAGACGTCAATATGAAAGTGATTACGGAGAATTAGTTATTTTTTGTCCTTGCACGCGTATAGCCACCCCACATTTAAAATGGCTTTGTAGCAAGCACACTCCGCGACTGTGGGGGAGGCGATTAAATGACATGAGGGGGTCTGCCCTAGCAAAAGCGCTAACACTCAACTGCTGTCCATTAATTGTCATATCATTTATGATATAAACCTTATTTACTATAATATTTATAAAAATTACAGAAAGATCGTTGTACGTTAACTTAACCTGTTTAACTGGTACAACTAAAATGAACGGCATTGGAAGAATCACCATATATATTCATTTATAAGTCCTTCTCCTGCATAAATCGATCCATAATTTTAGCAAAGAAACCATTTGTTTAGATATAAGTCTTATAGAAAACTTGTACAAATCGACAAGTTCTTCTGCGCAGCATACAGTTGTCGGGATGGGTGAATGGAAGGGTCGCCAAATTTAGAGTACTTACTTCTAACATTCGCTCTGAGTCAAGTAATCGCCTGGAAAACCTCGTTGCTCCAAGAAGGCCTATCAGCATCGTCTGCCAAATCCGCGGTTGTCAATACCGCAGGAGACGAGATTCTTTTTAACGGAAACTCTATATCTCTGACACTAGGCAATATTATTGGTAATTGATGTACGATATAAGATCATCCTCGCGTAGTAATGTGTACTCTAGAAAAATATATATTCGTTTGTTTATGTCTATGCATGTTTAGTATGTGATTATCTATATGCTTGTGTACGTATATTTACAACAATTCACAAAAAGACTCGCACAAACATCTGTATATATGTCGTTCTTTTTGGTGCAAAAATGATCAGTGGAAAATTTCTGACCTTGATTTCAGGTTGGACCCAGGAAGAAAATGTATGTACAACAGAGTTAATAGGAAATAATAATAATAATAATAATAATAATAATAATAATAATAATAATAATAATTCTCTCTATTTCTCTTTTTTCTTTTTTAACATAAATATAAAAACCTGGAAATTGAAATAGAAAAAATGTGGAAATTGAAAACAAGAATAGTCCCAGTAATAGTAGGTGCACTTGGAATGATAAAAATGGAACTAACAACACATTGAAAGAAACCCTTGGAAACCCCAGTTTAAGAGATATAAAAATTGTCTTGTTAAGGAGAACTTTGTCTATGTAATGCTAGAGATGATGGGGAAGATAGAATAAAAAACATGAAATGTAGCCATAACAACACACCACGACCTGCCTTAGGTCTTCCCGCAGACTTGGTTGGTAGTACGACCATAGCAGAAATCGAAATATGATGAAAAATGATAATAATTGTAATGATAATAATGGTTGCAAATATCAACTATTGATAAATAAAAGGACTCTGGAAAATTGCAGGTAAAAAAGTAAAAATATCAGCACAACTTGTGCATATTATAGTAAAGCCTTTAATAGTGTGCTACACGTTTTGATCCTATGGTTTTGGAAATGTATAAAGTCTCATCAATGATAGTAAATTTCGTTAAATATAAGATGGGGCTGTGGAAAACAAAACAAAACACACACTTTATATCTAAATCACACTTTAAATCCTTTGATTATTCGACGGGGAATTTTTCAAGGAGACTCACTGACATCATGTTTTTCTGTCCGTAACTCCTTTTTTATACGAATTATAAAATAAATAGGTATACAAAATAAATAATGAAGTTGTTAATCCGGTTTGCTCAATCAAATGATTGACCAAAAGGGATTTGATGACCTCAGACTTTTTTTTCACTAAAGATGAAATTGAGTTTAAAGATCTCGTTAATATTGTAAAATGTTTCAGTGATGATATCAGTATAGGCTTTGAATTAGATAATCGTGCCAAATTAACATAAAGAAAAGTGAAAATTACTGAAACACACTAACTAGATCTCCGTCTTGCCGCAATGATTAGGGAAGTGGAACAAGAAAAAGCATATAAACCCCCAGGATTTAGCGAGGGAGATAGAATCCTACACACCCAGATGAAGGATCAAGTAAGAAAAGAATACTACAGGCGTGTGCGTCTGGCGTTAAATACCGAGTTGAATTCACCAAGAGAATATCAGCCATACTAACTTTAGTTGTCTCTGTGGTACAACACAATTTCGACATTCTTCATTAGGCTATGATATTACGCGAATGAATGTCTAAACGAGAATGCTTGACATTAGCTACCACATACGTCAAACACGAAGCCGATAAATACCTAGAAGTCAGTGAAGAAGACAAATGGACGATCAAGTAAGAATAGAATACTACAGGCGTGTGCGTCTGGCGTTAAATACCAAGTTGAATTCACCAAAGAGAATATCAGCCATAATTACTTTGGTTGTCCCTGTGGTTCAATACAGTTTCAATATATTTAAACGGACCATGGCTGACATTAATCGAATAGATGTAAAAACGTGAAAGTTTTTCATACCTGGAAACTACTGAAGTCTGAATGACGATCTGTGCCAAAGAACATATAAGAAATATGAAATCTTATTAATTAATAAATGAACCCAACAAATTCAAAATTAAATTTAAAGTGGATGAAGAAGTGCAAGTAAGCCATGATGCACCTATTGCAGCGGCAAAGAGCCTAAAATGGAAGCGAAAGCACAAGCAATGCACCAAATATAGAAATAATGGCAAGACAAGTCTCATCATAGTCTCTCTCCGTACCAAACAAGCTGATGTAAACAAACCACATACCCACCAGTGGTTACGTACCTGCACCTGTTTCGGCATTCACCCTGGTCGGGTTGAGCCGGCTTCCTCCCAAGCGATGGAGGAAGATTCGTTGCGATTTGTATAAGGGCAGGTTCCCAAGTCCTATCCTGTATAGACCTCAGGCTTTTTTAATTAGCCCGCAGCGGGTCGCCAATACTTGCTACGGTAGGCCTGTTGCCAACCAAGTATATAGAACCCATAACTGGAGGGAAGGGACGGATTAATACCTTTCCCAAGGGTATTAGCGCGTAAGTGAATGCAGGTCATTCAATTGAAACTCGAACTCGGCTCCCCGATTTTTTTTTCTGAACCGATATCCACTGCACCACAACTTACATCCGTCAAGAAAAGCTTACAGCAACTGATATTCCCAAGTGGTCACCCATCTAAGTATTGACCAGGCTCAGCGTTGCTTAACTTCGGTGATCGAACGAGAACCGGCGTATTCAACTTGATTTTAACCATAAACCAGTGGTTACGCAGTGCAATGATAAAAGCTGAAACCGGAGGTTTTATTTTTGTTTCACAGAACCAATGTCTTTCTACCTAGAAATTATCAAGCAAACTCACAGGAAATTTTGGGTTGACTCAAATATAGATTCTGGGAAGAATATCCAGAAACAACAATCTTGCATCAGGTCGCCCAGTATTACCACTCGCCAAATATAAAAGTCGGCATAACAAAGGGAGCCAATATCCGCATTGGGAATCTGAAATTCATGGGATGGAAAATGCAAGAAATTCGTGTGAACACCACACAGACCCAATTACAGACACGTAACAATTTTATGAGACTAATACACTAAGACAGTAATCAAAACTACAAAAAAAGACATTGACATTTCAGTTCTTGCAGACTTAATTATCTTTGAAATCTTCAGAAAACAATCAAAGTATAAAGACTTTGAAGTTGGAATCTCAAAATGTGGAATCTCAATAATTCCAATTGTGGTTTAAGTTCACGTTTGATTACAAAAAGGGTTACAAATTTTTTGAGGGGGTCTCTGGTAGCCAACACTTTAAAGAAATAAAATAAATATTCTCACAAGTACAGCCCACAACTTACTAAGGGCTTTATCTAGGGAAAGTAAGTGTGATCTTCACTTCAAAACTGTGCAGTGTGCTCTTAGGCTATTTTATTTTTTAATGTTTTTACAAAAATGGTCAGTGGAAAATGTCATGATGCCATTTCTAACCTTAGGATTCTGGGTGGGATCCGTAAGGAAATTAGTATACTACGGAAATCAAAAGGAAACAACAACAACAATAATAATAATAATAATAATAATAATAATAATAATAATAATTTCAATTTTGTCAAAGAATAGCGTAAATTGTGGAATATGAAGATGACAGTCATGCTAGTGATTATGGGAATGCCGTAAACGTTCCTGAGGGTCTTACAGATTGCTGGAAGAATTGGTCATCATTGGAAGAATCGAAACCCACAAGTGTTGTTGAAAGAAGAATTCTGAAAAAGGTTCCGGTCTAGTAAAATCAGATACATTTTGTCTTGGAGACCGATCATCTATATATATTAAAAATAAGATGTTTGTGTGTCTGTCTGTGTGTGTGTCTGTCTGTCCTTTATACAAATCCACACTTTTTATCCGATTCTCACCAAACTTCACACAAATATTCTTTAGGCTTCCGGTCAGGTTATAGGCTACTTATTTTTTCGATCCCCCCCACCTACCTTATACAGGAAATCGATACCCCGATATCCGACCAGGTCTGATCATGATCACAATTTCAGCCCTTTTATCGTGGTTCTTGCTGCAGAATTTGCTATAACTTGGTAAAATTATAGTTTTTAGTCTCAAACATTAGTAGATCTTCACAGACGACTCATTTTCCCCGATATCAGAAATCAATACCCCCGATGTTCTGATCAAAAACTGATATTCATCCATCAATATGGCTCATTTTCTCCAATTTTACTCCCTATGGGTCTGATAAGTTTTCATGGACTTACTTAGGTTAGCTAATCCTTGGATGACTTATTTGACTCCGATATTGGAAATCAATAACCTGATATCCTATCGGGTCTGATCAAAATCAGGTTTTCAGCCCTTTTATTTTGGCTTTTGCTTCGGGTTTTGCTCTAAGTAGGTATAATTGTAGTTCTTAGTCTCAGTCATGATACCATTTACTCAGAGGACTTATTTAGCCTTCAAAATTCAATATGCGACCGAAAACGTATTTGACATCGATACTATGAAATCAAAATTTGACTTACATCCATTCATTTTTCTTTCAGTCTACGGTTTCTCTTTAACTGGAAACAACTATTGCTTTTTTGTCTTTCGCGCCTACGTTCAAAGAGTCTGAGCTTCAGGACCATGGATTAGTTTTAAAGCTTTCATTACACCCGAGCAACGCCAGGCTATACTGCTAGTTTAATATAAACGAGGTGACAAGAAACTGAATCGTAACATTACAAAAACTACCAGGGCTTTCAACAGAAACAGAAAGCACAAAGCCCAGGGCCACTCAATGTAGAGGACTACTAAATGACGTGTGTGGTATAGAAGTAAGACTAGAAAGAAAAGTGTATAACGATAAGGAGGATAGATAAAGGTTAACCCTTGTCTTGAGAGGCGGTCAGAAATGTATCCACACGGCTGTAGGTTCTACAAAATTGTGGTCATTGGAAAGAAGTTCTAAGCGTGGAACTTCCTCGTTACAAATGGAATACAATGAGAATGAAGGTGATTTGAATCTCTGTACATGGCATTGTGTGTATTTGCTGTAAAGGTTTGAATTAGTGGAACTAAAGAATGGAGCTTCTTATGGGACAAACCATAGAATAGCCAGTTTCCTTTGGAAATGATACCGCAAAGACGAGACTAAATGTGGTGAAATTCTGAAGACTGTGGAACTGTTGGGGACTGCGGGGAGACTGGAATTCTGGGAAAATTGCTGGAGAATTGAATGTATTTTTTTGTGATACAATTCTCTGGCGATAAACACCAGAAAATTGGTTTTCACATAAAAATGCACGAAATAATAATAATAATAATAATAATAATAATAATAATGAATAAAAAACACATTGAAAGAATCCCTGGAAACCCCAGCTTAAGAGATATACAAAAAATTGTCTTATTAAGTACAACTCACACACTAAGGAGAACTTTGTCTATGTAACGCTTGGGATGATAGGGGAGATATAAAAAACATGAAATGGAGCCATAACAACACGCCACGACCTGCCTTAGGTCTTCCAGCAGACTTGGATGGTAGTGCGACCATAGCAGAAATCGAAATATGATAAAAAATGACATAATAATAATAATAATAATAATAATAATAATAATAATAATAATAATTTGTGTGCTTAATAAAACTTTAAATTAGAAATAAAAAGCCTAAAACACTTATATATACACACGTACACACACAGACATACGTGTATATATTTTTTATTACTTTAAAACTTATTTTTAGTGGATACTGGTATTTAAGTAGACGTCCCAATTATCTGTGAGACTATTTTCGTCTAGATTAAATAAACAAAGCGTCTATTCAAATATGAGTATTCATTAAAATAACGTTTAAAGTGATAAAAAATCTATCTGATTAATAAAATCTGTTATTATATATATATATATAGTTAATTGGGAAATATATACGACGATTTTTAAACAATTACCTTGACATGTTTCGCCGTTATCATAAAAAATTACAGAAACAAATCTCCATTACCGAGATGAAACTTGATTTCCGTTAAACGATTAAATATTTCTTTTTTATTTTTACTGTGTCGACATAAAAATTTGATTTTGATTAATTTCAACTCAGTTTTTGGTTAAGGATTCGATATTATTTGTACCAATTAGTAAAACAAAAACGAGTCCTTATTGAGATATCCGTGGTGTAAACCATAAAAATGAAACAGCTTTTATGTACCTTGTCCCTTCAGGACGTAGGTGATCATGACTTTCCACGTCTCCTTATTCCTGGTGGCTCTTACCTCGCTTTCTCCTGTAACGTCTCTCAGCCCCCGTTCTGTCATTCACCTGCTCAGGCGTTTTAAATATGTTAACCGCTGCTTTCCTCTGTCTCTTTTCCCCTCTATCTGGCCTGTTAGTATCAGGTTCTCCAAGCCCCTCTTCCTCATTGCATGTCCCAGGAACTTCAGCTATCTCTTCCTGATACTCAGTATTAATTTCCTTTTTGTTTCCATCATTTTCAAGACCTCGTCATTCCTCACATGCTTGGTCCACGATATCTGCAGGATCCTTCTGTAGAACCACATTTCAGCTGCTTCAAGTTTTCCCTTCATCTTTGTTGATATTGTCCAACATACGCTGTCATATTGAAGAACTTGAAGAACTGACATCACATAGCAATCCAGTACTCTCTTCTTTGTTTCTAGTGAAGTTTCCTGTGTCTTAATACTTTACTCAGCTTCTGGAACACATCTTTCACCATGCCGATTCGCTTTTAGATATCTGTGTCGCACTTCCGTCTTCAGTTAGAACACTTCCCAGATATTTAAATTTTCGTGCCCGCTTGATTTTAACAGCTCCCACCTGTATTTGGCGCTTTGGGCTGCTCTTTTTGCTGATGACCATGCATTACCCAGGCCATTAAAAATGTAACAGTGTGGGGTACTTAAACCATAAAATGAAGCAGTATGTGGTACTTAAACAATTGGTTCATATTGGGATACTTAAACTATAAAAGTTGTGGGATAGGTAAACAAAAAAAAAAAAAAAAAATCAAACAGTACGTAAACAGTGAAGCTTAGTTAAACACTTCAAATGAAAAAAGTGTTTCTGAAACTGCGATACTTATATCCTAAAAATTGAAACTATATGTGATATTTTAACCATAAAAATGAAACTGTGTGGGGTACTTAAAAAATACAATTGAAGCAAAAAAAAAAAGATAATCACTTAAAATTTAGAATCCCCATTT
The DNA here is from genome assembly GCA_037127315.1 of Ascarosepion bandense. NCBI lineage: Eukaryota > Metazoa > Mollusca > Cephalopoda > Sepiida > Sepiidae > Ascarosepion > Ascarosepion bandense. The sequence continues at coordinate 2,172,114 of JBBBDQ010001522.1, forward strand.
GTATCTCTAGGTTTTCTTCTTCTTTTATGTGCCCTGTCCTTTCAGGACGTAGGCGATCATGGCTTTCCACGTCTCTCTATCCCTTGGTGGCTCTTAGCACGCCTTTTCCTGTTACACCATGCAACCCTCGTTCCATCATCCACCTGATCAGGTCCTTCAAATATGTTATCCGTTGCTTTCCCCTGTCTCTTTTTCCTCTACCTGGCCTGTTAGTATCAGGTTCTCCAAGCCCTCCTTCCTTATTGCATGGCCCAGGAACTTTAGCTGTCTCTTCCTGATGCTCAGTAATAATTTCCTTTTCGTTTCCATCATTTCTAAGACTTCATCATTGCTCACAAGCTCGATCCATGATATTCGCAGCATCCTTCTGTAGAACCACAATTCAGTTGCTTCAAGTTTTTCTTTAATCTTTGATGATATTGTCCATGCTATGTGATGTCAGTTCTTCAATATGGCAGTGAATGCTTCATTCACTGCCACATTGAAGAACTGACATCACATAGCAATCCAGTACTCTCTTTGTTTTTAGCGAAATTGTCCTGTTCTTAATACTTTACTCAACTTCTGGAATGCTTCCTTCGCCATGCCAATTCGCCTACGAATCTCTGTGTCGCACGTTTCCGTCTTCAGTTATTATAACACTTCCTAGGTATTTAACTTTTTGTACCTGCTTGATTCTAGTATCCCCGATTTGTATTTGACATATTGGGCTGCTGATGACCATGCATTCGGTTTTCTTGCAGTTTATTTGTAGTCCTTTCTTATCACTCTCTTCATCTACCTTCTGTAGGAGGTCTTGTAGTTTTCTTTCTGTGTTCAACTTGTGAAAAAAAACCCCAAAAAAACTCGTCGTATCATAAGCAAAACATGACAAGATAATTTTTCTCCCAAATTTTCTCACATATTTACGATTTCATTACATTCTCATCCAACTTTGCTCTCAAACAATTTCATGTGATTTAAGAGATCGAAAAGCTTTAATAAAACATTACCCATTTGAGTTAGATATTTTCCTCTCTCTATAAGTATACATTTATACATATATGCAACCATCTCACACTCACGCACAGATGTATGTATGTGTGCATGTGTATAATATTGCACACATACGTAAATGAATATGGGTGTTGATGAGTGTTCATGTAGATATTTGCGAAATCTAGTCTGGCATGAAGCAAGAAAAGAAGGGAGCCTGGGAGGTACGAACTAAACTGTATTATTGTCAGATTGTTAAGTGCCGTTCTACGGAAGAATATAAAACGGAATCTTCCTCTTTTCTCTTGTTTCGCACGCACTCTGGTGTGTGTATATATATATATATATATATAAAGCAGAAATTCCCGACCAACACTAATGACTAAATAACCGATCCAATCTCATCTCAAAATACAGACGCAAAAACAAATTTTACTACGTTTAACTAACAACTAAAATCGAATACCTTGAAAAATACCATCATAAAAAATGCAAATGCAAGCACTATATACAACGCAGATAATGTAATATATATATATATATATATATATATATATATAATTATGAATTAAAAGTACATTGCGACACAGAAAATGTCAATCATTTTCACAACCAATATCCAACATTGCCTCATGACGAGATTTTATCTCGAAACAAAGAAATTTCCGTGTCGCAATGTACATTTAATTCATAAATATATAACCATATTAAGCTCTACACTATTTAATACATTGAGCACTGTTTATATAAAAAAATAAATGCCAGGGGACTCAAAATCGTAAAACATTAGATCCTCTTCACCTGGATATATATATATATATATATATATATATATATATATATATATATATATATATGAAGTAATATTTTATTATAAGTTTATAATAAAAACATAGTTTACTGCAACAAGAGCTGTTGTGTTTCGGTGCTTACCTATTAACACCTTGTCAGTCAGTGAAATATTTTTTTCGTTAGGAATCATTATATAAAACAACACAATTTCTACCATATCCAAACAATTAAGGGGATGAATTTCGGAGGGTTTGTCTCAAATAACCAATAGAAATCCAGGTCAGGATGGATATACGTCAGAAAAAGCCAATGCATTGAACTAAAAAAAAAGATCCCCAACCCTCGAAAAAATACACAAATAATTTAAATAAGTTAATAAACAAGTAAATAATAAACAAATTAACTCACTCCGAATGAGCAGATGAATACACGTAAACGTAATAATAAGGTTCAACAACAAATAATAGGGCAATAGACAATAAATAATTATTAAAGCAATTAACAAACCACAATATAAATAGTTCCAAATAACTGTATTCGGAATTACAATTATTCTTACACGGTAGCCTCGAGAATAATTTGAAGCCTAACCGTTACAGTCCACCCTATGACCGGCATATATAAATAGTAAAGCCGATAAAAACAACACATTACCTGAAAATTTTGTTCAAGCAAGAAACACTATCACCTCTTGCGGTTGACCTCAGTGTCCACATCTATACTTACATTTGTTTTGTTTCCGATATTGAGCATATCTATCCGGATAAATTTCTTACTAAGTCGACTACATATGATTGACGTAGATTATATTTTTAACACTCTCTTGTCTTTATTACTTTATCATCACTATAAGTGATAAATAACTTTAAGAAATCCTGTAACCGTTTCACGAATACACACGATATCTTTGCAGACATGCTGAGATACATATGTATACATACAAATGTTTTATTACTGACACCGAAAGGGACTGGGTTTTCATGTCATTTCAATTCTTTACCCCACTTACACTCATAATCAAATTCCCCCTCTCCATCATGACCTGGCTTTCTGTTGGTTATTTGAGAAAAAACCTCCGAAATTCTCCCCCTTAATTGTTTGGATATTGTAACAATTCCTAACAAAAAAAAAAAAATATATTTCACTGACTGACGAGGTGTTAAGGCAAGCACCGAAACACAACAGCTCCTGTTGCAGTAAACTATGTTTTTATTATGAACTTATAATAAAAATATTACTTTATATATATATATATATATATATATATATATATATATATATATATATATATAATTATTAGGCCATCCTAGTGTTTTAAAAAATGATGTACTTCATACTATTTTTTAGTATTTATTGCCAAGTGAATAATTGTAAATAAAAATAGAATGGTTCTTTTGTTAATATTGCGCAATAACATGTGCATCAAATGAATTTATAAATATTTAATAATTACCTATATTGCAGTTCAATCAATGAAAAAATTAAAACAATTTAGGGTCATTCGGACAAGTTCATCTTCGCTTTCTTGCCTTGTAAAATTTTGCAAAGTAATAATAATAAAAGAAGCATACTGTTTTTCACTTAGAATTATCCACTTAAAAATAGTATGAAAAACATCATTTCTTTTAAAAACTAGGTTAGCCTAATAATTATGGCCGGTAGTATATATAGGTCGTTTTTACAAATAAGCATTTTTACCCAGCATCTTATTTATTATTATGAGAATTAATTTCGTTCGCACACGCATTTGAGTAGACATTCTCGTTTTGTAATGAAATTAATTGATCTAGATAACAACAAATCTTATCAAAGAAATTATATTTTTCAGGAGGAATCGAGCCTGTTTCCCCCCCCCCTTTTTTTTTTGTAATCTTGTCGCCCCAAGCAAGGCATTTTACTGCCTCTGTTGTACAGGGGATTACATAGGAGGTATGTTATGAGAAGGAGTGAGAGGTTGCAGGGGGTGTCAGGAAGAGAGTAGGAGAAGGAAGAGAGTGGAGTAGACGAAGAAAAAAGTATGAGAGAGAGAGAGAGAGAGAGAGAGAGGATGTAAGTTAGTGAGACAGGAGATGACTACTGACTTGACATTTAAATTCTTGGAGATTATAGCTGTCGGGAAAGCAAGTATGCGGAAAGGAATTACACAGGTGGGAAGTGCGAGAAAAGAAGCTACTGGAGTAGAATTTGCGTTTACAATTTATTGGTTTCACAGTAAAAGGGTGAGACCTAGTTGCTAATCTTGTTGCTCGAGTAAATTCATATATAGGGAGTACCAGTGAGCTAATTTCATCGGAGCAGAAGCCGTGAAAGTATTTGTAGAAGAGACACAGGGAAGCCACACTGCATTGGTGAGAAAGCGACTGTATCCTAGCTGCCAAGTAGGGATCGATCACATTACAGATTCTCCGTTGGATTTTGTCAAGAACACCCAGGTGGATAGCAGGAGCACCTGAGCAGATATGGCAGCAATATTCAATTCACGGGCGGATGGTAGATTTGTATATGTGCAGGATTGTTTCGGACGGGAAAAAACTACCTGGCCCTACACAGAGAACCAACTTTCTTAGCAGCGGATGTAGCTATGGATTCTATATAATTATGCCACTTTACCTTGGAGAACGAGATTGAAATTGGTTTTAGCACGCCTGGTTAAAAGTTGTTTTCTCGATTAATGGGAATGAAGGTTCGAGCCTTGCCGAGAGATACAGTTTCTTTATAATGACTTTTTACTATCTAATTCGGTAGACATCGATTTCACTGTTTTTTTGTTTAAATAACGTGTATGTCTACTAAAACACGTTTACCATTAAAAAAGGTTAATAATGATAAAAAGCCTATGTGTATTTATGTGAACATATTCGTATACAGCAGTTCTGTTTGATTATGAAAGCTTCGCAACAATACTCAAAAGAACCATAAAAGTTAATCAACGTGAGAACCCCACTTTTTTAAAAAATTGTTGTAAGAGAACAATTTTAGAAATTACAATCGACAATAGTGTTATAGTACCGAATGTTTCCGTTTGAGAAAGCGGCAAATATTACTATTGCCATTTATCAATTTGAATAAAGTGCTTGTCTTAAACAAATGCCTAGGTTTTCGATCCTTACTGAGTGCTCCACCATTGTTGCCTATGCCAGACTAGACAAATTTATATGCTTTTGTAATGTTGGTTTAATAAATACATAAATCTTTCTTTTTTTTGCGCGTGGCAATGTCTGTTCATGTCTCGAAATTAGGTATTGATTTTCTGTCAATTGTTACTGCGCCTCGGCGTTTCTCATCATTGGTTGCTGTTCGTAATATTTCGGAGACTTCTCGCCATAATTAGTATCTGCGTCCCCGACTCGGCAATCTTGAGTATGGATGGCGCTAAGCGACACAACTGTGCTGATGTCTGATGGACGCGCGACGCCGTCGTAGCTACGGGATCGTCCCCACTTCCTTTTCATTCTTGGTGGGAGGCAGCAGAGGCATCTGCTCCAGTTAATCTCGCTCAGACGTGATCTCTGCCATTTTTTGAGGATTTCGTGCTGAACCTGCAAAGAAAACAAACGGAAATTGAAATAATAATAATAATAATAATAATAATAATAATAATAATAATAATAATAATAATATACCACCTAATCTCAGGCTGTTCTGTGCTTGCCCCAAATGAATATAAAAATTGCCACGATAGATTTGGGCAATATTTAAATTGGACAATGTGCAAACATTATGGAAAATCTGTAAACAAACACTGGTATGAACATCACCCAGCACCGGTTACAGAAATAGAAGATGTAACCATTCTATGGGATAACACAATCTACACAGACAGAAAAATTGAAGCAAACAGGCCAGACATTATTGTTAAAAACCAGAAAGAGAAAATTTGTCTATTAATTGATATGGCTTGTCCAGCGAATTGTAACATAGCAATCAAGGAATTTGAAAAACTGTCAAAATATAAAGACCTGGAAATTGAAATAGAAAAAATGTGGAAATTGAAAACAAGAGTTGTGCCAGTGATAGTAGGTGCACTTGGAATGATAAAAAATGGAACAAAACAACACATTGAAAGAATCCCTGGAAACCCCAGCTTAAGAGATATACAAAAAATTGTCTTATTAAGTACAGCCCACACACTAAGGAAAACTTTACCTATGTAATACTAGGGATGATAGGGAAGATAGAAAAACATGAAATGGAGCCATAACAACATGCCACGACCTGCCTTAGGTCTCCCCGCAGACTTGGTTGGTAGTGAGACCAAAGCAGAAATATCGAAATATGATGAAAAATGACATAATAATAATAATAATAATAATAATAATAATAATAATAATAATAATAATAATAATAAATGGGACAACCAAGCACATAATATTTGAATGTTACTCAGAAAAAGTAGAAAAATTGTAGCGGATAAAAAAATGAATTAAATCAACTCTCTTCTTCACTTTTACAAAAATTCACAATGACGTGTGAAATCCTGGTTTTCCCAAATAGAAAAAAGATTGACCATGTGCTTAACAAAAATGTCGAACCCAGATTTCGCAAGTAGGTGTTGAAATGATTTTTGCCCAATGGGAGCGACTTTTAAGACTTCGAAGGATTTGGCGATCCAGTATGAAATTCAAAAGGACTATATAAATGAGTCAGAGATGGGAGCAGCGAGAGACATCGCTAAAATGTAATGAGAGAAGCTTCAGGTCAACTCGGACATTGTCCTCTTTCTCTTTCTCTTTCTCCTAATCTCTTTCGACAATTACTACTACAACCATTTTTACGAACTCTTAACTTTTTCAGTGATCATTAATTTCTACAACATTTGTTATTCCTCCTTTAATAAATTTTTATTTTAAAATAAAAAAAAAGTATATTTTACGCTTACATTATTCTACAGTAATCCACACATTCCAACCAACAAACAACCTTCTGATAACGATGAAAACCTTCTGATGATAATTCTGCATAAAACTTGTAAGCTATAGGGAGCTATTAAGTCTGACACGAGGCCGAATCAAAGAAACATTAACCAGCTCCCCTACGCCACAAAATAAATGCACTGTTAATGCTTATCTATATTTTTCTTGGTGCTTTTCTTCTAATGTTCCCGCTGCTTAATAATACTTTTGGAAAGAATGGCAGCAAAAAAGAAATTAATACTGAGCATTAGGAAGAGACAGCTGAAGTTGCAATGAAGAAAGAGGGCTTGGAGAACCTGATACTAACAGGCCAGACAGAGGGAAAAAGAGACAGAGGAAAGCAAAGGATAACATATTTGAAGGGCCTGAGCAGGTGAATGACAGAACGGGGGTTGCATGTTGTAATAGGAGAAAGCGAGCTAAGAGCCACCAGGGATAGGGAGACGTAGAAAACCATGATCGCCTACATCCAGAAAGGACAGGGCACATAGAAGAAGAAGAATCCTTATCGCCTTGATTTTGGTGAAATGATTAAAAAGAAAAGATTTGAGTGGGTAGGAAAGCTGGTCAACTGGGAACTGGAAAAACGGACGGGATTTGGTTATAAACTAGATGAACTCATACGTTTTGAATATAATGATGAGAAACTAGAATCTTAAGAATGAAAATCACATAATTCGCTTTGAGATCCAAACGAATCACCAAATTTAACTCAGAAGAATGCATTCAATTATTGTTAACTAAATGATATAAAATATATCAAACTAAAAAAAAAAGGAAGAGAAAAAAAAGGAAAAAAAAACTGAATAAATTACAGAACATGGAGGTGACAGTTGTTCCAATCATTGTTAGAGCACTGAGAATAATACTGAAAAGCCTAACTAAAAATATACAGAAACGTGAAATCCAATCTAAAGTCCACACCATGCTGACGTATTTCTTTATTAACGGTAAATTTTCAGGAATTTGTCATAGTGACGTGTTTTCCTCTTGCCTTCTACACTATTTTAAAATTCAACGTTATTTTCTCCAAGACTTGCTGGCACTAAGACAAAAAGATAATTTTCCTTTGCTTCTATTTAATTTACAGATGCGAGATGGTGGAGGCGGAGGAGAAGAATTCATAACTTTTCAAAAGGTGTTAGTGTGAAATTACTAAAAGGATAAAACAGAATTTGAGCCATCGCCATCTTAAATATTTAATTTCGCGCATGCGCGTTGTTTTCTAATTTTGTTGACTGCCCAAACTAGTAGGGTCAGCTTGGAACCGTCTGTGAGATAAAGAGCACCATAACGCTTATCACTCCGCCAGAAATTTGGAAACGGAATGCTTTACTTCTTAGTGTTATATACCAATAAACAGACAAACACGGGTGTATATAAAAATATGAGTTATATTTTTATTAATGAACAATGGACCGTGTAGCCTAGTGAACAGAGAGTGAGAGCGCGCTTCCAGGGGTTGACGGGGGGGGTGTCGTATCTGTTGCTCCTTTCTCTGACTAGACTCGTCTGTCGTGAAATCCGTGCCCGAGGTCTTTTTATCTCCAAACCGGTACTTCCGATTTTTGCCTCGCCTACGCACGCCCACGTAATTCTCAGAGACACCTGTTCTGCTTGCCTCTTGTAGCCATTTCCGCTACTGCCGGAAATAAGGTCAAACAAACATCCGTCCCTTTCAACGGCCGGAAAACGCCCCCGCTTCCTCACTTCCTCGGGTGGGCCTAGATTGTTATATTACACTTAGCATTCGTACCGGATATGCCAAGACGAACATTTCAGAGTGTTTGGGTGTCAAGCTGAAGACAGTGTACGGGATTCTGAAAAAGTCGGATGAGTCTAATAGTGATTACGAAGATCTTTGGCGTGATCACTAGCGATGGAGACGTTATGCCTTCATTCATCTTCTCACAGGGCCTTAGACTCAACACGGAGGCCTACATCAAATGCCTTAAAGAGGTGATGCTGCCATGGACCAAGAGGGTGGCTGTTGGAAGATCCTGTGTCTGGCAACAGGACTCTGCATCATGCCACGCAAGCAGCATACCACATTAACCCTTATATCTGGCTACTTAACTCCCCAGACTGCAACCCCCTTGGTTATTGCGTGTACAGCGAAGTTGGACGAGAGATCAAAAAACACTTTGAACACCAAGGATGAACTGAAGGCAAGAATTATGACAGCATTCACCAACTAAAGATTAGGAAGTCGTTTGAAGGCCATGGTTAAAGTCAATGGGAATTTTATTGAATAAATTTGCTCTTTAGTATTTGAAGATATATTTATGTAATTTTGGTAAATATATCTGTTAAAAGGAGGTGTCAATGTTATTTTCATTTTTGCATAATTTAAATGACAATTAATCTACTACATACTCTCTCTCCTCTCTTTCTTTCTCTCCCTCTTTCTTTCTCTCCATCTCTCTTTATATATATTATAAATTATAGTTTAAAACATGTACAAATTACAATCTACTACAAAGTGCACATTTTGTTTCGACATTGAAAGATTGTCTTTTCAATGTCGAAATAAAATGTACACTTTGTAGTAGATTGTAATTTGTACATGTTTTAAACTATAATGTATAATAATTATTCATAGCTCTATTTCTATATTGAGCACTGTTTTTAATTAATGTTTTGAACGTTGTTGATATTTTCTTTGTTCCTTATTTGCTTATATATATCCCTGAAGATCAGTGAGGTAAAACCTTGGTTGGCTCGTTGGCTCTTTAGGTTAGCTATATATATATATATATATATATATATATATATATATATTCAAAATAATAACTAAATAGACTCTGCAAGTATTTAAGTTTTAAATTTATACTAAGATAAACCTTAAGAAAAACCATTAACAAACAGAACCTAATTCCGTTACAATCCGGTGCACTAAGGCGTTGGACGAGCCGGTGCACTAAGGCGTTGACGAGCCGTAGTGTGAAACCGCGGTAGGTTTTGGCTAGATTGAGATTCTTTGTGTGTGTGTATATATATATATATATATATATATATATATATATATATAATAAAGGAATAGGGTTGTTCCAACGAGAGTAATTAGTATAAAATAAAAAGTGTGAGAAGCGCCGTGAACGTTTTCTTTAAAATATATATTTATTGTTTTGGTATTCATACAAGTTATGGAGTATTAATTTGTCATGATTTGCGCTACACGTGTTTCGAGTCTAAAATTGACTCTCTTCAGGCGAACAAATTCGTTGTTTTACGTTTGGGTTTCTCTGAGTATACTCGAAACTTTTATTATATATATATATATATATATATATATATATATATATATATATATCCTTTTATCCAAGGCAAAACGATAATATCACCAAGACGCATGGGAATACAAGGAGTGAAAGAGAATCGGCAGATTTTAGTGAGGAGGAAAGACAATAAAAAACAGAAGATGGCGATTGGTATTGCCTTTATATTTTTTATGCTTGTAGGTATCTGAGAAACAAAATAACAGAAAAGAGTTCCACAGGCAAAAATTACAAGAAAAAACTATTTGAAAAAACATACGGTTATATCTAACTAGGTCAAGACTAAAACGGTGAGACCTACTTGCCAATCTAGTAGTACGTTTAAATTCATGCTGTCGAGTTAAGAAATGACATGAACCTATTTATAGAAATGGCATGGGGATGGCGCGTCATGGAAAAGTCACTGAAGTCGAGATGTAGGATTATTAGCCGTTTTCTTTTTCTTTCTTTATAATCATATTGCCCCAAGCCAGGTAGTTACATAGAAGAAAAGTTTTGAGAAAGTGTGACAGGTTATAGGGGGTGTCAGAAAGTGGGTAAGAGAAGGATGAGAATACAGATGAGAGTAAGCTGGAAGGAGAAAGTAGCACGAGAGAGAGGATGCAGGTAAGATAGGAGATGACTACTGACTTTACATTTAAATTCTTGGTGATTATAGCTGTCGGGAAAGCAAGTAATTCCACAGGCGGGAAGTGTGAGAAAAGAAGCTGATGGAGTAGATTTTGCGTTTACATTTTATTGGTTTAACAGCTAAGGGGTGGGATCTAGTTGCCAATCTTGTGGCTCGAGTAAATTAATATATAGGGAGCACCAGGGAGCTAAGTTCATTAGAGCAGAAGCCGTGAAAGTATTTGTAGAAGAGACACAGGGAAGTCACATTGCACCGTTGAGAAAGTGACTGTATCTGAGCTGCCAAGTCGAGATCTATCACATTACAGATTCTCCGATGGATTTTGTCAAGGACCCCTAGGTAGATAGCAGGGGCACCCAACCATATGTGGCAACAATATTAAATGCACGGGCGGATGGTAGAATTGTATATGTGCAGGATTGTTTCGGAAGGGAAAAACTTCCTGGCCTTACACAAAGAACCGACCTTCCTAGCAGTGGATTCTATATAGTCATTCCAGTTGTGAGAGTTAACTCAAGGAGGCGAAGTGCTTTGCTTTCAGGGAGATTAGACTAATCCATGCTAATGGGGGGTAGGAGCGATTGTCTGTGATGGTTATTAGATAGCAGCTGCATTTTGGAAGCATTAAAATTAACGAGCCATTTCTTACCCCAGTCCACCACAGATTGGAGGTCCTTTTCAAGCTCTGCAGCGAGGTTTGCTTTGTCAGCCTCGGCAGATTTTTGATAAAGAAACACTCGGTATTAATTGAGCGAGCATCCTGTAGCGTTACATTACTTCGAAAGTAGTCATCTGTCTGTGGTCGTTAGACGTGAAGGAGGACAATGCAAGATATCCGGTTGAAAAGGAAAAATCACGCCCAAAAAAAACAAGAACAAGAACAACAACAATAATAATAATAATAATAATAATGATGATGATGATGATGATGATGGACTTTACAATATACACTGACAGAACAATCAAAGCTGATCGCCCAGATATCATGATCAAAGACCACAAGAGCAAAATGTGCATTCTTATTAACATGGCAGTCCTTGCAGAATGTAATATACTCTGTAGAAATTTTTGCGTACGTCAAAGATTCATGTCATGATTAACAATCGACCCAATTTTAGTTGAAATTGGGTTTCGGAAGAGTAGTGTTCATTAAGCGGATGTGCGTTGTGGTGCATTGGATATCGGCTCGGAACGAGAAACGGGGGAGCCGAGTTCGAATTTCAGCTGAATTCATTGCGTTCACTTACGCGCAAATACCCTTGGGAAAAGTATTAATCCGCCTATTCCTTCCAGTAATGGGTTAAATAACAGGACAGATTGGGTTCTATAGCCTTGGTCGGCAACCAGTCTACTGCAGAAAGCAATGGCAACCTACTGCAGGATAATCTTCTGTCCAGTCAGTCATCTCTCTTTTGAGACTTGATCACCCACAGCGCGTATCACGTATGGCACTCAACTGACTGAGTGTTCATTAGAATGAAGACACACAGACAGTCATACATATCCATTTATATATAGATTTTCTTGTTGTGTTTAGTAATTATCTTTTCCATCTTTTCAGCTGATATTGTTTGTTTTTAATTTTAATAATTTTTGATAGATTTTTTTTTTAATCATATCACCCCAAGCAAGGCGGTAACGCCACTGATGTGCAGGGGGCTACATAAGAGTGAGAAGATTAGAAAAGAGAAAACCGGAAACCACATCCTAAACAGGAAACAAGGGATGAGCCTCTTCACCTGTTCAATAGATGTGGGTGGAGTGTGAACCGGGCGATAGTTTAGTCTATCTACTACAATTGAGAGAGAGAAAAAAAAAAGACAGTGAGAAGATTAGAAAAGAGAAAACCCGGAAACCGCATCCTAAACAGGAAACAAGGGATGAGCCTCTTCACCTGTTCAATAGATGTGGGTGGAGTGTGAACCGGGCGATAGTTTAGTCTATCTACTCCAATTGAGAGAGAGAAAAAAAAAGACAGTGAGAAGATTAGAAAAGAGAAAAACCGGAAACCGCATCCTAAACAGGAAACAAGGGATGAGCCTCTTCACCTGTTCAATAGATGTGGGTGGAGTGTGAACCGGGCGATAGTTTAGTCTATCTACTCCAATTGAGAGAGAGAAAAAAAAAGACAGTGAGAAGATTAGAAAAGAGAAAAACCGGAAACCGCATCCTAAACAGGAAACAAGGGATGAGCATCTTCACCTGTTCAATAGATGTGGGTGGAGTGTGAACCGGGCGATAGTTTATGTGTCTGGAGAAATGTTTTTCTATTATGTTGAAAAATGTTTTTCCTATTTTTGTTTTTGTATTATTGTTGCAGGGTAGATTAAACCAAATTATGATTATGGTTAGGTTTTGAAGGCGCTTAGTAAAATAAAGGAAGGTAATTAATAAATAGATAATACCCAACAACTTCTTTACCTTCCTTTGTTTTATTAAATGCATTGTGATAGCCTTCAAAACTTAACCATAAGCATAGTATACACAATGCGTCATGCAAATTACAGAACTTTCCAAATTATGCTTGTTTTTCTATTCTATCAAAATAGAAGGATCTTGAAGTGGAAATCGCAAAAATGAGGTCATGAGGACATCAATCATTGTAGTTGTAGATGGAGGCCTCGGACCTTTAGAAAATTTAAGATATGCTCATTTAAGGGATCCCTGATAGCCCATAAAATATTTTGCTCACACATTAAGAAGAGCTTTATCTTTATAAAATGTGTCGGATCTTAGGTTGTTTGTTTTATTATTTAAAAAGATGATCAGTGGAAAATATCATGAAGCCATTTCTGACCTTAGGAACCCGGAAGGAAATGTGTCAGTCAGTTTAAGTTCCATACGTGATACACGCTTGGGCGATCATGTCTCTTTTGAGACATGACTGACTGGGCAGAAGATTATCCAGCAGTAGGTTGCCATTGCTTTCTGCGGTAGACTGGTTGCCGACCAAGACTATAGGACCCAATCTGTCCTGCTATTTAACCCATAACTGGAAGGAAGAGACGGATTAATACCTTTCCCAAGGGTATTTGCGCGTAAGTGAATACAATGGATTCAACTGGAATTCGAACTCGGCTCCCCCGTTTCTCGTTCCGAGCCGATACCCACTGTACCACAACGCACATCCTCCCATACAACAGAAATAAAAAGAAATAATAATAATATTAAAAGCAATATATTCATCAGCAATAGCAGCAACAACAACAACAACAAAAAAAATGAACATCAAAGTTAAAAAAGACAGTCTCACAGACATAAAGATCCACCTTAAAAAGAAAAAATAGAAAAAGAAATTTAATTTTGACTTAGAAGTGAGTTTTCAGTACTCGATGACCTGGCAAGAGGGATAAGTTTACGAATTAGAAAAAGCAGAAGAGTCGAAAGAAAATAGAATATTAGGAATAAAAATAAAGTCTTATCAGCTAAAAACAAAAGTAAATAGTAGAAACTGATGGCGCAAAGAATACGACGCTATAAAAAAAGATCAAGATTCTACAGACAGAACGCGATCTTTCAAACCGATGCAAAGAAATATTACAGGGAAATAGGTGAACAAAGAATTGAATTGGTAGACCCTCCACCCAAAATGGAAGAGGAAAAATATGGGCTTACCCAAAAGAAAATAACAAAAAGGCAGATTGGATTGTGCAAAAGATAGAACGAATGAAAAATAAACCAGAAAAAAAAAAAAAAAACACACACACACAAAAACAAAAACAAAAATAAACATGGGCTGGAATCACAGAAGAGTAGGTTAAAAATGTGCACTGTAAAATACACACAACTGGAAATCTTCAGGAATAGATAAAATTCCTAACCTTTGGCTATATAATCTAAATCAGTCAGTTGAGTGATACACGCTTGGTTGATCATGTCTGGACAGAAGATTATACCCCAGTATGTTGTCATTGCTTTCTGCGGTAGACTGGTTGCCAGCCAAGGCTATAGAACCCAATCTGTTCTATTATTTAACCTATAACTATAGGAGACGTATTAATACCTTTTCCAAGGATATTTTGCGCGTAAATGAATGCAAAGAATTCAACTGGAATTTGAACTCGGCTCCCCGATTTCTCGTTCTGAGACGATATCCACTGCACCACAACGCACATTATCTAAATACAGCGCGCACAAAAAAAAAAAAAACTATCCAAAGAAATTCAAGAAATGGCTAACGGTCCCACTAAAATTTCGGCATAGATAACCAAAGGCATTATTTTTCTTCTACCCAGAAATTGTGACACAAATTTACCGAAAAACTACAGACAAATTACATATCTTGCCACAACTTACAAAATATTGGCATCTATTTTAACAAAACAGACTTATTTCTTATTGGAAAGAAATGACATATTACCGCTTGAACAAAAAGAGCACATGCGTGACTCTTTTGGATGTAAAGACCAATTATTTATTAATAAGATGATCTTGAAAAACTCCTTCAATGTAAAAAAAAATCTTAGTGCTGTCTGGATAGATTATCGTAAGGCATTCAATAGCGAACCACATTCCTGGATCTTAAAGTCTTTAAATATATACAAGGGATCATCCGTTGTCATCAATTTCATCAAACGATGTATGTCGATATGGAAAACAACCCTTTCCTCAAACATATAAACGGAACCTATAAGTCTGGTGAAATAAACATCAACAGAATAATATTTCAAGGTGACTCTTCGTCTACCTTACTATTCTGTATTTCCCCAACAACATTGACAAGCCTACTTAAGACAGAATGTGGTTATAAAATAGCTCAAAAGAAAATATGCGGACAGTGAGCTGGAAGGTCTTCTGCAAACTGTAAAATGTTTCAGTGCTGACACTGGGATTAAATTCAATTTCGATAAATCTGCTAAAGCCACGATTTTTTACGAGGACTAAAACAAAAGATTTAGAGCAAGAAGAAGCTTATAAGTAACTAGGTGTAAATGAGGGTGAAAGAATTCAGCATAAGAAAATGAAATAAATAGGGCATAAAGAGTACCATAGAAGGGTACAACTGATATTAAGAACTGAATTAAATTCTCAGAACAGTATTATGGCCATTAAAACCTTGCCATCCCAGTGGTTCATTATAGTTTCAACATCGTAAAGTAGACTCTAAATGACATCAGACGAATGGATTTTAAGACAAGGAAGCTTCTTTCTAAGCATAAGGTGCATAATCCAAAGGATGATGTAGACCGTCTATACATACCCCGTAAAGAAGGTGGAAGAGATCTTATTCAGCTAGAATTGTCCTACAAGACAAAAACTATTGGTTTACTAACATACAGGGAAACAAAAAAGGACTGGATGATGCAACTAGTCTAACAACATGAAAACAGAAAGAAAAAATATCCAATAATGAAAAAAGGCACTAAATACAAACAAGATTTACATTTAGTAAATTCTCTAGCAAACCAAAAAATGACCCAAGAACCACACGTTACAGCAGAAATTATGAAAAAAAAAAGAGTCAAGGATAATGCTCTTGAACAGAAGAAACAACGCTGGCAAGACAAACCTCTGCATGACTAATATTCGGAACGTACTAATAAACCCGATGTTGATAAAATTAATACTCATCGATAGTTACGAGCATCTGGATTAAAGTCTAAAACTAAAAAATTTATTCTTGCAGCGAAAAACCAGAGTCTTTTGCTAGGAACTTTCATGCAATCATACATAATAATGTAGATCCAAAATGCAGGTTCTGTGACAAATACACCAGGTAACAATAGACCATCTAATCTCAAGATGTTCTGTACCTGCCCCAAATGAATATAAAAATCATCACGATAAAGTGGGGTAAAACTCACACTGGACAGTGTGCAAACACTTTGGAAAATATGTAAACAAACACTGGTATAAACTAGGTACCTTCAGTATTTCGCCATAAATTTTCAATATCTAAGTTTAAAATGAAATTTTTAAAATGAAAAAATATTCTTGTATATTTTATTTTAGATTTAATTAAGAGCTTAATGATTAAATTTATTATTTCCATTAACTAAAAAAGTATTTCAGATACAATCTATATAGATTGGAATGCCATATTTAATTTCGATTTCTTAAACTTTTCTAAGAAGCGGCCATTTTCTTAATTTTAAGAAATTTGTAAACAAGCAAAATGTCATCGATTTTAAAAAGATTTCAAAAGATTTCTGACACTTTATTTTAGTAAAATTAGAAAATTGGATGTTAAATTAACCTGATTTGAAAGAAATATTACTTACTTAGAGCATAAAAAGTAATATATTAACTATTGGTCGTGTTCATCTGATCGAACGTTTGCGGACTGTTGAATAACGAAGCGATGACAGCTGCTATGCATGACCATAAATGACAAGTTTCATAAATCTAAGGAAAGGGACAAAACTCTTAAATTTCGTAACCTTTTCATAAGAATGGCAATTTTGGTCTACCATACATGAAAATAAGGAACGTATTAAGTAAATAAAAATTATTTAAAAAACAGATAGCACCATTAGGTTTAATAATCTTTGCAAACTTGGACTCATAAATTTCGTTTCCACTTAATTATTATATCCATTCCAGGGCAAAGCCCAATAGAGAATTTTACACGACTTTAAAATATTATAAATTATCATAATTAAAATGTAAAAAATTGAAAAAATTCTTGTAAAAATTCATTATTCATCAGAAAATTTTCATTTCTTCAGACAATAATGCAATTAAAAAACAAAAATTAAAAATCTTTTCTAATTAACTAATGTCATTGTTTTATTGGATTCATTATTTTTCAATTCAGAGCAGATTTTCATTTAGATAGCACTAATTAGAAAAAAAGTAGGTGGTTTACAATTTCCAAAGACTCCTACTTTTAACAAAAAAATTTGAGGGAAGGTTCTGTGCGAAATTTCATGAACTAAAAGAAATGGGTTTAACATATTTAAAAAAAAACATTTTTATACCAAAATTTTCTAAAAATTACATTCCAAAAATAATTTCATTCAGTTGTGAATAAGTCCTGAAAATTTCATTAAAATCAGACTATTATTTGATTTTTACAAGAATTTCCAAATCAATGTGTTTTCAACGGAAATAAACGCACAAAAATCAATGTTAAAAGTTAGCCACGGCGATGACATAAGCAAAACAAGCATTTTAACCAAAATTTCGAACGTGTTAGAAAGGATTAAAAAATTGAAAAAAAATAATTAAAAATACATTGGTCTTTCATCTTAATAGTAACATCAACATTTTGACGATAAATCTTTATTTTCGTTAAGTTTGTGGCCTTTTTCATTACGATATGCTGTTTTTCCCGCGAAATAGTGAAGGTACCTAGTATAGATATCAGCCAGCACCAGTTACAAAAATAGAAGATGTCACCATTCAGTGGGATTACATCATCATCACAGACAGTAAAACTGAAGCAAATAGACCAGACATTATTTTCAAAAACCGAAAGGAAAAAAAGACTTGCTTATTAATTGATATGGATTGTTCAATAGCAAAGTAATTCGAAAAAACATCAAAGTATAAAGACCTTGAAATTGGAACGGAAAAAATGTGAAAATTGAAAACAAGAATCATACCAGTGATAGTTGGTGCACTTGCAATGACAGAAAAAAACAAAAACAAAACAAAAAAACAAAAACAAATCAACGCATTGAAAAAATCACTGGAAACCCCAGCTTAAGAGATATACAAAAAATTGTCTTGATAAATACATCTCACACACTAAGAAGAACTCATAGTGCCTGTGATGTTATGGGAGATAGAAAAACAAATGAAATCTAGACATAACAGCACACCACCATCTGCCTTAGGTCGTTTTGCAGACTAGGTAGTGTTACAAGGATGCATTTATATAGAAATAATATTAACAATGTCTAAAAAGTTATAGTAAGTGATTCTATTGAGTCTTACTTGTTATTACAAACATTTTTTAATTCTATAAATACTTTCATAGCTTCTGCTCTGATGAACTTAAATCACTGGTGAGTTTGCACGAGATACTAGATTGGCAACTAGGTCCCACCCTATTACAGTTAAACCGATGAAATGTAACCGCAATTTCTACTCCAACAACTTCTTTTCTCGCACTTCCCGCCTGTGGAATTCCCTTACGCATGCTTGCTTCCCGACGGCTATAACCTCCAGGAGTTTAAATGTAAGGTCACTAGACACCTCCTAACACACGAACCCTCCCATTCTCTCCAACTCTCCCCCTATGTACAGCCTAACTCGTCTATCGCCCTGTGTAACCCCCTGCACTATAGTGGCAGTGGAATGCCTTGCTTGGGGGACATGATTTAAAAAAAGTCATCGAGTAGTTGTAAAAATAAGGAAATTAGGAAAAGAACGTTTGGAAAATTCTAGAAAATTAAAAATAGACCTACAGAATTCGAAAGGATTCTAGAAATATGTAAATTATGTGTTAGCTCCTATAAAAATAGGTTTTGGGGAAGAGAGTAGTTAGTTGTTAAAAGGATTTGCTGAGATTATCAACTCCGGCCCGATTCAGGATTTGTATATCAAGTCGAAAGAAACTCTACTAAAAGTTGCGGACCAACTAAAACCTGAAAAATAACCTCATGGAACTATATGGGTAAATAGATTTTTTGACTCTTTCATTGACCAAAGTATAGCTAGCTTAACTGGGTAAAGATACTTGACACCTTCCTTCCACTTCGTAACACTTACCCGTTACTCTGCTAGTAGTAAATTCTATGTTTTCCATTTGAATACAAAAATTGTATATTTGTAATATATTTTATGTTGTGTTATTTTAAATTAAATATTTGTTAAGCTCTGTGTTTTGGTTAGTCATTTTCTTCTTTTGTTACAACTTACAATCCGTAACAGTAGCTAGTGTAACTATAGCAGAAATCGAATAATGATGAAAATGACATAATCATAACAATAATAACATAAGTTCGCAGGTGGTAGCACGTTTTGGTACAGCTTATGTAAGTGTTGTGTCTTTAACCCTCTAGGGCCATTCGTATCATATTTGATACAGTATTTCCCTATAAGGAAACATTTGGTATTTCCCTATAAGGAAACATTTGGTATTCATTGACTGAGCAGTCAGTACTGCTTTCATTTGAAATTTATAAAATATTTCTCTTAAAAAATTTTTCAGGAAAATATTTCTTTCAAGGCTTGTTTTCATACAGTATCAAATATGATACTAATGGCCCTAGAGGGTTAAGGTGAAGGCAGAAATTGTTTTATGACTAGCATCACTTGGCCGATGCATTTGAAAGTTGGAGAGGATAGGAAATTTACCAGCAATACATCTTTAAAAATACCAGCAGTATATTAAAAATTTACCACCAATACACATTTGAAGGTAAAATATTACCAACAATATATTTTTAAAAGAAAGAATATTACCAGCAAGACATTTTTGAAGAAAAAAATATTACTAGAAATATATCTTTGAAGGAAAGAATATTAACAGCAATACATTTTTGAAGAAAAAATATTGCCAGAAATATATCTTTGGAGGAAAGAATATTACCAGCAATATATTTTTGAAGAAAAAATATTGCCAGAAATATATCTTTGGAGGAAAGAATATTAACAGCAATACATTTTTGAAGAAAAAAATATTGCCAGAAATATATCTTTGGAGGAAAGAATATTAACAGCAATACATTTTTGAAGAAAAAAATATTGCCAGAAATATATCTTTGAAGGAAAGAATATTACCAGCAATACATTTTTGAAGAAAAAAATATTGCCAGAAATATATCTTTGGAAAGAATATTACCAGCAATATATTTTTGAAGAAAAAATATTGCCAGAAATATATCTTTGGAGGAAAGAATATTAACAGCAATATGTTTTTGAAGAAAAAATATTGTC
The DNA here is from genome assembly GCA_037127315.1 of Ascarosepion bandense. Classification (NCBI taxonomy): domain Eukaryota; kingdom Metazoa; phylum Mollusca; class Cephalopoda; order Sepiida; family Sepiidae; genus Ascarosepion; species Ascarosepion bandense. The sequence goes on from JBBBDQ010001522.1 coordinate 2,192,531, forward strand.
AGAAATATATCATTGGAGAAAAAATATATATAGACCAGCAATACTTCTAACTCTTGACAAAACCATCTTTACAAAAATATATCAATGAAACGTGATCTACAAACTGATTTCCTACAATGCGTATTGTATTCATACGAATCTATTGTAAAAACCTCGTCGCAATTGAATAACCTATTGAAGCGTATATGACATAAACCAAACTGAACAGAACGCATATCTTCATGTAATGGTCTTTCTGGTAACATTATGACATCTGTTTCTTTCTTTCTTTTTACATTTGCTTTTTTTCCTTTCCTATCGTACATTTTTACCTCATCCTGTGTGAAAAAATACAATCTGCTGCTACTTTGGATCTTTCTAGAATGTTAACTGGTATTTCTCTTGACTATTCTAAAATTTTATGTTCTAAATTCTCTGTCATTCCTTGTTTCTTCTTTTCTACCAAAATCGTGTATTTTGTTTTCTCTCCGTTTATTACGCTTCTGTTGTAATTGTAAAAAGCTCTTTATGTTCCTCAAAAATGAACTTTTCGAAGTTGGTGCATATACCTGGATTATTTTCGAAGAAAACTGATTACTATACATACTGCCCTGTCTCGGATAGAAACTTTCTTTGATCAAGGTTTCATCTCCGCTTCAGTTAGTTTTCCACTGCTGAAATGTAGCTTCCCTCTGCCTTTTCTAATTGTTCTGATAGACTTTTTTTTATAATCATTTCACCCCGAGCAAGGCGGAAACGCCACTGATGGGCAGGGGGCTACATAAATGTAAAAAGATTAATTAGAAAAGAGTGAGGAGTACAAACTAGTTAGAAAGGAACAATAGAAAGCTGAGAATGCAGGTGCGATGACAGATACATGGGCGGAGAGAAAGTGAAGATTATACAGGGGAGGGGAGAGAGCTAGAGGCCAGTGGTTAGTAGATGAGTATTGACTTTGCATTTAAATTTCTGGAGGTTGTAGCCGTCAGGAAAGCAAGAATACGGGAGCGAGTTCCACAGGCGGGAAGTGCGAGAGAAGAAGCTGCTGGAGTAGAATTGTCGTCTGCATTTGGCTAACCTGACTGTGAATGGGTGGGACCCAGTTGCCAGTCTTCCGCTTTGGTGCTTTGACGTTATAAATACAAACGCAGTACTAGATTGTCAGCTAGGTCTCATCATTTTACAGTTGAAATGGCTAGATGTAACTTCAAGTTCTATACTAACAGTTTCTTCCCTCGCAGTTCTCACTCCTAGAATCCTCTTTTGACTTCTTGCCTTTTAGTCAACTTTGATCTTCAAAAATTAAAATGAGATGTCAGTCTTTATCTTCTCTCTTCTTAATTCCTCTTCTTTTGTTGTTCTCTCTCCTTAATATTTTTCTCTTGCTTATATTTTTTAACACTCATTGGCCACTACGTAGTATTGACTTACTTGGGGTGAAATGATTAAAAAGTTATCCGTTACAATACCATAATTGGCTAAACAACTAGCATTGCTAATCTAATTCACCTTACAAAGCAGGAGTTTCTTAAAAGTGCCTAGCAAGTACCAGGGTAGGGGTAACCATTTAAATTATTACTAGGTCGAGATTGTACGCTTTAGCTATGATTTGAACTCTCTCTCTCTCTCTCTCTCTCTCTCTATGTATATATATATATGTATATATATATATATCATTCGAGGTAGTTAAGCGGTTGAGGCAAATGTAACCTGGTAGGATCGGATGTGCGTTGTGGTGCAGTGGATATCGGCTCGGAACGAGAAATCAGGGAGCCAAGTTCGAATTCCAGTTAAATTCCTTGCATTCACTTATGTATTAATCCGTCTCTTCCCTCCAGTTATGGGTTAAATGATAGAACAGATTGGTTTCTATAGCCTTGGTTGGCAACAAATCTACCGCAGAAAGCAATGGCATCCTACTGCGGGATAATCTTCTGCCAAGTCAGTAATGTCTCTTTCGAGACATGATCGCCCAAAGCGTGTATCACGTATGGCATTTAACTGACTGAACTGGGTAGGACAATCTAGTACGTAGACGTAATGAACGGTACTCGTCGTATGCAGTGTCCTTAGACGTAGGTGTAGTCAGTAGACGTAGACCAATAGTTGTAGACCTCTAGACGTAGATCTCTAGTCAAAGACCTGTAGGCCTCTCGTCATATGGACGCAGACCACTAGACCTCTATGCGTCCTCGCCTTCGTCTGTATTTATGGCTGGCACTAGCCAATCACATTACTATAAGGAGGAACCAAAGTGTATGCATATTCATTACATATTCATTACATCAATATGGATAATTAATTTTTTCTAATGTAGCTTAATATCTAAGTCCTTATACCAGGTACTGTAAGTTTAGATGTTTGGGTAGTAGAATGGATAATGGCTTTGAATTGTTAATCGAAAGTCCCCGTTGGGTTCGTTATATTCACTTACACGCAACTGTCCTTAATCCGCCACTTTTCCCAAGCTATGGGTTAATTAGTAAGACTTATATCACTAAATCACTATTATATCTTCAAAAATTCTCACAAAATAAAAATATTTTCTGGCTTTAAATAACCTGCAATAGGTTGTTAAACCGTAGAAAACGAATCAAACACTCACTCGAACAGTATACATTAATGTTTTTCTTTTTCTTATTATATTATTATTTTCTTATATTATTTTCGTTTTTTTAAAAACATATCGCATCAAGTAAGGCATTTTACTGTCACTGGTGTGCAGGGCATTACATAGGAGGAAAGTTATGAGAAAGAGTAACAGGTTACAGGGCGTGTCAGGAAGTGAGTAAGTGAAGGATGAGAATACTGATGAAAGTGGAGTGGTTGGAGAAAGGAGCATGAGAGAGAGGATGCAAGTCAGTGAGATAGGAGATGACTATTGGCTTTAAACTTAAATTCCTGGAGATTGTAGTTGTCGGAGAAGCAAGTAAACGGAAGGGAATTCCACGGGAAGCGCGAGAAATGAAGCTGCTGGAGTAGAATTTGCGTTTACAATTTATTGGTTTCACAGTAAAAGGGTGAGACCTAGTTGCTAATCTTGTTGCTCGAGTAAATTCATGCATAGGAGGAACCAGAAAGCTAAGTTTATTGGAGCAAAAGCCGTGAAAGTACTCAAAGAAGAGCCACAGGTAAGTCACATTGCGCCGGCGAGAAAGTGACTGTATCTTGGCTGCCAGGTCGGGATCGATCATATTACAGATTCTACGTTGGATTTTGACTAGGACCCCTAGGTGGATAGCAGGGGCACCCGACCAGATATGGCAGCAGTATTCAATGCAAGGTCGAATGTTAGATTTATATATGTGCAGGATGGTCATTGATATATTCTTTCATCCTAAGTAACCACTGGCGTCTTAGTAGCTTTATTGTCTTGCTTGAAGTGAAATGAATAGAAAAATGTTTCCCTCCGCAATGTCACGATTGGCTAAGCCTTTTATACCACTAACATTTCATCTTATAAAGCAGAGGTTTCTTCCAAATAGCTACTAAGTACCAGGTGATGTTAGTCAATTCAATTGGTAAGTGGTCGAGATTGTAGTTTTCAGCTATGATTTGAATGTTATATATGTATGTTTTATTTTTTTAATATTTAGTTATATATCCAATTTCCTGTCATGGTGGTCCTGGGCATGACGGTAAACTACATCCTGCAGCAAGACTTCTGACTGGGAGGTTGTGAGGAGCATGGAACCAACTCTTAATTGCTCTTGTTCCCAGGTTCACCCTGACCCGGAGTGGCAGCACCTGTGAAGTTCACAGCCATGGGCAAACAGTTAACCCCCAAACTGGAGTCAAAACACTATGAAAGTACAAAGATACACTTTTATAGAAATATATCCATAAAATAGACTTTTATAGAAAAATATACATTTTGAAGAAAAAATTATTACCATAACACATTTTTGAAGGAAAAAATAGTTTTGAATAGAAAACGATAAGACATTTTCAGTTTTCTAAAACAAAAAAGAATAAAAACAAAAATTTTTTTTATTAAAACAAAAAGAATAAAAACAACAAAAAAATTCATTAAAATTTGACTAAATCAACCTTCAAACCTTGCCAAAAAGGTGGGTTTGAAGGTATTTTTAAAAAATTTTCGGTTATAGTGATAACTGAAAATTAAAAGAAAAAAACCTTGAAACCCCACCTTTTTGGCATTAAATAACCCACAGAGGTGTTGATATGCCATTATACAAAACTCAAACTTTCCTGTCAGGGCAAGACAACGTCTTCTCGCCATCGGCAGCTCACAACAAGCATGCATATGAGACAATTTAGGCGCTCCTTATTTTTAGACAATTTTCTAACATCACGGTAGATATCAAGTTTTATCGTCATTTTTGTTTTTAGGAGGAAAGTGGCTAACTGATCGCTACCTGGCGGCTCGACTTCAGTCTCTCTCTCACCGACGAGAAGTGGCTTCCCTCGGCCTCTTCTACAAACACTTTCACAGCTTCTGCTCCAACGAGCTTAGCTCCTTGGTGCCCCCTCTGCACGAATTTACTCGAGCTACTAGACTAGCAACAAGGTCCCACCCTTTTACAGTGAAAACAATCAAGTGTAACCACAACTTCTACTGTATTAGCTTTTTTTCTCGCACTTATTTTCGGTGGAACTTTCTTCTGTATCCTTGCTTCCCTGATAGCTACAATCTCCAAAAGTTTAAATGCAACGTCAATTGTCATCTCTTATCTCCTTGACTCTCATCCGTCTTCTCATTTTACATTTTCCTCTCACGTAGCTCTCTTCACACCAATGTACTCGTCCTTCTCTCACCCATTGTCCGACACCTACTGTGACCTGTTATCCTTTCTCTTTATTCTCTTATTATGTAACCCCATGTGCACCAGTATCAGTACTGCCTTGCTTGGGGGGAGACGATTATAAAAACAATGAAGGCAGCATTGCCATTAATATTTTTTCGTCTTGCTGGATTGGTTTTTGATGAGTTATTATTTGCATTATTTAGATTCAGACTATTGTCCTCATCTTTGGCTTTATAATTACAACGTTACAACTGTTTTGGCCTTTGGCCCTTAACGAATGTCTGTCAATCCGGGAAAAATTTTAAAAATTTTGAACTGAATCTTTTATTCAATTTTTGTGGGTAGATTATTTTCGTTCCGCTCAACATGCAATATCTCGGAAAGATTTTATTTCATTGTTGTAGAGTGGCTGATACCGCTGCATCAATCTCACTGATAGAATAGTCCATGGTCTGAAATAGTTTATTTAAGTAAAGAATAGTAGCATTCAAGGCATAATATTTGAGTGTCATTCGAGTGATCTTCTGACTGATTACTTCGGCGACTATTGCAATCTTAACCCCTCCTCTCTGCGTTGTAAGTTCTGTCTTGTCTTTTATTGCAACTATTGTACTGTGTATATCCTTTTAGCACTGGATATTGTGCTAAATAATACGATGGCACGCTTTCTCTGTATATCATATCATATCCACCTCGGCGTTAAAACATTTATAAATTACGAAATTTTGCGAAAAGTTACGAAATGGTATTAATCGACATATTTATTTAAGTTCATTTGTTTGAACACTATTTTAATGGATGCTAGTACCCATTAAAATAATGTTCAACAGAGTATCTACTTAAATTCGAGTATCCATTAAAATAATGTTAAAAAAATAAATTTAATTTTCATACATTATTTTATTTTTATATTATTTTTATTTATTTACTGCTCAACCTGTTTCTACTGAGTCCAAATATACGCCTTTCAGTCTATAGACTGAGCTCACAATTACTGTATCACTAGACCATCGCAACACTTTAATTTACTAGGCTATTATTCCGTAAGATAATTTTGAGAAGGGAACTTTTTTTTAATCATATCATCCCGAGCAAGGTGGTAACGCCACTGATGTGCAGGGGGCTACGTAAGAGTGAAAAGATTGGAAAAGAGAAAGCCGGAAACCACATCCTAAACAGGGAACAAGAGATGATCCCCTACACCTGTTCAATAGACGTGGATGGAGTGTGAACCGGGTCTTAGAGACTTAAACCGAACCTACCTGTTGATGAATGCTGTTGCTACTGCTTGTCACCCTTGACTGCACTCACTAACACTTCTCTTTTCCACTGCTGCTACTGTTGAGGTTTTGCTGCACTTTCTTTCTTTGTAAACTACACCCATGTCGTATTTATTTATATAGTAGACCTACCAAGGAGGCTATAGCTTAAATTATGCACTGATTCTTTTCAAATGTCTGACTTTCCGGCTTTTTTTTTTATTTAATTTCACAGGGGTGGATAACTACCATATTCCCTTCATCCATAATCAACCAGGACTGATTTCATTTTTCTATCCCGAAATCTGGATTTCCGATGTTCTAGTATTTGAAGAATTTATCACTGGTCTTACTCAGCATTACATGACGGATCAGTAGTCCTTCAGCACTCACTGCATCCCATGTTGGTGTGTTAAGACATGGGTGTTTGCAACTTTGAAAGGTAATGTATTAGAAATTCAAACTAGCAGAAGATAAGATGACTTAAAGGGTTGTTTATGACCCAGAGCCCGCAGGAGAAAACAACAGATGCTCTCCCCGGAGGCCATGTTCGAAGTCGGACAAGTTACATGCACCTAAGTTTCGAGGCAAAGTATCAAGATAGAATCGAGGAAGATATGGCGAATATTATAATAACAAAGTGAAGAGTTTGAAGAGAAAATTGTTAGGAGGACGAGTTTAAAACTTAAACAAAGATGAAAAGTTGAATGACATTACAGCGTAAACAATGCTGAGATTATTTTTCTCGTCATTTCGATTTGCTTTACGACTTGAATCTGATCTAACAGATAATTATAAGTTTTATACTAGTTAAAGTCTAGTTTTATAAATTGATATGTTACTAACGGAATCCGTGGATTTTCCACGGAAGGATAATTATTATTTCCTGGAAAAATTTTACTTTGTCATACTACAAATGGTAATAACATCTTCAAACATAAAGGTATCGCATAATAAAATAACGATAACACTGAGTGTAATTTTATTAAAATATCTATAAAAGTAATGTCCATAGAAGCTACTTTACTGTAATCTTATATTAAGCGGGCATATGCACAGACCATGACCAAAATACTGTACGCTATTTTGTGAGAGATTTTGAAAGGGAAAATTTCTTTTTTAATAACTGAAAAATCATGACTCTTGTGTCCATTGTAAACAGAAAAGACCAACTGAGTAATGGCCAAGGGTATAGAGGCCAGAAATTTCGTTATTAGGTCGCGGGATACGACAAGTAGTTAAGTAGTCTTCTGCGCATTAGTGGCGGTACTGCCTTGCTTGGGGTGAGATGATTAAAAAAATAATTACAATATCTCATCTCAGAAATATAGGCAAATATATTTTACGAAAAATATTCGTATCAATAAAACAGGCGTTTCTTATCTTGAAAGGCCTGTTTTTCCTCAACTGGAGTAGATAGACTGAACTATCGCCCGGTTCACAATCCACCCACGTCTATTGAACAGGTGTAGAGGCTCATCCCTTGTTCGCTGTTTAGGATGTGGTTTCCGGCTTTCTCTTTTCCAATCTTTTCACTCTTGCGTATCCCCCTGCACACCAGTGGCCTTACCGCCTTGCCCGGGGTGATATGATTAAAAAAAAAACTGTAAGAAGTTTCAAGATATCACCGAACCTGAACTTTCTCCTATCGCGACGAATGAGTATTTTGTCCGAGAGGCCCTGTACCTTGAGCGCCTATTAAGACATAAACTGAAACCATAATTCGTACATATAATCTCTAAAAATATTCAAATAATGTGTGGCAAATGTAGGTCCCCACTGTAGCAGCAGGGAGATGGTTACTGTTTATTAAATTGGATATCTGTCATACAGAACTCCCTACAACGTAGGATTATTCGCTGTCATCAGAAGGTTGCAAATTAGTGGATTTGTGGAAGCATAAAAGTATACCTTTTGTATGTTTAAATAGAAATTTATTAATGGAAAAGAATAACATGAATTGGTAGAAGTTAATGTTCAATAAAAAACAGTATTATAAAGTTTAGTGTATCAAGAGTTCGTTGTAGTAACTTGTGGGATGTAAGCAGGAACGTATGTATGTATGTATGTATGTATGTATGTATGTATGTACGAGCGTTATCTTTGGTAGAAGTGTCTTTGAAATAATCGCTCAGGGTGAATGGTAAAACGGCAGTAGGTGAGAGATGAGGGGTAAGAGAGAAAGATAGGGACAATAATAGCGATCGCTTGACGTGTTCATTACGCTCGTCATCTTATCTCTCTGGCGAAGGTCAAACGTGGCCCGTCTTTTATTTCGTTTGGGAACTCACTCCCGGATGTGATTCTGGCCATTCCACTGGGCGACAAACATTTCGCATCGAGGTGTGAAATCTTGCGAGTTTTGTGTGTGTTAAGCAAATTTTGTAAATTCGAGAAAATTCGTTTATTTCTAACAAAATCAATGAGTTAGTGCTTAGCATTTGAAGTTTTAAATCTAGAACTCGTTTTGTTCACTACAAATGCTCAGTTTCTTGTACGGTTCTAACCTGACTCCTCCTGGTATCCTCTCCTTTTACAACAGCCAGATTAGGCTGAAATTGGAGTACAACTGCCACATATTGGCAGGAATTTCCCAGTATTCCCTTTCAAGTCTCGACAGAAAATTATTTTGTTTGAAGCATTAGCATGTACTCAGCACAAACTTGAATCATATATATATATATATATATATATATATATATATATATATATATATATATATATATATATATAGGGTACGATGGATAAATGTTCGTCTAAATTACGCAGGAATGAAAATAACACTGGCATCTCATTTTAACAGATATATGTACCAACATTACACAAAACCATTTTGAAATACTAAAGAGTATTCAATAAACGGCTTTTGCTCCGATGAACTTAGCTCACTGGTACCCCCTATATATGAATTTACTCGAGCCGCAAGATTGGCAACCAGGTTCCACCCTTTTACAGTGAAACCAATAAAATGTAAATGCAAATTCTACTCCATCAGCTTCTTTGCTCGCACTTCCCGCCTGTGGAATTCCCTTCCGTTTACTAACTTCCACGACAGCTTCAATCTCCAAGAATTTAAATGTAAAGTTAATAGTCATCTCCTATCACACTAACTTGCATCCTCTCTCTCTCACGCCCTTTTCTCTATTCATAAAAGAAATCGTCATTGGCTTCAACCATGGCCTCCAGACGACTTCGGAATCTCCCGCATCTCTTCTGAAAGGTCTCCTTGTTTAAATTTGTGAATGCCGCCATCATCCTCGCCTTCAGTTCATCTTTGGTATTACAAGAAGTTTTGTTGTTATCTCGCTTAATTGCACCCCACACATAATGATCACGGGGGGGGGGGGCTGCAATCTGTTAGCTGGCAAGATGTAAGGGGCGATGTGGTGGTATAAATTGTTTGGCAATCATAACTGTGTTTTCCTGCTTGTGCGGCATGGTGCAGAGTCCCGTTGCCAGACATAGGGTCTTTCAGCAGCCACTCTCTTGATCCAAAGTAATACTACCACCTCAAGGGACCGGATGGAGGCCTTCGTGTTGAGTCTGAGGCCCTCACCAACAAATCCGGGAGTTCTTTTCTTATAAGAACGATCAGAATGAGATTTCCGAACTGCTATACCTTCGTAATCACCATTAGACTTATCTAACTCTATCCGATCTCAGATTGAGATCTAAACACACTGAAATTTTTGTATTGAAGCTTCTGGCGTGAATGCCAATCAGTATGCCGTTTCCAAATTTTTGGCTGATTGAATTGCGTCATGTTGCTCTGTTTCTCCTAGACGGTGCACAACTGACGCAACTATACTGTGCACTCAATAAAATAAAAAAAAAAACAACCAACGCAAATACGCGAAATTGACAAGATAATATTCACTCATCGAAATTTGTATATATACACTACCGGCCAAAATAATAATGGCCACCCCAGGGTGTTAAAAAATGATGTATTGTACACTATTTTTTAGTATTTATTGCCAAGTAAATAATTGTAAATGAAAATAGAATGGTTCTTTTGTTAATATTGCACAATAACATGTGCATCAAATGAATTCATAAATATTTAATAATTACCTATATTGCAGTTTCATCAATGAAAGAAAAATTTAGGGTTATTCGGACGAGTTTATCTTTGCTTCCTTGCCTTGTAAAATTTTGCAAAGATTTTTGTTTTTGTTCATATAAACTCCTCATATGAATCCATAAATGCATATCAGAGAACGAAGCCTTTCCATACTGTGCACTTGATAATATTAAACCAAATGACGAAACATTTAAAAAATTTTGATATCCCGTCTTCTTTGAACCGGAAACTTTATAATACTTTATATAAATCCCAGTGCAGGGGACCCAAGGTTTTACGCAGGTATGTGTTCCCTAAGAACTACTGACCAAATTCCAAAGTGAAACTTTTCTCTGATTAGTTAAAAGAAACACACATAAATTTTATATCTTCCCACATACATAAATAGCAAACCGAGGGTTTTTTTGTATTTAAAATGTAAATCATTTTCATAACCCACATCGATCATTGCCTGATGAAGAGAATCTATGTCGAAACAGAGAAGTGTACTATATATATATATATATATATATATATATATATATATACTTAGCAAATAAGCTGTTGCACGCGAGCTACCAGGGTTTTAACCATGAGGTATCTTCAGGCGGAAGGGTAGTTGTTGTGACAGCTAATTTGCTAAGTATATTTTACTCTACAGAGATTTCAAGGTGTGGCATTTTATATCTTTTTTCTTGATGAATTTTGTTTGGAGGACTTTTTCTTGTATCATAACTTGAAGCGGTTGTTTTCTACTTCCCTCCGTGCTATATATATATATATATATATATATATATATATATATATATATATATTTATGTGGGATAAATGTTTCTATGGTTGTTTTTGTGTTATCGCTTGAAGATTTTTTTTTTTACCAACCTTTTCACTTGGCAAACTCTCAGTATTCAGACATTTCACCGGAAGTAATATAATGTGACAAATGTTCATGTTCCGTCTTAATAAATCGCGTCAGTTTTCCTACATTTTCTGTTTGGCATTTGCGTAAACGTTATTTTCAACCTATTTTTTATTGCCACTAAAAAGCATTCAACCTTTTCAATGCACGACTGTCTGAATAGATTTTCTTCAGGTCACGACGCCAGTGACATCTTGACCTAGTTATTCAGAATCCGTTAAAATGCCAGTTTCCATCCATTTCTCTGCAAAACTTCGAACTTTTCACTCAAATATTATCTATTGCACACTAAAGATATGAAAAATATGAAATTCCTTACGGCAGAAAGAGACTGGCGAATTCTTTTATAGTTTTTTTTTTTTTACTATGCTTTCACCATGTCAATAAGTTTGGGAGAATTATTTAACTGAAAGATCGATTAGGCGTTGGCGTGCATATGTTAGTCGCTATAGAAAGGTATATCGCTCCCCTATGAGCCTGTGGTGGAAAGGAAATTAAGAATTAAAATTAACCTTCTTCACTTTTACAAAAATTCACAATGACGTTTGAATTCTTGGTTTTTCCTAAAGAGACAAAAGATTGACCATGTGCTTAAAGACAAAGTTGAAACCGGATTTTGAAAGTAGATGTTAAATTAATTTTCTGACCAATGGAAGCGATTTGCAAGACCATAAAAAACTTCGCGATCGAGTGCGAAAAATCTAAATTACTAGAAAAGACTTTGACCAAAGTCAGTCAGTTAGGAGCAGCGAGACGAAACAACTAAAATGTAACGGGAGAAACTTCAACCACAACCCGCACAGTGTCCTCTTCTCGTGTTCTGGTACCTTTTACTTCTTCTCCATTCAAAAACGTTCCTACCAAACAAAAGCTAATACATACATACGTACGTACGCATATACTCTTTCTAACGAATTACTACTATGAACATTTCTTCAGCTCTTACTACCCTGAACTTTCTAATTGAACATTAACTTCTACGAATTCTTGCTATTCATTTCTTTTAATAAAGTTCTATTTTAACATGAAAAATGTATATATTTTTATTCTTCCACTATTCCACACATTCCAACCTGCCGACAACCAACCCTCTGACAATTCTGATGATGATAACGAAAATAAACTGATGATAATTCTGGATAAAATCTGTAAGCAGTAGCGAGTTTGATTATGTATGATAAATGGCAGAATAAAAAAAAACATTAACCATCTCCTTACGGTTACAAGCCTCAATAACAAGTTGAGACTGTAACAAGGTGTAAGATTTTGTAAAATCGTCGTTCACGAAACCTGATTAAGATAAAATAAGACATATTTTATTTTTTTGGGGGTAATTTGTCAAGTAGGAAATTTCAAGGTGTGGCATTTTATATTGGATATTTGTTGAGTCGGAGATTTCAAGGTGCGGCATTTTATATCGGATATTTGTAGAACCGGAGATTTCAAGGTGTGACATTTTATATCGGATATTTGTAGAACCGGAGATTTCAAGGTGTGACATTTTATATCGGATATTTGTAGAATCGGAGATTTCAAAGTGTGGCATTTTATATCGGATATTTGTAGAACCGGAGAATTCAAGGTGTGACATTTTATATCGGATATTTGTAGAACCGGAGATTTCAAGGTGTGGCATTTTATATCGGATATTTGTAGAACCGGAGATTTCAAGGTGTGGCATTTTATATTGGATATTTGTAGAAACGGAAATTTCAAGGTGTGACCTTTTATATCGGATATTTGTAGAAACGGAAATTTCAAGGTGTGGCCTTTTATATCGGATATTTGTAGAACCGGAGATTTTAAGGTGTGGCATTTTATATCCGATCTTTTAGAAATGGAGATTTCAAGGTATGGCATTTTATATCGGATATTTGTAGAACCGGAGATTTCAAAGTGTGGCATTTTATATCGGATATTTGTAGAAACGGAAATTTCAAGGTGTGGCATTGTATATCGGATATTTGTAGAACCGGAGATTTCAACGTGTGACATTTTATATCGGATATTTGTAGAACCGGAGGTTTCAAGGTGTGGCATTTTATATCGGATATTTGTAGAAACGGAAATTTCAAGGTGTGGCATTGTATATCGGATATTTTTAGAACTGGAGATTTCAAGGTGTGGCCTTTTATATCGGACATTTGTAGAACCGGAGATTACAAAGTGTGGCATTTTATATCTGATCTTTTAGAACCGGAGATTTCAAGGTATGGCATTTTATATCGGATATTTGTAGAACCGGAGATTTCAAGGTGTGGCATTTTATATCGGATATTTGTAGAAACGGAAATTTCAAGGTGTGGCCTTTTATATCGGATATTTGTAGAACCGGAGATTACAAGGTGTGGCATTTTATATCGGATATTTGTAGAACCGGAGATTTCACGGTGTGGCATTTTATATCGGATATTTGTAGAACCGGAGATTTCAAGGTGTGGCATTTTATATCGGATATTTGTAGAACCGGAGATTTCAAGGTGTGGCATTTTATATCGGGTATTTGTAGAAACGGAAATTTCAAGGTGTGGCCTTTTATATCGGATATTTGTAGAACCGGAGATTACAAGGTGTGGCATTTTATATCTGATATTTTAGAACCGGAGATTTCAAGGTGCGGCATTTTATATCGGATATTTGTAGAAACGGAAATTTCAAAGTGTGGCATTTTATATCGGATATTTGTAGAACCGGAGATTTCAACGTGTGACATTTTATATCGGATATTTGTAGAACCGGAGATTTCAAGGTGTGGCATTTTATATCGGATATTTGTAGAAACGGAAATTTCAAGGTGTGGCCTTTTATATCGGATATTTGTAGAACTGGAGATTACAAGGTGTGGCATTTTATATCTGATCTTTTAGAACCGGAGATTTCAAGGTGTGGCATTTTATATCGGATATTTGTAGAACTGGAGATTTCAAGGTGTGGCATTTTATATCGGATATTTGTAGAAACGGAAATTTCAAGGTGTGGCCCTTTATATCGGATATTTGTAGAACCGGAGATTACAAGGTGTGGCATTTTATATCTGATCTTTTAGAACCGGAGATTTCAAAGTATGGCATTTTATATCGGATATTTTTGTAGAACCGAAGATTTCAAGGTGTGGCATTTTATATCGGATATTTGTAGAACCGGAGATTTCAAGGTGTGGCATTTTATATCGGATATTTCTAGAACCGGAGATTTCAAGGTGTTGCATTTTATATCGGATAGTTGTAGAACCGGAGATTTCACGGTGTGACATTTTATATCGGATATTTGTAGAACCGGAGATTTCAAGGTGTGGCATTTTATATCGGATATTTGTAGAACCGGAGATTTCAAGGTGTGGCATTTTATATCGGATATTTGTAGAAACGGAAATTTCAAGGTGTGGCCTTTTATATCGGATATATGTAGAACCGGAGAGTACAAGGTGTGGCATTTTATATCTGATCTTTTAGAAATGGAGATTTCAAGGTGCGGCATTTTATATCGGATATTTGTAGAACCGGAGATTTCAAGGTGCGGCATTTTATATCGGATATTTGTAGAAACGGAGATTTCAAGGTGCGGCATTTTATATCGGATATTTGTAGAACCGGAGATTTCAAGGTGCGGCCTTTTATATCGGATATTTGTAGAACCGGAGATTACAAGGTGTGGCATTTTATATCGGATATTTGTAGAACCGGAGATTTCACGGTGTGGCATTTTATATCGGATATTTGTAGAACCGGAGATTTCAAGGTGTGGCATTTTATATCGGATATTTGTAGAACCGGAGATTTCAAGGTGTGGCATTTTACATCGGATATTTGTAGAAACGGAAATTTCAAGGTGTGGCCTTTTATATCGGATATTTGTAGAACCGGAGATTACAAGGTGTGGCATTTTATATCTGATATTTTAGAACCGGAGATTTCAAGGTGCGGCATTTTATATCGGATATTTGTAGAAACGGAAATTTCAAAGTGTGGCATTTTATATCGGATATTTGTAGAACCGGAGATTTCAACGTGTGACATTTTATATCGGATATTTGTAGAACCGGAGATTTCAAGGTGTGGCATTTTATATCGGATATTTGTAGAAACGGAAATTTCAAGGTGTGGCCTTTTATATCGGATATTTGTAGAACTGGAGATTACAAGGTGTGGCATTTTATATCTGATCTTTTAGAACCGGAGATTTCAAGGTGTGGCATTTTATATCGGATATTTGTAGAACTGGAGATTTCAAGGTGTGGCATTTTATATCGGATATTTGTAGAAACGGAAATTTCAAGGTGTGGCCCTTTATATCGGATATTTGTAGAACCGGAGATTACAAGGTGTGGCATTTTATATCTGATCTTTTAGAACCGGAGATTTCAAAGTATGGCATTTTATATCGGATATTTTTGTAGAACCGAAGATTTCAAGGTGTGGCATTTTATATCGGATATTTGTAGAACCGGAGATTTCAAGGTGTGGCATTTTATATCGGATATTTCTAGAACCGGAGATTTCAAGGTGTTGCATTTTATATCGGATAGTTGTAGAACCGGAGATTTCACGGTGTGACATTTTATATCGGATATTTGTAGAACCGGAGATTTCAAGGTGTGGCATTTTATATCGGATATTTGTAGAACCGGAGATTTCAAGGTGTGGCATTTTATATCGGATATTTGTAGAAACGGAAATTTCAAGGTGTGGCCTTTTATATCGGATATATGTAGAACCGGAGAGTACAAGGTGTGGCATTTTATATCTGATCTTTTAGAAATGGAGATTTCAAGGTGCGGCATTTTATATCGGATATTTGTAGAACCGGAGATTTCAAGGTGCGGCATTTTATATCGGATATTTGTAGAAACGGAGATTTCAAGGTGCGGCATTTTATATCGGATATTTGTAGAACCGGAGATTTCAAGGTGCGGCCTTTTATATCGGATATTTGTAGAACCGGAGATTACAACGTGTGGCATTTTATATCTGATCTTTTAGAAATGGAGATTTTAAGGTATGGCGTTTTATATCGGATATTTGTAGAACTGGCGATTTCAAGGTATGGCATTTTAAATCGGATATTTGTAGAACCAGGAGATTTCATGGTATGGTATTTTATATCGGATATTTGTAGAACCGGAGGTTTCAAGGTGTGGCATTTTATATCGGATATTTGTAGAACCGGAGATTTCTAGGTGTGGCATTTTATATCGTATATTTGTAGAAACGGAAATTTCAAGGTGTAGCATTGTATATCGGATATTTTTAGAACTGGAGATTTCAAGGTGTGGCCTTTTATATCGGATATTTGTAGAACCGGAGATTACAAAGTGTGCCATTTTATATCTGATCTTTTAGAACCGGAGATTTCAAGGTATGGCATTTTATATCGGATATTTGTAGAACCGGAGATTTCAAGGTGTGGCATTTTATATCGGATATTTGTAGAACCTGAGATTACAAAGTGTGGCATTTTATATCTGATCTTTTAGAACCGGTGATTTCAAGGTATGGCATTTTATATCGGATATTTTTGTACAACGGGAGATTTCAAGGTGTGGCATTTTATATCGGATATTTGTAGAACCGGAGATTTCAAGGTGTGGCATTTTATATCGGATATTTGTAGAAACGGAAATTTCAAGGTGTGGCCTTTTATATCGGATATTTGTAGAACCGGAGATTACAAGGTGTGGCATTTTATATCTGATCTTTTAGAACCGGAGATTTCAAGGTGCGGCATTTTATATCGGATATTTGTAGAACCGGAGATTTCAAGGTGTGGCATTTTATATCGGATATTTGTAGAAACGGAAATTTCAAAGTGTGGCATTTTATATCGGATATTTGTAGAACCGGAGATTTCAACGTGTGACATTTTATATCGGATATTTGTAGAACCGGAGATTTCAAGTTGTGGCATTTTATATCGGATATTTGTAGAAACGGAAATTTCAAGGTGTGGCCTTATATATCGGATATTTGTAGAACTGGAGATTACAAGGTGTGGCATTTTATATCTGATCTTTTAAAACCGGAGATTTCAAGGTGTGGCATTTTATATCGGATATTTGTAGAACTGGAGATTTCAAGGTGTGGCATTTTATATCGGATATTTGTAGAAACGGAAATTTCAAGGTGTGGCCTTTTATATCGGATATTTGTAGAACCGGAGATTACAAGGTGTGGCATTTTATATCTGATTTTTTAGAACCGGAGATTTCAAGGTATGGCATTTTATATCGGATATTTTTGTAGAACCGGAGATTTCAAGGTGTGGCATTTTATATCGGATATTTGTAGAACCGGAGATTTCAAGATGTGACATTTTATATCGGATATTTGTAGAACCGGAGATTTCAAGGTGCGGCATTTTATATCGGATATTTGTAGAACCGGAGATTTCACGGTGTGGCATTTTATATCGGATATTTGTAGAACCAGAGATTTCAAGGTGTGGCATTTTATATCGGATATTTGTAGAACCGGAGATTTAACGGTGTGGCATTTTATATCGGATATTTGTAGAAACGGAAATTTCAAGGTGTGGCCTTTTATATCGGATATTTGTAGAACCGGAGATTACAAGGTGTGGCATTTTATATCTGATCTTTTAGAAATCGATATTTCAAGGTATGGCATTTTATATCGGATATTTGTAGAACTGGAGATTTCAAGGTATGGCATTTTATATCGGATATTTGTAGAACCGGAGATTTCAAGGTATGGTATTTTATATCGGATATTTGTAGAACCGGAGATTTCTAGGTGTGGCAATTAATATCGTATATTTGTAGAAACGGAAATTTCAAGGTGTGACATTGTATACCGGATATTTTTAGAACTGGAGATCATGGTGTGGCCTTTTAAATCGGATATTTGTAGAACCGGAGATTACAAGGTGTGGCATTTTATATCTGATCTTTTAGAACCGGAGATTTCAAGGTGCGGCATTTTATATCGTATATTTGTAGAATCGGAGATTTCAAGGTGCAGCATTTTATATCGGATATTTGTAGAAACGGAGATTTCAAGGTGCAGCATTTTATATCGGATATTTGTAGAACCGGAGATTTCAAGGTGCAGCATTTTATATCGGATATTTGTAGAACCAAAGATTTCAAGGTATGGCATTTTATATCGGATATTCGTAGAACCGGAGATTTCAAGGTGCAGCATTTTATATCGGACATTTGTAGAACCGGAGATTTCAAGGTGCGGCATTTTATATCGGATATTTGTAGAACCGGAGATTTCAAGGTGCGGCATTTTATATCGGATATTTGTAGAACCGGAGATTTCAAGGTGCGGCATTTTATATCGGATATTTGTAGAAACGGAAATTTCAAGGTGAGGCCTTTTATATCGGATATTTGTATAACCGGAGATTACAAGGTGTGGCATTTTATATCTGATCTTTTAGAACCAAAGATTTCAAGGTATGGCATTTTATATCAGATATTCGTAGAACCGGAGATTTCAAGGTGCGGCATTTTATATCGGACATTTGTAGAACCGGAGATTTCAAGGTGCGGCATTTTATATCGGATATTTGTAGAACCGGAGACTTCAAGGTGCGGCATTTTATATCGGATATTTGTAGAACCGGAGATTTCAAGGTGCGGCATTTTATATCGGATATTTGTAGAACCGGAGATTTCAAGGTGCGGCATTTTATATCGGATATTTGTAGAACCGGAGATTTCAAGGTGCGGCATTTTATATCGGATATTTGTAGAAACGGAAATTTCAAGGTGTGGCCTTTTATATCGGATATTTGTAGAACCGGAGATTACAAGGTGTGGCATTTTATATCTGATCTTTTAGAACCAAAGATTTCAAGGTATGGCATTTTATATCGGATATTCGTAGAACCGGAGATTTCAAGGTGCGGCATTTTATATCGGACTTTTGTAGAACCGGAGATTTCAAGGTATGGCATTTTATATCAGATATTTGTAGAACCGGAGACTTCAAGGTGTGGCATTTTATATCGGATATTTGTAGAACCGGAGATTTCAAGGTGTGGCATTTTATATCGGATATTTGTAGAACCGGAGATTTCAAGGTGCGGCATTTTATATCGGATATTTGTAGAACCGGAGATTTCAAGGTGTGGCATGTTATATCGGATATTTGTAGAACCGGAGATTTCAAGGTGCGGCATTTTATATCGGATATTTGTAGAACCGGAGATTTCAAGGTGCGGCATTTTATATCCGATATTTGTAGAACCGGAGATTTCAAGGTGTGGCATTTTACATCGGATATTTGTAGAACCGGAGATTTCAAAGTGTGGCATTTTATATTGGATATTTGTTGAGTCGGAGATTTCAAGGTGTGGCATTTTATATCGGATATTTGTATTAACGGAGATTCGAAGGTGTAACACTTTATATCACACAATTTTTGAGTTGGAGATTTCAAGATATGGCATTCTTATCCTTGGAAATCCTAAACTTAGAGCGTGAAAGGTTTTCTTGCGTTTTGTATGCAGAAAAAAGCTTTCCCTCTTTTGGTACTTAATCTACGGCATGTTTCAATTATTTGAACCTGTAGCTCCCAATCTTTTATTACAAAGTTAAACTGAAAAGTGCTTGATAAAATATTAAACTTTTGAATCTAAACGTATTCATAAATGGAACTTTGTCTGTGTGTGTGTGTGTGTGTGTGTCCGTTACCTATAGACTCCAAAAGAGCTGAACCGATTTTCTTGAAAATCTACACAGTTGTACTATAAGCGTCTGCCAGTGTTTTTAGTTAGGTTTTGTGTCGAGGTACCCCCGATGAATATCGAAAATCGATAATCGAAAAAATCGGGTTATAGAAGGAGTGGTCCGATTTTAATCAAATTTGATACACTCATAGAAAAAGACATGAGATACGATATTCGGAAGTTTCATGGTTGCAGTTCTTACAATAGTTCAGAAAATCGATAATATATATATAAAAGACAAGATGTTTGTGTGTGTGTCTGTTTATCTGCCTGTATGTCTGTATTTTTTTCAGCACTTTCATTTTAGTTTTTACTTCGGGTTTAGCTCTAAGTAGGTATAATTGTAGTTCTTTGTCTCAGCCATGATACCATTTATTCAGAGGACTTATTTAGCCTTCAAAAGTCAGTTTACGACGAAAAAAACTTATTTGATATCGATACCAGGAAATCAAAATTTGACTTACATCCATTCATTTTTCTTTCAGTCTACGGTTTCGCTTCAACTGGAAACAATTATTGCTTTTTAGTCTTTCGAGCCAACGTTCAAATAGTCTGAGCTCCAGGACCATGGATTAGTTTTAAAGTTTTCATTACACCCGAGCAACGCCGGGTTATGCTGCTAGTACCCTATAAAACAGCATTCATAAAGGAATGTTACTCCTTTTTAGATGCCCTGTCTTTTCAGAATGTGGGCGCTAATGGTCACAGTTTCGTATTCATTTTACCTGTAATTATTACCTACCTCTTACACTATCACTACATAAATTCGTTAAGTACTTTACTTACAATTTCGTTCTATATTTCTTGCCTTTAAAATGTTTTGTGAGTGTTAAATTCGCCAAGCCCATTTTCCTTATCATGTGTCCCAGGAATGTCAACTGTCTCTTCTCATTACAAGCGTAATTGTCTTATTTGTTTCGATATAACTTACTCTTACATGATCTGTCCATGGTATTATCAACATTCTTCTTTAGAGCCACTTCTCGGATGCTAGTTTCTTTCTCATTCTTAATATAATTATATTTTTTGTATCCAATTTCATTTAAACTTCCTCGTTGCTCATATGCCCTGTCAATGGTATTATCAACATTCTTCTGTTTAACCACGTCACTGATGGTTGTTTTTTTCATTCTAAGTATAATTATCTTTTTTTTATCTATTTTCCTTTAAAATTATATTGTTGCTCACTTGATCTGTGCATGGTATTCTCAGCATTCTTCTGTAGAACCACAAATATGATGCTTGTTTTTTTTCTCATGCTAAGTAAAATTATCCTATTTTTATTCATTTTGCTTTAAACTTCCTCATTGCTCGCATGCTCTGTTCATGGTATTCTCAGCATTTTTGTCGAACTACATCTCTGATCTTTGCTTCTTTCTCATTCTAAGTATAATTATAACTTTTGTATCAATTTATCTTAAAATGTCGTTCATACTCACATGCTTTGTCCATGGTGTTTTCAGCATTCTCTAGAACCAGGTCTTTAATCCTTTTTTTTAGATTCTAAGTACAGTTATACTTTTTTAAAAACATATTCCTTCAAAATTAAATCGTTAATCACGTGCTCTGTCCATAGTATTTTTAGCATTCTTCTGTAGGATCAATATCTTAGATTCTTGTCCCTTTCTCATGCTAAGTATAATTATCCTTTCTGTTTTCATTTTTCTTTAAAGCACCTCATTGCTTACATTCGCTCACCATCATATTTTCAGACATCTTTAGTAGAAGAACATCCTTGATGCTTGTTTCTTTTAAATTCTAAGTATAATTATCCTTTGTGATTCTTGGTTCCTTAAAACTTCCTCACTGCTCACGTGCTTCGTCCATGGTATTTTCAGAATCTATGTGGAATGACATCTGTGTTTTTCCATCTCTCTTTTTTATCTGCGAGATAATTGTCCAGTATTTATTGCCATTTAAGAATCTTATATTGCATCGCATTTAACCCTCATTTATTCATTTCTGATGTAATGAATAGGTAACGTTCTCAGATATTGAAATTCCTGTTTGTGCATGACAATAGTGATGACCCTGCATGAGAGTAGTGATTATCCTACAATGACGGTAGTGATGAGCCTGCACTGTCAGTAGTGATGATCCTGCAATGACAGTACCGATGCTGCTGCACTGACAGTAGTGATGACACTGCACTGACAGTAGGGATGACACTGCAATGACAGTAGTGATGACCCTGCAATAACAGTAGTGATGGCCCTGCATTGATAGTAGTGATCATTCTGCACTGACAGTAGTGATGACCCTGCACTGACAGTAGTGATGACCCTGCACTGACAGTAGTGATGACCCTGCAATGACAGTAGTGATGATCCTGAACTGATAGTAGTGATGATCCTGCAATGACAGTAGTGATGACGCTGCACTGACAGTAGTGATAGCCCTGCCCTGACAGTAGTGATAACACTGAACTGACATTAGTGATGATCCTGTAATGACAATAGTGATGACCCTGCAATGACAATAGTGTTGACCCTGCAATGACAGTAGTGATGAACCTGCAATGACGGTGGTGATGACCCAGCACTGTCAGTAGTGATGACACTGCACTGACATTAGTGATGATCCTTCAATGACAATAGTGATGACACTGCAATGACAGTAGTGATGACCCTGCAATGACAGTAGTGATGACCCTGAACTGACAGTAGTGATGACCCTGCAATAACAGTAGTGATGACCCTGCACTGACATTAGTGATGATCCTTCAATGACAATAGTGATGACACTGCAATGACAGTAGTGATGACCCTGCAATGACAGTAGTGATGACCCTGAACTGACAGTAGTGATGACCCTGCAATAACAGTAGTGATGACACTGCACTGACAGTAGTGATGAACCTGCACTAACAGTAGTGATGACACAGCAATAACAGTAGTGATGATCCTGCAATGACAGTAATGATGATCCTGCACTGACAAGAGTGATGATCCTGCATTGACAGTAGTGATGATCTTGCACTAACAGTAGTGATGATTCTGCAATGACAGTAGTGATGATCCTGCACTGACAGTAGTGATGATTCTGCACTGGCAGTAGTGATGATTCTGCAATGACAGTAGTGATGATTCTGCACTGACAGTAGTGGTGATCCAGCAATGTCAGTAGTGATGATCCTGAACTGGCAGTAGTGATGATCCTGCACTGACAGTATTGATGACCCTGCAATGACAGTAGTGAAGACCCTGCACTGACAGTAGTGATGACCCTGCAATAACAGTAGTGATAACCCTGTAATAACGGCAGTGATGACCCTGTACTGACTGTAGTGATGACCCTGTAATAACGGCAATGATGACTCCGCACTGACAGTAGTGATGACCCTGCAATGACAGTAGTGATGAGCCTGCACTGATAGTAGGTTATGACACTGCACTGAAAATAGTGATGACCCTGCAATGTCAGTAGTGATCACATTGCACTGACAGTAGTGATGATCCTGCACTGACAGTAGTGATGATTCTGCAATAACAATAGTGATGAGCCTGCAGTGATTGTAGTGATGACCCTGCAATGAGAGTAGTGATGACTCTGCACTGACAGTAGTGATGACACTGCCCTGAGAGTAGTGATGATCCTGCAATGACAATAGTGATGACCCTGCAATGACAGTAGTGTTGACCTTGCAATGACAGTAGTGATGACCCTGTAATGACAGTAGTGATGATCCTGCAATGACAATAGTGATGACCCTGCAATGACAGTAGTGTTGACCTTGCAATGACAGTAGTGATGACCCTGTAATGACAGTAGTGATGATCCTGCACTGACAATAGTGATGTTCCTGCAGTGACAATAGTGCTGACTCTGCACTGACTGTAGTGATGATCCTGCAGTTTTGGAGTTTATATCACAGCACTCTCTATTTAATCAATGCTCATTTCTCGTTGGGATCCTTTCTACCGGAAATCACGTTTTCATTGATAAGACTTTGCTGGTAGACATTAATTTCCCTCCGAGAAAAATTGGAGGGATATTCAAATTCGTGTACTCATTAGATATATTATTAATAGTAATAAATAATACTCACTGTTATACCTTCATTATTAAATAATTTTTTTTGCAAACTGTATTTAGCTACTGAGAACTTTAGGTAACTTAACTACCGAGAAAAATATAATAATAAAAAAATAAGTATAAATTTAGAAAAATTAAAGATTATTTGTGCAGGTAAATGAATAAAATTTAGAATTAGTAATTATAATTACTATTTTTCCCTTATATGACTAAATATATGAATTCTTTTTTCGAAGCATCTTGAATTGACGCGTATTCAAATCTTGAATTGACGCGTATTCAAATTTTGAATTGACGCGTATTCAAATAGTTTTATGAAGTTAGACTATTTAGAATTGTTAATAATTAAGTGCATTGATTAATTTATGCTTCTATTCTTCTATTCTTTTTCTGTATCTTCTCATTCTCATCCTTACCCTTTGCAATATTAGTCGCCAATAATTACAACCAGCGAATGAAAAATGTCTTTAACCGATACTATGAAAAATACGTTAGGCACATTGTGAAAAGAAGTCTATTGATTTTAGCCAAGGAACTAAAACTGTCAATAATTTCAGAATTAAAATCTGTTATCGTCTGCTTACAAAGCGTTTTCAAATTATAAAGCCATCCCAGTTTTTAAAGAAAAAATTATGTATTTTATACTATTCCTAGTATTTATTGCCAAGTGGATACTTCTAACTGAAAATAGAATTATGGCCGGTAGTGTACATCTATCTATCTATCTATCTATCTATCTATCTATCTATCTATCTATCTATCTATCTATCTATCTATCTATCTATCTGTTGTAGATTCTAGTTGAGTATTCACACACAATAATAAATAACAAAACGGATATGGAGATAGAAAATATACGTTATATTGAACAAAAATATACAAACTGGAACACGCGTTAGTCAATTCAGGAATACTCTTAGTAGGAATCAATATATGCAGTCTTGTAGTGAAGAAGTATGTCCGGTTAATCAGTCTATATCCAAAACAACTTCAACTTAATATGCACCAATTTACTGACCAACTAAGCGGCTGTACAACTACTCAACTCAACTCAACTCCTGCTCTCTGTATAGGCAGGATTATATGTACACATCGGCGAGTCCATTCTTTTATCAAAAGAGGGGTGATCTCCAACACCCTCTCCCTAGCTTCTTTTTTAGGAAGGGTTAGTATTTTTTCGCTTGATATCTATCATTAATGGCTTCGTAAACTTGCGTTTTCTGTTGGTTCTACTGATTTCTGTATTAATTATGGGATTCTAAATGTCGAATTCTTCTAAATTTTCTTCAATAGTATCCTTACTTTCTAAAAGTGAGGAACTTGGTTCTTCACTTCTTTTTTGAATTTGATTAATGTGCCTTCTATGCGTTAATTTTTCTCCTTTTATAGTGTACATCACGTTTCCTATTCTGTTTACAATTGTTCCCGGTTCCCAATACACCATGTTATTTTTAAACATTCTGAAGTACACTCGTTCACTGGATTTGAACGATCTTTTCGTAATTACAGGTGTATTCCGAGCTTTGTTTTTGAATGGTAGCAATTTATCGAAGACCGATCGAATCTTGCGCGCAAACATCATTTCAGCAGGTGACAGTTCTGATGGCGTATTTCTGTTTGGTGTAATTCGGTATATTTGTAGAAATTGCTGTAACGCTTTTTCTGATGGTGTCTCTCCCGCTTTTTTTAACGCTCTCTTTAGAGTATCTACGGATCTTTTGGCTAAACCATTCGACCGTGGGGTGATAAGGTGCTGTTTTTATGTGTTTTATTTGGTACGTTTCGCAAAATTCTTGAAAATCACTTGAAGTAAATTGCGTACATTGTTCGTTACTAAACAGTCTACAACGCCAAACCTAGCGAGTAGCTCGTGTAAACAGTTTATTCCGATTCTACTTCGCCACTTTGTTATTGTTGACTCCTCTGTATGCGATTTTCGAGATCCTCGACGCTAATTTGTTGTTCCTTGGGGTTATACTTGAGTTCGTGTTCTTTTGTCGCCAATTTGTTGCTGGCGACTGACGTGGAAAACGTATTTTTTATCCGCGTGAATTTGTTCGAATCGTCGCCAATTTGTTGTGGATTCTGGTTGAGAAACCACACAAAATAATAAATAACAAAACGGATATGGAGACAGAAAATATACGTTATATTGAACAAAAATATACAAACTGGAACACGAGTTTATCAATTAAGGAATACTAGGAATACTTTTAGTAGAAATCAATATACCCAGTCTTGTAGTGAAGAAGTATGTCCGGGTAATCAGCCTATATCCCAAACAACTTCAACTTAATATGCACCAAATAACTGACCAACTAAGCGGCTGTACAACTACTCAACTCAACTCCTGCTCTCTGTATAGGCAAGATTATATGTACACATCGGCGAGTCCATTCTTCTATCAAAAATGGGGTGATCCCCAACACTATCTATCTATCTATCTATCTATCTATCTATCTATCTATCTATCTATCTATCTATCTATCTATCTATCACACTTCATCCTGTTCATATCTATCTATCTATCTATCTATCTATCTATCTATCTATCTATCTATCTATCTATCTCCTATATCTATCTATCTATCTATCTATCTATCTATCTATCTATCTATCTATCTATCTATCTATCAACTTCATCCTGTTCATATCTATCTATCTATCTATCTATCTATCTATCTATCTATCTATCTATCTATCTATCAATCTATCCTATCATAATCTCATCCTATCATATCTATCTATCTATCTATCTATCTATCTATCTATCTATCTATCTATCTATCTATCTCATTCTGTTCCAATCTATCTATCTATCTATCTATCTATCTATCTATCTATCTATCTATCTATCTATCTATCTATCTATCTATCTATTCTGTCCCAATCATCTATCTATCTATCTATCTATCTATCTATCTATCTATCTATCTATTTATCTAGCAGGGCGTGTAATGATTTTTGCAATATGTTTTTTGTAATCTAATGTGTTCTTCAAAATGTTCGATAATCAAATATACGTTTATGTAAAAACGTTTTTTGAAAATTTAAGCATTTATCTATAGGGATGTTTGAGTATAAAAAATTATGTCTAAACTAGATATGTATTTGTTTTTAATATCTATGTTTTTAATATGTCACTTGACTTTTTTATGTGTGGAGAAATAATTGTGTCGAGGAGTGGGGTAAAGGTTATGCTTAATGTAACGGCTAGTGATGATTTTAAAGTTCTATTTGTGTGTATTTGGTAGTCCATAGTTTTGGTGTTTTTTAGGCGGCATTCAATGAGTTTTAGCCAGAAGTTTTCTTCATTTCTGTAATTTTTTGGTATCACATAGAAACAGTTGTGTCTCTTTCGTAACTTTATTTTGTTCATTTTTCGAAGAGGTTGTCGTTGATAAGGTCTCATTTTTTGTTGGTGGGCATGTTCGTTCATGATTACAATTCCCTGCCCTTTTTAGAAGGCGATAATTAGATTAAATCTAATATAATTATATGTTTCTAACTAAGAGTTTTAAGAATCTGCATCCCCTAATGGCTACTAAATGAAGAAGCACATACAGGAAACCCATTCAGGAAGCTCTATATCTCTTCACCCACAGCGCAATGAATGGTTTTCGCAACCAAAAGCCTAAGTTCCACAATAAATACCATTTATTGTTCTTACATGCATACAGAGAGGAAGGGGCCCAAATAATGGAAGCACTTACTACCATAATAGCATAATTTGGAAAATATGATTAAACTGTCATAAGCTTTTCTATTTTTTATGTTTGTTGATTTAGTATTAGTAGTACTTCATTTTTTTTCTCTAAAGTCTTTTACAGACATTATTTAAATAAGTTTATTAAAATCAACGGTCAGGAAAATTTAAGAATTTTAAGAGATCAACTTCATCCTATTTTAATGAAGTAGAACATCTAATCTGGTCACTACTGTCACCAGATCTGAACATCATTGAAGATTTATGAATCATTTTAGAAAAAAAAAACTAGTGAGGAGTCGATATCCTCTACCATCATCATTGAAAGATTTGGAGACAGTTTTAGCTGCAAAACGAATAAAAATTTTCTTTGGCAACAATTCTAACTTTGTACGAGTCAATCATACGCAGAATTCAAGCTTTAATTAATATCAAAAGCGATCCTATCCCACATTGTAAGAAATATGCTTGAACTTTCAAGGTGTTTCAATTATTTTGTCCAGCCGCTGTACATTGCGAGGATTGGACTTGCTATATTTGTTCTTTTTCTACATCTTTTCTAAGAAAATAATTTTTCCACCAACACATGATTAGAGTGCTATGTAAGCAGATTAGCAGAAGCCAATACTCCAATCTTGCCTCTTCCGGAAGATCGGAGAGTAGTATTCTAATCATATGTGTACGGTTAGGAACTGACACTTTGAAAAGAGAACTAAGATATTTTGACCCAAGCCAGATGTGCGAGCTTGATTAGGAGAAAACTACATGTGTTGGGTCCTTAGAGATACTTGATTATCCCTGGGTCTATACAAGGTACACATAAGATGTTTTGAGAATTTTCATGAGAGATATGTATTTATTTCAAAACAATACAAGACGCTTTCAAAGTAGAAACCTCTGCTTCCAGTGCTCCTGCTGTAGCAATCATGGCACTTCTGGAAGTCTTCCTTGTAACCCTTCCAAAAGAAAGTGTTCAGGGTATTTGCTACAGCCTCTTTTATTTCTTTTCGAGGCTTCAAAAAGTTAATTCATGAGAATTCTACATCCTTTCTGATGTGGCCTAGAAAAAGGTCACAAGAAAGACTCGGAGACGGTATACGGTTGGAATCAAATATTATATTACAAAAGAGAAACAGTGTACAGAGGAAGTAGAGTATAACAGTACTTAGCGCCGGAACGGCGTACTAACAGATGAGTGTCGTAGCTGCTGCTACTTACTAATACCCCCGAGAGTAGATAACTCTCGGTATATATGCAGTCCGGTAGGGTGCATATTAGTGTGTAGGTAATTCTCCACAACACTTTCATAGGTTTCTGATAATGACAGTCAGTTAAGTGCCAAGTGTGATACATACATGGTAATCACGTCTCTTTCGATTTATGACTAGCTATGCAGAAGATTTCCTCGTTGTAGGTTGCCATTTATTTCTGTGAGAGACTAATTGCCACCCAATCTGCCTTGATATTTAACCCATAGTTAGAGGGAGAAGAGAGGGATTGATAAGGGTATTTGCGTGTATGTGAATGCAACGAATTCAACTGGAGTTCAAACTCGGTTTTACTGATTTCCCATTCCGAGCTGATAAAGGAAATCTTCGCAAAAACTCCAAAGAATTCTATGAAATGTGACTAAGACCTTGGATTCTTTGATTTTGGAAGGCTTTAGCCACTTTTATATAGTGGCTAAAGAGTTAAAAAAAGCACTGAAGTCAAAGAAATTCAAAGGAGATCAGAGTTTGACATTGTTTTGAAATAAACAAATGCCTCTATTCAAATTTTCAAATTTATGGCGTGTTGTGGTGCTGTGGATATCGACTCGGAACTTAAGATCAGGATGCCGAGTTCGAATTCCAGTTGAATTCTTTGTATTCACTTACGCACAAATACCCTTGGGAAAGGTGTTAATCCATCTCTTTCCTCCAGTTATGGGTTAAATAATAGGACAGATTGGGTTCTCTAGCCTTGACTGGGACCCAGTCTACCGCAGAAAGCAATGACAACCTAGTGCGGGATATTCTTCTGTATAGTCAGTCATGTCTCTTTCGAGTATCACCTATGGCACTTAACAGACTGACACTATAATAGTTGAAAACATGATTAAGGCTTCTACTGGGCATAAAGTTGGGGATCAGTTTTATAATGTTATGAAGTAATAAACTGATCCCCCACGAATTAGTACTTAATAATATAATACATCTCTTCCTCCTCTAGCTATGAGTCAAATAATAGGACAGATTGGCTTCAATAGCCTTGGTTGGCAACCAGTCTAACGCAGAAAGCAATGGCAATCTACTGCGGGATAATCTTCTGCCCAGCCAGTCATGTCTCTAAAGAGACATGATCACCCAAAAGCGTGTATCACGTATGACCCTGAACTGACTGAATGACCATGTAGTCGAGTAGGTGAGAGTTTTGGTTCCTCTTGTATAATTCCATTCTATTCATCGCAAGTTTTAATCTCTTTTTCTAGGTTAGCCATATTGAAACCGGCTAGGTAGAGGGGAGCAACCTCTACCTCTGTCCAAAATGTATGGCAGAGTGTAAACTGAGAGACGAGCAAACCTATAACTCCTTTATAATGAACCTGTAACTCATTTCGAAAATAAGTCTGAAAAAATCAATTAAAGAGAAGAATGTTAAATTTATAAACGTTTCCCTATTTTTTTCCTTATTTCATCATTAACCTGAATCTAAGTAATGATAATTTATCATTCAGACATAAACGATATTAGGTTTATATTGTAATGGGATGGGGCTAGGATAAAAAGATTTTTTTTCTCACATTTAATTTCCTCCATTATGAACATTATTATATCCGTGATATAATAATACCGTAGCTCCCTGGTGTAACGGAATGACTGAAAGGAAAAAAAAAAAAAAAAAAAAAGAACGACAAACACGCTTTGTTCTCAGAGATACTTTTATATCACTAAAACATACAGAAAACTATATATACATATATACATGTGTCCAACTCGAAGAATAACACATGACATATAGCAAAGCAAAGTGTAAGGAAAAACAGAAAGAAAGGGTCTTACATATAATATGGAGATATTCCTGTGTCTGGAGAATCCATGTTTATAACTTCAGACTGAAACAAACTGGATTCATTTAAGCCCTAGGGGAAGACATAGTCCACGAACGGGAAATAGTGGGCCTTGGGTTTTCCCAAATTGAAGACTTCGAGATTGAGCTCCCTTTTATATTTGGGAAAGATACATTCCCAAAGAACCATGGACCTATAAACTGAAGGGAAGCATATGTAGCCTCTGCCCGTGCCATGGTGTTAAAAAAAAAGCAAGCTTTTGATTTTGGCTGCTGCAAACCGAATTTGACTGCCACTTTCGTCACTGCATGGAGTAGCGTCACTAAGCGGCTGTCATGTGACCCACGTGATTTATCTCCATTAAAAGAAGATAAACACCTTCTGTATCTCTTCAATTTTAGTCTGATGTACAATAAAGGACGTACGTTAAATATGCCCATAAAAGGGATAATTTAAATGTGAAGTTTGGTACGAAAAATGTAAATTAACAACAGTATTGTTCTAAAACATTTAATTCTATGATTGAATTTAAATTTCAATAAAAAATAATGTCAAAAAACATATTAAGAAAATTCAGTTTCAAGAATCAAGTTTAAGAAATATGTTGAACATTCTCAGGTAGAAAAAGAAAAAGGTAAAAGTTTGACGTTTAATAAATATCACCCAGTTGCTTAATCAGTAGCATCAAAATTGAGGTAAAAACTACGCATTTTTTGTCATTTCAGATGTACTCGCATTTACCAAAAGGACATGATGTCACATAGACAGCGACCACAGACATGTACAACTCTTATCCACAAGCGTTTTAGACAAACATTGAAAGAATCAAAAATTTGGCAGAAGCTGAAATAAATGTTAATTCTAGAATCATTTGCTTCAAAGAAAGCTATTTTAATTTGACATACATTTTACATGAAATATTTTGAGCTTTTGATTTTGTTAATAAAAATCAAATGAAAAACCGAATAACGTATATATATATATATATATATATATATATATATATATATATTGCAAAACGTACCAACAAAACAGTAGCACTAATCACGACCGAAATCAGAAAAACCTACTGCTAACAAATTAGTAACGTAAGTCGTCAAACCTAAAAGGTACTACCAAATGGGTAAAAGGGAATAAAAAAAAAAAGAAGCAAACGAAGCATAAGCCGTGTTTGAAAGAAAAAAAAAACCCAAGACGAAAACCTTAATAAGAAAGAGCTCAATACGAAAGTACGAATGTACGAAAGTAGAGCAAAAAATACGAACGAAATCCTTATCCTGACGATCCGGCGAGTGAAATACGGTCGACGTTTGGCTCACTTTTAGATTTAGTTCGTATATATATGGGTGACCGTTTGGGAAAACCAGGTGCTGTAAACGCAAGGATCAAGAATGGTCAACCGATCCCCCAAGTTTGGGGGTTGGACGCAGGGCTAACAACCCTGCCCCATAAAAAGAAGTTTGTTACGGAAACAGCAACAAAATTTACAGCCCTACACACCATTGGGTGTATAAAGGGTTAGATGATGATTATATATATATATATATATATATATATATAGAGAGAGAGAGAGAGAGACAGAGAGAGAGAGTTAAATTGTAATGGTGCTTAGTGCAAAAATTGCTGCTTTTTCTGTAGTTTACTGGTTGAAAGGCATTTTAAGTAAGCCGTTATTTTTTTGTCATAAACTGTTTGATATCAAGATAGAGATAGAGCATTGGTAGAATAAATGTGAAAAGGTTTTTAGAAGTTTCGTGAAGGCATTATTATGATGTCTTCATTCTTTAGGGTTTTTGTTTTTCTAAGTTTAAAAGTTCTCCACATTAATTCTCTCTCTCTCTCTCTCTCTCTCACTGTATATATATATATATATATATATATATACGTAAATCTGCAAACATTATAATTATGACTAAGTGGAAAGTATTTTGCATGGGGCTAATTTATATATATTTAATTGTTCTTGATATATAAAAATATATATATCGTTCCTCACACACAACCACCCCTTCATATATATATATATATATATATATATATATATATATATATATATCGTATTACAATTGTATTGTTAACCGAATAATTAGTATAATTTTGAATATATAGTGGTGTGGTGGTAATTGAGATTAAAACGGATGGATTAACTATTATATATCAATCTTTTTAATTTTCTTACTTTTTGTAGGCTCCAATTTCCTATCCTTCCACTATTAATGTTAAATTTATTTTAAACTAAATAATTAAGTTTAAGCAACTAAATTTAAATAGAATATTTAGGCTTACTTTTAAATTAAATTTTTAAACTTTATATTGTATTATATTTGTTTTGTTGAATGTATAATTAGTATAATTTTCATTATATAATGGTGTTATGGTATTTGTGATTACAACGGACTGATGAACTATTATCTCTTAAATATTTTTAATTTTCTTAAATTTGTTAGACTCTAATTTCTTATAATTTCGCCGTTAATATGTAATATTTATTTTTTATTTTGTTATTTTCATTTTCTTCTACCATCCCTTCTTTCTAATTTAAATTTATTCCTTTCTTCTTTCTTTCTTCTTCTTTCCCTTTTCGTTTACGCTTTAAGATACTTACTCTTTCTCCTTAACGCTATCTCTCTCTCTCTCTCTCTCTCTCAGCAAATCCCCTTTCTTTACTTTTCAAATTTACGTGTCAGTAGTCTAACCGACATGCATAATGTATCTTTGACATCCGATCTTACGCGTGCTCTTTGATTATATGTTGCGTATATATATGCTTGTGTATGAATGTGTGTGTGTGTATTCGCCGAATTGATGTAATGATGTATTTTTCTTAAATTTTCTCTTTTAAGGCAGCAATCTTTATTGTTATTCCTGTTTTTTCGGGGTCTTTGTGAATTTAATTCGTGAAAAATCTTCTGTACAATAAAGACGGAAGCTGATGATGGTTCGCCTGAAATAGGCCACACCACCGATTTACCATGAAATAAAGTGTCTCTCTATTATTTTCTTGTATATATATATATATATATCTATATTGTTACGGAAACCAATATGGAAGAGAGTTCCACAGGCGGGAAGCGCGAGAAAAGAAGCTTCTGGAATGGAATTGTCGGCTGCATTTGAGTGATCTAACTGAAAAAGTGTGGGATCATGTTGCTCCTCTGGTTGCCCGAGTAAATTCTTGTGGAGGGGGCACCAGTGACCTAAGTTCGTCAGAGCAGAAGCAATGAAAATATTTATAGAAGAGACAGAGGGAAGCCACTTTCCGCGGATGAGAAAGTGGCTGGAGTCAAGCTGCCAGGTCAGGACCAATCACATTACAGATTCCTCTTTGGAGCCTATCGAGAACACTGAGACGAACAGCTGGGACGCCTGACCAGATATGACAACAGTATTCCATGCACGGTCAAATGATTGATTTGTATATGTGCAAAATGGATTCAGGCGAAAAAAAAATTCCTGATCGTACCTTATCAAATACATCTATATATTGAAAATAAATACTGAAAACCAGTCTATTTTTGCGTTAAAAATAAACTGAGGTTATTTGGTATTAAAAATAATTGACGATTCGTCACCTCATTTTGCAAATGTTGACCGAAAATTTATCTCAGTAAGTTTCAAAGTTTAGAAAATATTCAAGTATTGAAAATATTCAAGTCTTGAAAACAAAAAAGAAAATTGGTTAACATGAGTCGGTGATTAAACATTAATAGGAAAATAATGGATCTATTACATTTTTATAACGATAGTTTTCGTTACGTTATTGTGAAGGAAACTTTTGTGTAACTCGCTATCAACGAGTTATAATATTTCGGTATCTTTGCGTAAAGTCAACATTCTAAACGAATCATTTGAATCACCTCAGCACGGAACAAGTGCAAAAAAGTACTGAACGAAGCCAAGAGGGTGTTTGCTACCAGAATTAGGCAACGCATAGCATCCTCTAAGTTTGGCTCCAAAGATTACTGGCGTCTCTGCAAAAGCGTGCTGAGCAGGAACAAGACTTCAATACCCCCAATAATCAATGAATTTGAAGTTCTCACCTCCCCAGCCAACAAGGCTGAATGCTTTGCCCGTAGATTCTCAACCAGTTCGACACTGGACTCGTTAGGAATACCTACACCAGACTTCCCACCCAGAACTAAGGCTCAACTAAATAACGTCCACATTACACCCTCGCTGGTCGCCAAGATAATTGCGCAACTTGACCCACACAAAGCGAGCGGCGGTGACGGAATCCCAGTCATAGTACTGAAGAAATGTGCCCCAGAACTCTCCTCTGTCCTCTCTAAACTCTATAACCTCTGCCTATCTGCTTCCTGCTTTCCTGCCTGTTGGAAGTCCTCCTGCGTAGTTCCTATATTTAAGAATTCTGGCGAACCCTCAGACCCCGCCAATTACCGTCCTATTAGTCTCCTTCCAATCTTTGGCAAAGTTTTCGAAGCCATTATCAACGCCGAGGTGACTCAGCATCTTATGGCCAACGGGCTTCTCTCTGACAAACAGTATGGGTTTCGCTTCACCAGGTCTACTGCTGATATGCTAACGACCATTACCGAGTACATATACCAGGCACTTGACAAGAATGGTGAAGCCCGAACCGTTGCCTTGGATATCTCCAAAGCATTCGACAGGGTCTGGCATGCTGGCCTCTTGTGCAAACTGCGGAGCTATGGGATAACTGAACATCTGTTTGACCTCATCCAGTCTTTCCTCTCTAACCGCACATTGAAGGTGGTATTAAATGGGCATGCCTCCCAAAACTACCAGACGAACGCGGGCGTCCCTCAAGGTTCTATCCTAGGTCCCACGCTCTTTCTGATCTACATTAATGATCTCCCCGACACCATTAGATCCCAAGTTGGCATGTATGCCGACGACACAACAATCTACTCCCGCATCGATCAGAAACCAGGTCTGGACGACAAAGTGAACGTCGCTGCCGTACTTGAAAGGGACCTCCAATCCATAGTGACCTGGGGTAGGAAATGGTTGGTAAATTTCAATGCCTCTAAAACAAAGCTGTTATCAACTAATCACCATAGACAATCGCATCTACCTCCCATTAGCATGGGACAGGCTAGCCTCCCAGAGAGTAAAATACTACGCCTCCTTGGCCTTACACTCTCGGCGGACCTCAAATGGAATGACTATATTGAATCCATTGCCAAATCTGTTGCTATGAAATTGGACTCCCTGTGTAGGGCCCGGAAATTTTTCCCACCTGAATCTATTCTGCACATATACAAATCTACCATCCGCCCGTGTATTGAATATTGCTGCCATATCTGGTCGGGTGCCCCTGCTGCTCTCCTTGGGCTTCTTGACAAAATACAAAGGAGGATCTGTAACGTGGTTGATACTGACTTGGCAGACCGGCTGCAGCCGCTCTCACACCGGCGTGATGTGGCTTCCCTGTGCCTCTTCTACAAGTACTTTCATGGCTTCTGCTCCGATGAGCTTAGATCACTGGTGCCGCCTAAGCACGAATTTACACGAGATACTAGATTAGCAACTAGGTCCCACCCTTTTACTGTTAAACAAATAAGATGTAACCGTAAATTCTACTCCAACAGCTTCTTTTCTCGCGCTTCCCGCCTGTGGAACTCCCTTCCACAAGTCTGCTTTCCCGACAGTTACAATCTCCAGGTGTTTAAATGTAGGGTCAATAGACACCTCCTATCACACTAACTCCCAACTATTCTCACAACACTCTCATCTACCCAACCCGCATTCTCGGTATCCTTACCCGCCTATCACCCACCCTCTGTCATTTCCTATATTTAATCAGCCTTTCTCCACTCTACGTAGCCCCCTGCACAGTAGTGGCAGTGACATGCCTTGCTCGGGGTGAAACGCTTATAAAAAAAAATACCCAATAATGCTCTCTGATAATTCTCTTGAATGATTTACTCACAAAGCAATCTCTTCAATGACACGCAACACTAGAATGATGCACAAAACAGAACGATATTTATTTGACCCCTCCACCAACCCGAGGCAAAATGTGACAAAAAGTCTTTTTATCGGAGGTGAATCTAAGCCCTAAAACCCGAGTAAAAATTTCCCATAGACCATGCTCATGGCAAAATCGGGTACCTCATCTATTTTCCCAAGATGAGATCTGCCCTTCGTCCGAGCCTCGTCTAGGTTTCTCTCCATCCAGAGGCTGAGAGTCTGACGAAGTTAGAGTACGAGTTGATGCACAGCACCAAACAGTATTTATCTGCACCCCCCATCGGAATATGGCACAAAGTCTTTTTTATATTCGGGAATCTGAGCTCTAAAGCCCGGATAAAAATATCCAATTACCCCTGCATATGGCAACGTCAGGTAACTAGTCTAATTTTTCCCAGACGAGACTCCGCCCTTCCGCTGAGCTTCGTCTGGGTTCCTCTCCGGCCGGAGGTAGAGAGTGCGACAAGATTGGGATTCGAATTGATGTACAACACCGAACGGTAATTATCTGCCACTCCACCGAGGTGGAATGTGACACAATACCTTTTTATTGTGGAAAATCCACGACCTAAAGCCCGGGTAAAAATTTTCCCTACGCCCTGTACATGATAGAGTCGGATACCTAGTCTAATTTTCCCAGACAAGAAACTACTCTTCGGTTGAGTCTCGTTTGGGTTCTCCACCCGAAACAGAGAGCCTGACGACGTTAGTTTGGGTTGATGCGCAACACCGACCGGTATTTATCTGCCTTCCCACCAATGCGGAATGTGGCATATGGCTTATGTTGTGGATTCCGGATGAGGAACCGCCAAAATAATGAACAACAAAAACAGATATGGAAATAGAAAGTAGGTTATATTGAACGTAATATACAAACTGGAACACGGGTTAGTTAATTTAGGAATACTATTAGTAGAAATAAATATATACAAATCTTGAAGTGAAATAGTATGTCCGGGTAACTTATTCTAGCTGAGTAGAGCTCAGAGCTAGTCTGATCTCTGGGTAACTTCTGTATCTGTCGGAACTCTTCGATAACTGTAACGGATCTCTACGAATTACGCTTCACTGTAAACTTCAACTACAACTGAGATTCCAGATCTTCCAACGTTCATGGCAGGATTATATTTTTTTTTTTTTTTTTTTTTTTTAATCATCTCACCCCAAGCAAGGCATTCCACTGCCACTATTGCGCATGGGGCTACATAGGGGAAGGTAAAGAGAAGGAGTGGATAGACATAGGGAATGTCAGGAGAAAGGTAATAGATGAGTAAGGATAGCGAGGATGAGTGTCGGGCAGATGGGAAGAGTGTTTGATAGAATGGGAGCAGGTTAGTGTGTTAGGAGGTGTCTATTGACCTTACATTTAAACTCCTGAAGATTGTAGCCGTCGGGGAAGCAATCGTTTGGAAGAGAATTCCACAGTCGGGAAGTGCGAGGAAAGAAACTGTTGGAGTAGAAGTTACGGCTGCATTTTATCGATTTCACTGTAAAAGGGTGGGATCTAGTTGCTAATCTAGTATCTCGTGCAAATTCGTATTTAGGGGGCACCAGTGATCTAAGTTCATCGGAGCAGAAGCCGTGAAAGTATTTATAGAAGAGACACAGCGAAGCCACGTCTCGCCGGTGGGAGAGAGACTGCAGGCGGTCTGCCAAGTCGGTATCTATCACATTACAGACCCTCCTCTGAACCTTATCGAGAAGCCCGAGGAGAACAGCAGGGGCACCCGACCAGATATGGCAGCAGTATTCAATGCACGGGCGGATGGTAGATTTGTAAATGTGCAGGATAGATTTAGACGGAAAAAACTTCCGGGCCCTACACAGAGAACCGACTTTCATAGCAGCGGATTTAGCAATGGATTCGATATAGTCATTCCATTTGAGGTCCGCTGAAAGTGTGAGACCAAGGAGGCGTAGTGTTTTACTCTCTGGGAGGCAAGCCTGGTCCATGCTAATGGGAGGTAGGTGAGATTGTCGATGATGGTTAATTGACAGTAGCTTCGTTTTAGAAGCATTAAAATTTACTAGCCACTTCTTACCCCAGTCCAATATGGATTGGAGGTCTTTTTCAATCTCGGCTGCGAGTTTAGCTTTGACGCCTACACCAGATTTTTGTTGGAGGCGAGAGTAAACTGTGGTGTCATCGGCGTACAAACCTATTTGGGTTCTTATGGAATCAGGCAGATCATTAATATATATCAGGAAGAGTGATATATATATACTCTCAGTCGAGTCTATTGTCATATACAAAAAGAGTGATATATATATACTCTCAGTCATATACAAAAAGATATATATATACTCTCAGTCATATACAAAAAGAGTGATATATATATACTCTCAGTCGAGTCTATTGTCATATACAAAAAGAGGAGATCCCACAACAGCCTTTTTATTATAGGGAATCGAAGACCTAAAGCCCGGGCAAAAATTTTCCCATAGACCCTGCACACAGCAGGGTCGGGTACCTAATTTTTTCCAGACGTGACTGCCTTTCGACTGAGCCCCGTCTGTGTTATTCTACACCCAAAGGCAGAGAGTCTGGCGAGGTTAATTCGGGTTGATGTACAACAACGAACACAGTCAGACTTCTGTCTGTGTGCTTTAAATTTATGGTCACGTCATACCAGCAGCACACTTCATTCAAATATTACGTTTGTTGCCTGGAGATCCATGTTCGACCACACGTGTTAGTATGGACACTTTTTCCTACATATCATACATGCATAATATAAATGATTTCCTAATTATTCTTGTTATAGAAACACATTGAAAAGCAAGTGGAGTTTGTTGAATCTGTCACAAAACAATACAAGTGCGGCTGATGGAAAAGGACAATTGCACATAATTACCGATAATATTTCTATTAATATAATATCTAATATTGTATTAATATAACGATTATTATCATAAAATATTTGTGCTTGACCTTCTCGTCTTTAATTCCGTAGTGTTGTGGAATAGTTTTCGCACTGAAGGTTATAATCGTGCTATGTCGGTTGCTAATCGACTTAACGCACCCAAAATGTTAGTAACTTGGTAATCTTCCACTGTAAGCTGACTCCTTAGTATTCGGCTAACTGCCGACTAATATCATCTGCCTTAGTCCAACTATGTCCAAAATGGAACTAACTAATAGTTCTACTGAACTCCAATAGAACTCTAAAAAACTTTCTAGAACTTCTAAGAACTCCACAAGAACTTCACGAGTTAACTTCCTGTTAACTCTTATTAATATAGGAGGGAGAGTCCATTATCCGAGGAATAGGTGTGTTTCACCAGAACACTTAGTTTTCACATCATTAACATCATGCCATACTTAATAAATAATGGACCGTTTTGTTAGCATGGAAAGACAAAAAGATACCAAAAACTCTACTCAATTTCATTGAAAAAAAAACTCTCTTTCCAATAACTCATAAATAAAATACAAAACTTATAAAGGACGCTACTTGGTTTCAGTGAGAAAATGAAAGAAAGAAAGCGTTTAACGGTGTCAATTTCAAATCTAATCATTTGTACTTCATTACTTCTTAAAAATAACGACCAGCATTCACATTTATGATTGTTATTGCAATATTTTGTTAAAGTTACTATGCTCAACAATTTAACGATGTGATGGGGAAATCTCATGGATATTTTATTGTAGAACTCGATATAAGCTCATTCAATTATCAACTGAAGAATTAAGATTGATTGTAAATTTTAAAATGGGCAACCATGAAAGTTTTAAGAGTTAAAACTAGTTAATATTCAGTCAGTTAAGTGCCATGAGCGATACACGCTTGGGTGATCATGCCTCGAAAGAGACATGACTGACTGGACAGAAGATTATCCCGCAGTAGGTTGCCATTGCTTTCTACGGTAGACTGGTTGCCGACCAAGGCTATAGAACCCAATCTGTCCTATTATTTAACCCATAACTGGAGGGAAGAGACGGATTAATACCTTTCCCAAGGGTATTTGCGCGTAAGTGAATGCAAGGAATTCAACTGGAATTCGAACTCGGTTCCCCGATTTCTCGTTCTGAGCCGATATCCACTGCGCCACAACGCACATCCTAATATGTTAATATTAATCAGTTAAAATTTTTATACTTTCTATCAACTGTTTTAACATATTTGTTCACGGTAGATAAAGAGTAATTGCATCAAAAATAGACACTATTAACAATAGAAATGACTGATAATAACCAATAATTAAATTAATGCACCTAAATTAAGTGGCAATTATTTTCAAAATCAACTTTAAGTCATGTCGACACGAACACCGCGCGTATTAATTACACACAAATCGTAAAATTTCATCAGATTTAGGCATACGACCAAGGTTTTTGCACAAAAATATCGTCTTTTGAGGTCTAAACAACTACATAAGCCAGCAAGATGACCGTATTTAAGCAAGAAGTAAAAAACAAAACAAAAAAAAAAAAACAAAACAAAAAACGATACGGTCATATCGTGGAAGTCGCTCTTCCGGTTAACCACGAAGGGAAATGTTATAACAAGAAGATA
This sequence comes from Ascarosepion bandense, assembly GCA_037127315.1. Classification (NCBI taxonomy): domain Eukaryota; kingdom Metazoa; phylum Mollusca; class Cephalopoda; order Sepiida; family Sepiidae; genus Ascarosepion; species Ascarosepion bandense. The sequence goes on from JBBBDQ010001522.1 coordinate 2,233,479, forward strand.
TACAATAAACAAAGATATTAAAAGTTTTGGCTCAAAAACAGGTGTAATTAACGCACGAAAATCATCGTCAAGACATCAAAGGCAAGAACGAAAGAATTTCATATTTAAGGGAGAGTAGAGACTATTCAAGCAATAGCAGTGTCGGTAAGAATGCTGTGAGTGTTAATGAAGGAAACTAATTAAAAAAAAATGAAAAAAAAGAAAAAAAAAAGGAAGAAGGACACGTTTCTCGGTGGGTAAAAGCGTTGGTTGATTTACCATAAAAAGTGACTTGACCCAAAGAGTTGTGAATTCGAACCTTGGAGAAAATCAGATTCCGACAAAAAGAACAAAAATTAGAGAGTTGAGTTATCAAGTTGAATTACCTAAAATTGATATATGGCAAGACATGGAATAATCTACCTTTGTAGACTAATTAAAGCTTTCGGTTCCAAATTGCATCAAATATCACCTGAAGAAGACCGGAACGTATAACGGCCGAAACGCCATGAATATGGTAATAAAAATGAGGATAACAGTCTGAATGGTGTAAATAATGTAAACAAAAGAAGAGTGTTGAATTGCTATGTGATGTCAATCCTGTTGTTTGGCAGTAAATACTGAACAATCTCACCACAGAGGAAGAGGAAACGAGAGGCAACAGAAATTCGGTTTTACAGAAGGATAATGAGAGTTTAATGAGGGAAGGGTGTAAGTAACAACAAAGTATTTTAGAAAATAGTAACAAAAAGAATCCTTACACTAAGAATCAGAAATAGTATGATGAAAATTTGGATACATAATGAGGAAGGAAGGCTTTGAAACTTAATCCTTACAAAGCCTATTGAAGGCAAGAGATAGGGAAAGGTAGCGGACCATTTTCCTGAGGAACTTGTGCGAGTGAAAAGTGGATCGGAGTGGAAAGCTTGACAAAAAGGAAATGCTGCTATGTGCCACAAGAAACCGTGGAGAGCCATTATCATCCACATCCTGAAGGGGCATGGACATAGAAAAAGAAGTGACTGCTCAAGCCATGGCGCTGGTGGCATCGGTAAAAAATGCTATAAAGGATCATATAACCAAGATTCTTCTGGAGGAAGTGAAATGAAATTCCCAAAACTGTGTAATAGCGTAAATTTACAATTTAACCGAAAAACGTTACTAACATTCACACTAACTTGGATTGAATAATATCTTATGATGTTCCAGTTAGTAATTTTAGTGAAAATTTAAAAAGTTTAAATTAAAAAATAAAATAAAATATTGAAAATAAAAAAAATTAGTGAAAATTTTAAAAAATTAAAATTAAAATTAAAAATATATTAAATTAAAATTTTAAAAATATTTAAAAATTTCAAATATCAAATTTTAAAAATGTAAAAATTTAAAAAAATTGTAAACATTAAGAAAATTCTACGATTTAACCGAATAATATGACTAACATTCACACTAACTTGGATTCAGGAATGCCTTATGATGTACCAGTTAGTAATTTTAGTGAAAAATTAAAAAAAATATTAAAACTAAAAAATTAAAAATTAAAAACTAAAAATTTAAACAATTACAAAAATTAAAAAGAAAAATTCAAAAAAAAATTCAAAAGTCAAACAGATTTATAAGTTTAAATTTTAAAAACATTTAAAATTTTATTAAAAAGTAAAAAAAAAATAGTAAAAATTTAAGGAAATAATTTTAAATTTACATTTTGAAAAATTTAAAAATTAAAAATTTAAAAAAATTGAAAATGAAAAAAAAATTGAAAAATTAAAAACAATTTTACGATTTAACCGAATAATATTTCTACATTCACACTAACTTAGAATCAGGAATGTCTTATGAATTACCAGTTAGTAATTATAGTGAAAACAAAATCTAAATTTAAAAAATTAGAAATTAAAAATTTAACAATTAAAAAAATTAAAAAGAAAAACTAAAAAAATTAAAAATTAAAAAACGTTTTTAAATTTCAAATTAAAAAACTAAGATTTAAATAAAAAATTAAAATCTTAGTAAAACTTTTAAAAAGTTTTAGTGAAATTTTAAAAAAATATTAAAATTAAAATTCTAAAAAATTTAAAAAATCTAAAAAAATTAAAAATTTAAATATTTAAAAATTTAAAATCTAGCATTTAAAAACTTAAAAAAATTCAAAAGAAAATTACAATGTAACCGGATAATATTGCTAACATTCACACTAACTTGGATTCAGGAATGTCTTATGATGTACTAGTTAGTAATTTTAGTGAAAAATTTAAAAAATAATTTAAATTTTAAATTTCAAAAAATAAAAAAATAAAAAATATAATAAAAAAAAAAATCAAATTTAAAATTAAAATAATTAAATTAAAAACAATTAAAATTTTAGTCAAAATTTAAAAAAAATAGGGAAAATTAAAAAAATTAAAATTAAAAGTTTGAAAAAATTTAAAAATTAAAAATTAAAAAAATTGAAAAAAGAAAATTATGATTTAACCGTATAGTATTACTAACATTCACACTAACTTGGATTCAGGAATGTCTTATGAATTACCAGTTAGTAATTTTAGTGAAAAAATGCTAGATAAACTCTATGATAAAACATTAGGATGTTACAAAAATAATGACCGATTTCAGAAACATAATTTTATTCTTGAAAAATAAACTGTAAAAATGCAATTACTTAAAATACGAGCCTTGAGCATCTATACATCTCTGCCATCGATCGCCGAGATTTATTTGTCGTTGATAAAATGTTATATGCTTTAATGCAACAACATTTTTGAAAGCTGATTTCACCTCTGGTTTGGGACTAAAAGTCTTACTATTTAAAATATGCTTAAGTGCTTAAAAATGATAATCAATGGGTGAAAGATCAGGAGAATATGGAGGATGTACAATTAGTAAACTCTCGAATCCCAAGTCTGTGAGTTTTCGCAACGTCATTCATGCCACATGTGACCGCGCATTGTCCTAGAGCAGAATTGAACGACATCGAATCATCAATGCAGGTCCAATTTTTGGCAGGCATGTATGCATTTCAGCAAGCTGTCTGCAAAAAAAGTCTGCATTAATGCTCTGGCTGGCTTCCAGAAAACTGTAGTGAATGAAACCAATTGCACACCACCAGACAATCGCCATAATCTTTTGCTGATGCAACTTTGATTTTGGAGAATATTTGAGGGACTGATCACGGAAAAACCTATTGACCTTGTAGAATCACTTCTACATGCATGTACGTACTTATACACATATCGCCATGTACGCACCTACACACACATACGCACATACTCTTATATTAGTACCGCACGTGAAACTTCTTTTTCCCGCGCTTCATTCAGAAATATATAAGCTGATGTTCACACGTGTGTAGATCAGTTGGAATCTGTCTTTCGGAGCTAACAGCCCAAATGCCGTTAGTTCCTTTCCAACTCACATACTGAGCTAATTGCGTTTAACAATTAGTTACACCAAAAATATTTCTCTCTCTCTTACAAGCATACTTCACTACATATATAATTATATTCAACTACTGATTATTACGAACATCATATTTCGTTTTTTCAGGAACTCTTCCAGTATGAACATTGATACATTTTCTTCAACACCCAAGAGAGAACTTTCTCCACTAAATCTTGCATGCACAAAATAATCAATCCTGTAACTATGTTTAATACATTGTTATTATTCTTGTTATATTGTTCTCTGGGTTATTTTTATTATTAATGTGGTGGATTGGACAACCAGTCTACTTTATAATGGTGACTCTACTTTCGAATTACTACCACGTCGTCCGAACCACAACAACCTAATCGTTTACGGTTATCCTAAAGGATCGACTTTTCATTACCAGTGATTATTCGGTCAAGAAATTGATCATTGAGATTACTCAGAAAAGGTATCGAGCCCACTTCAAAACGCCTAAGTTTTTGATTTTCATTGAGATCATGAGGAACCCATTTATCGAGCTTTTCCATTTGCCAATGCTCTGTAAATAGCGTGAGACTGTTGCAGTGCTGACACCAAGCGTCTGAGACATTTCTTTGATACTTTGATGTGGGTTTTGTTCAACAAATTCTTGCAATTCTTCGTTGTAAAGACTGCATGACCGTCATCTTCAAGACTCTCATATAATTTTTGGAACAACTTTTGTACTGTCCGATAACTTGTGGACCCATCTCCCCATGTCCTGTTGATATAAGCATAAGTTTGGGAGGCATTGCGCCCAAGTTTGAACTCATGCAATAAAACTAAACGAAGATCATGTTTTGCCATGTTCATAATTAACGACTTTATAATTCAAGAATATTTCTGTCTGAAAATATGTTAAAAATTATTAAAGAGCACACATTAATTATTATGTATACCAACATTCATTTAATATATACCGTGAATACCATGTTAAAATGGATTTTCAAAATACAACACTTCGAGCGGCCATTATTTTTGTAACAACCTAATATATACCGTGATTACTGTATTAAAATTGCTTTTCAAAATACGACACTTCGATAGGCCATTATTTTTGTATCAACCTAATATATACCGTGATTCCTGTATTAAAATTGCTTTTCAAAATACGACACTTCGATAGGCCATTATTTTTGTATCAACCTAATATATACCGTGATTACTGTGTTAAAATGGCTATTCAAAATACAACACTTCGAGCTGCAATTATTTTTGTAACAACCTAATATATACTGTGAATACTATGTTAAAATGACTTTTCAAAATAAAACACTTCTAGCGGCTATTACTTTTGAAACAACTTAATAGAAGTAAACTTTACCATGGTACGTGCCTTTAGCAGATGCACGTGTTATGATATTTATGTAAGACTTCCTGTTTCTACGGCTAATCTTAAAAAATCTCGGAGAAAATCTAAAACGATGTAACAATTAAGCACAGGTACAGAGAAAACTTAAAATAGTTTTCGAAGAAGAGATAGATAAACATTACAGCAATAGCACGGCTAGTACTGAAGAAAAGACACATGCCTGACACTCGTGATGCTAAAAACATCGGACATGTGACATTCGACAGAACTGAACTGATGTATAAAAAACAATCAAAGAATTAATTACAAATGACTCTAGCAAAAATTCGAATATAAGCTAATAAAAAGATGAGGAACAGTGCGTAAAATAAAAAAGCAATCTGGTATCTTTTTCTTGGAAGAGTTTAGAAAGAAAACTAATTTTTAGAATTAAAAAAAAAAACTGCCAAAATAAAATATACTGGCCTCTTTCTACACTGGACATAAGAGGAATTTAAATCAATGATCAAAATGACAGGAAGGTAATAACTGTTTACAAGACTTTATACACCAAAATAACATCAGCACCTTAGATAGAAGAAGATACTTGGCCTTAAGAACTATATTCAAATAGTGGAAACAGAATTTGCAAAAATATGTAAAGAAGTGAAAGTGAAAGTGAAAGTCAATAAAAATTGTTCAATATTGTGTGACAAGAATTATATATATATATATATATATATATATATATATATATATATATAATTTTTTAGATATTCTACAATTTCATGCGTAATACATATTTTGCAGTTCAAAATCTTCCCGAAAAGAATCACATACAGACACTCACGTGCCAATAACGAGAATATGAGTGAGTGTCTGTATGTGTCTGTATGTGTATGAGTGTCTCACTCATATTCTTGATATGGGCATGTGAGTGTCTGTATGTGATTGTTTTCTGGATGATTTTGAATATTAACTGTTGTATCATTTGGGTCTGAAGAGTAGTAGGTTTTGGCTGCAAATTATGTATTACCCAAGAAATTGTAGAATATCTAAATTTTATTCTAGATTATACTACTCTATTAAATTAAATAAATTAATTTAACATTGAGTTTTCTTTTAGTTCGTCTCTATTGGAATTTACCTAACTTAAATACCAAATATTTTACGTTATATATATATATATATAGGAAGAGAGAGAAAGAAAAAGAGATAGCAAGAAAGTGAGTGTGTGTGAGAGAAAGTGAGAGTCAGACTATTCAAATGGGAATAAAAATGCCTTAGAGTTTGACACGAGAGAAAAAAATTAAAAAAGAAATGAAAAAAAAAATGAAATGGTATCATTGAAATTATTTAAATTTCTATAATTGCATATACAGTGTCATTGTAAATGAGTTTGAAAATAAATACTAATTTCATTTTAGACAAAAATCTGTTTATCATACCCAGTATAAGACCCAAGATACACGCATGGTATTGTATTTACTGAATGTAGTTTTATTGATACGATATTAGGACATGTAGGCCTTGAAATTGAAGTGGTTAAGATTGTAATTGTCTAGGAAGCATCCTCTCGAGAGGTTGTTCCACAAAGTAGTGACTCTTGAGAAGAAGCAGTAGGAATGAAGCATCTTACCAGTGGAAAAAAAAGGACGAGAATAGTTTATGATTGTTTACATGGCGTAGCGAGTTTTAACTGTAAAGGTCTGAACTAGTGGAACTATAGATATAGGTCGTCAGAACATTTTCTATGGCAATAGCGACAAAGTAACGGGACGCTTGTAACGTTGCATCTGTTGGGTAAGATGCCGTAGCAACGGTAATAATTAACCCCAAAATGCGCTTAGACGTCTCTGAACTCTTTCGAGGCTGGAAATAAAATTGCTAGGTAGCTTCAGTCAAGATATCGAAGCAGTACTCCACTGCACCACAACGCACCGGATGGATAACGGCTCGAAATGAGAAATCTGGGAGCCGAGTTCAAATTCCAGTTGAATTCCTTGCATTCCTTTACGCACAAATACCATTAGGAAAGGTAATAATCTGTGTCTTCCCTCCAGTTAGGGGTTAAATAATAAGACTGATTGGATTCTATAGCCTTGACTGGCAACCAAGATACTGTAGAATGCAATGGCAACCAACTGCGGGATAATCTTCTGCCCAGTCAGTCATGTCACTTTTGAGACATGATCACCAAAAGCGTGTATAGCATATGGCACTTAACTGACTGAATGAATATAATAGTTGAAAACATGATTAAGGCTTCTACTGAGCATAAAGTGGGGGATCAGTTTTATATTGTTATGAAGTAATAAACTGATCACTTACTAATTAATACTTAATATAATACATTTCTTCCCCCTCTAGCTATGAGTCAAATAACAGGACAGATTGAGTTCTATAGCCTTGGCTGGCAGCCAGTCTATCGCAGAAAGCAATGGCAACCTATTGCGGGATAATCTTCTGCCCAGTCAGTCATATCTCTTTGGAGAGACATGATCGCCCAAAGCTTATATCACGTATGGCACTTAACTGACTGGCTCTATTTTCGTTCTGGCTTTACTTTTGTAAAGATAGAACATGACAGAAGGAATCTCCAAGACCCCCTACAGAACGTATCAAGGGAACGTGAGAAGAAAGGGCAAAATATAAACTGTAATAAAACTGAATACATGGACATCAGCAAAAGAGAAACCTAAAGGCTAAAATCAAACTGGCGCAAAAATTTAATTCCCTAGGAAGTGCTCTGACAGACAACGGGAAGTTCGACATTGAGATCCGAAGGCGTATTTCAAAAGCTAAGTAGAATATTGAGACAGGAAGATTTCGTTGGAAACAAAGAAACTATTCCTGGACTGTTTCGCGATATCTCTTCTTCTATATGGCAGTGAATGCGGGACAATTTCTTCCAATGAAGGAGTGACTCAAAGCAACAGAAATTTGGTTTTACAGAAGGATGCTGAGGATACCATGGACTGAACATGTGAGCAACGGCAAGGTTTTTAGAAGATACAAACGAAAAGGAAACTTATACATAAGGAAGAGACAACTTAAATTTCTAGGATACGTAAGAAAGGAGGGCTTAGAGACATTGATATATAGTAAAATACACACACACACACACACACACAAAACACACACACAAACTCACACACACACACACACACACACACACACACACACACACACACACACACATATATATATATATATATATATATATAGGTATAAATGTCCAGTGTGGATAAACGGTGTGGATAAAATATTAAGTGTTATATCTATATAGAGAGCTCAATGGATGTTATCCGGAGCAATATTATATTTATAAATGAAAACTCAACACGTCATTTCAAGTGGTTATAAACTATAGTTTATTTCTAAATAATTTCAATTAGCTCATTTCATCAGACCTTACAATATTCCTTCCATTTGGTACAATTCCAGCAAATTTTTTTGTACCAAATGTAAGGAATATTGTAAGGTCTGATGAAATGAGCTATTTAAGCTCTTAGAAATGAACTATAGTTTATAACCACTTGAAATGACGTGTTGAATTTTCCTTTATATATATATATATATATATATATAGGTAGATTTTCTAAACGTGTATTCTTAAATATAACAGCAATGAATGTGTTATGTTTAATCGTGAGACATTCTAAACATCCTATTTTGACTTTATTGTCAGGTGAAAATAAAGGCAAACATTGTTCAATATTTGGATATTTTTTATTATGCCGGTTCTAAGCTTTCGGCTCACATGAGCCATCATCAGAGAGGCTTGTAATGCGGTTCTATGACGTCACACTGAACCAGCATAATAAAAGAAGAGAGGCACCAAGAAGAAAAATGTTAAGAGCTACAAAGGATAGGGGTAAGTGGAGGTCCATGATCGCCAACGTCCTGAAAGGATGCGTCACCTAAAATAGAAAAGATAACTATTTGTATCAGAAAGTCCCTGTCCTTTAGAATTGAGCACCTCGACGTGGTGTAATGGTTAGTAAGCTTGTCTCGTTAGAACAATTTGAGAGTGAGTGGTGAGTTCGGTCCTCATTGTGTGCCTATGACTTTCGGCCATGTGCCACATTTAAGCTGCGATTAGAAAAACACCTCTGTCCGTTAGAATATTAAATAAGAAAAATCAAGTGTAAACTGAGATCAGTCAAAAGTAATTGAATAATGTTAATCTTTGTTGTATATTTTTGCATGTTGAAAACACTTGTAAACTGTTTAAGTTTTCATTCAAAAAAGCATACAAGTATTTTTTCAGGGATTTTACTGTAGAACTGATTCAAAGATGGAAAA